>VYZM01021731.1:8130-56451 GCA_013398915.1 Dromas ardeola
TACCAGTGACTCTTGTTAAGACAGCAGCATCAATATTCCCGCTCCCTGCTGAAGGGAGCCTGTGGGGTCTCTTTTGTGGGTTTTGACTTGCAAATGATTGTCAGACTTTAAGGAGGGTTTTCCCTTATGATATTTAAATTTAGTACTGTCACTGATGGACCGCCTATTAAAATGTAGATGATTAAAACAGCTCTATCATTTATCAGTGAAAATTATCTTTTTTATAGTTATTGCCTTTGCATGCAGTTTAAGTGAAGGGATATGTGGCAGCTCCTTGATAGCCATTTCAGCTCAGCCAAGTAAAGTCAGGCCCTTGTCTCAAATTCACGGCAGAACTTTTAATACTTTTAAATAATAAATCAGTTTGTTTACCTACATCTCTCTTCCCCCCAGCTGTCTTCCTTTCTGGTAGATTTTGTCAATGATGTCTTGGATTTGCTCAGTGAATGTAATATTTCCCAAGTCATTGCAGCTGAGGTGGTTGTTGGAGGAGGTAGCTGTTTGGATAGCAGAGTGTTTCAGAAGTGTCTGTGGCACCAGTACTTTGTTTCTATGATTCCTTTTTTGATCTGGTTTTGAGAGCTCAGTTAAACTTAGCACTGTGTCACAGTAATGTACTTTTATAGGGAATAAAGGTAAACTACTTCCATAGATCTTTGTTTCTTATCTTACGTTATTACTTGGTAGAGAGTTCAAAATTCAAGAAAAGCTAACTTCAAACCAGCACTAAACATGAAGTCTGTGGATAGAGAGATCTGAAGGAAAAAGGATTGCTGCTTTCATTATAATGGGTTGTTAGTTTTTCTCAGATGTTCTGTTCAGGTCTATGCTTTGATGCATCCTCCTGTCCTACAAATCAGACTCCTACCTGGGTTTGAACAAAAAAGATCTAGGTCTTGTTTTATGTCCTTGGAGGATATTATAGCCCCTAACGTGAATTGGTGAGCACACATGTAACTCTTGCATATTTACTCATTTGTATCGCGAGTCAGATTTGGAGAACTAATGTCATAAATTTCCTTTTGCTGTTATGTTGTTTGTGTGTTCATATAATTACCGTTATATGCAATAAATAAAATTTTGAGTAAGACTTCTCAGGCCAGCTTTCTCCTGCAGAGAGGTAATATCCTCTGGCGAAGGAGCTCAGTTTGGCAAGATGTGGCAAACCATAACTCTGTGCTCCCACTCTGTGGTTAGTGGGAGGTAAACAAGAGAGGGCAGTTTAATACCTTGACATTTGTCAGAATGGTTGTAAATATTTATTATTGTCCAGATGTTGAGGTTGAATGTAGTTTTGTACGTGCATTTTTTAAAAATGTGCTTATTGGAGTCTTGGGAAAATACATGTGTCTGACTTTTTTGCGCAAATCTGAGAAATCCTGCATTACAGTAGATGTTGTTGTGGTACTTCAAGGAAGCTGCCTTTCAAGAAATAGCTCTTACATTGAATTTAAAGTTGCTTTTAAAAACAGCTTTTCTTTCTTAAGGACTGGCACAGAACTGAAGGGAAAGGAAGTATTAGCAAAACACAGAGATGAGTATGAGCACTCATTTTAACAAGAGCCACGATCTTCACATAAAGCATTTGACATGGAAGACTCTTCAGTCTTTTAGTACTGCTCAGGTGAACCAAGCAAAGCAATTCATTAGCAAAGTATGTACTTGGCAGAAATATGAAAATGCAAACATTGCTCTAACTGTTAAAAGCTAAGCACTGCGAAGAAAGAGTTGCCCAAAACACTTGAGCAATATAGCATGGTTTAGTAGGCCCATTAGCATGCAGACATTTGGTTCTTTTCTTTTTTTTTCTAAATACTTTGAT
Organism: Dromas ardeola; assembly: GCA_013398915.1. NCBI lineage: Eukaryota > Metazoa > Chordata > Aves > Charadriiformes > Dromadidae > Dromas > Dromas ardeola. Next base: position 9,953 of record VYZM01021731.1, read on the forward strand.
GAAAAATCTGAAAGTTTTTAAATGCTTCCCTCTTATCCCAGGAACTAAACTTCGTAAGTTAAGTTATTAATGTTTCTTTTATGGATGTATCTGAAATTAACAACTGAGTTCAGTTTTTTTCCAGGTTGTAATTCATTGATTAGTCTTTTTAATCAGTGATCCTGGTGAAATGATTTGTTGCAGGTCAGTGTGTTCAATCTCTCTCAGCCACTACTGATACACTGTTTATATCATACACATGGAACTTGCTGTTTCAGACTGATATCCTCAGCAAATCAGGCTTAGTAAATCATGTTTGTTTGTGTGCATGTTTGTCAGCTTCACACTTCTTCATAACTTTTGAATTCTTTATCCAGTTTCATCTAGACAGAAGAGGGAATGATGTAAAAAAAAAAATGAGGCTTGTGCAAGTATTACAGAAACAGAGGCGGGAGGAAAGGCTACTGAGGCTGTTTCATTATTTTAAAATGATTCCAGAACATAGTATAATGTATTCTGCTATGTTAGGTTAGTTAGCTACATGACTTGACAGCATAAAATATTTAGACAAAACAGTGAATTGTGGTCATTATAAAGACCTTACCAGTAAAGGGCTATGGGAATAAAAATAATAATAATTAAAAAAAATAATCATGCAGATTCAGAAATTCTTTTGTACAATACACAGTGTGAAAATGGTTTCAGAGCTCTCAATCTACACGGACAAGTTTGTGTTAGGTAGCACTTTGGAAAAATACTTGCCTTCTATCAGAGAAGATCTGACCTACTAAAAGAGAGGACTGCTTTTGCCTTGGTTTCTGAATTAAAATTTATCTGCTGGTAAGTGGGTTTTACTACCTTAAAATAAGTAATTTTAAATAAAGACACAGTTTTAGAAGTACATTCTCTCATTTAAAAACAAAACCCTTTATTTCCTAAATGGAGGCAAATAATAGAATTAAGGCAGGTGTTGTCAAGTGGTTACAACTCTGCAAAAGACAAGCAAAGGAACGTCTATCAGCTGCAGAGACATTTCAGTTTCCAGTTTTTTCATGGTCCTTGTTACAGTTTGTCCTGACAGCTGACAGTAGCTTCTTTGGGATTCTGTCTGGTTTTTAATTTATGACCATTTGAAAAAGTGATAGCCACAATGGCGTTGGAACAGATGGTATTATGGGGGTCACAGACCCAAAGACTTACCAGAGGGCTATGAAATGCTATGACACAAATGCAGTCTGTGATGATGCTTTGTCGTGTTATTTGAATGCCTACCCAGAAGTTGGTAGGTTACAGTTGCCAGAAATAACTGTTCTTGATGTGAAGTCAAAACCAGTTTGAAACACTGTCAGATCTATTAAAGTAATTGACACATCAAACTTAATTTCCTTTAAAACTGTGATATGAGAATGTGAGCAGCTGGTGATCTCTGTTGAAAAAAAAAAAGATGTAGCTTTAACCTGGGCATCCAAAGTCATCTCATTTGCTGCAGAATCAAACCCAAAGCTTCCTTCCCTAAGCCGCCTTGCTAGAAGGAGGAGGTTTCATTAGTAGATGCGATCTTTCTGCCATGTGCGTTACATTTGATTTAACCTAACATTTATATCTGAATATTTTTGCTGAAGATAAAATCCATGGATGTTTAACTCAATAGCTGGTCGGAAACGTTTGTATCTCACCCCACACTCGGCAGCTGCCTTAAGTTCCAGAATTCCCGCCTTCCCCACCAAACCCACACTGTTGCTGTAGTTCTTATCCTTGAAAGTGGAAACTGCCACTCTCCGTTTCAGCTCTTCACTCAGTGAGCGTTAACTTCCCACTTTACTTATTCTGATCAAATCCTAGCTTTGTGTGGGAGTGCCTTTTCTGCCAGTCTTGTGTTCTTTCTGCCAACTGTGCTCCAGTGAACTAGAAAAGTGACTCAAATGGACGAGATTCTGACGCTCTGGGAAGCAGGATTCAAATCTATTTTAGCTGCCTGTCAGCTGACCATAGTAAAACAAAGGAAAGGACTGAGGGAGAAAGGGTGTCTGGAATTGCACTTTCCCTGCAGATTCCAACCTTGTTATTATTCCTAACTTATTATCCAGTTTGGAAAATGGATTTCAAGAGCCATAAACCAAACGCAGCGTATGACTTAACATGCTATGTCAATTAGTGCAGTGATGGATAGCCAATTATAAAAAGTCCATAACCGCATTAAACTTAGGTTTTGCCTCAGTCTTTAACAGGAATCTGATACTCATCGTGAATGGCAAAGGTAAAATTAGTAGTGGAAATGGAAGTGTGGAAATAGTGTCAAGTACTTGCTGGTGGAAGAGTGTGGAGGAGTTGGCCAGAATTCTGGAAGAACTAGTAGATGAAATAACAAATTATTAGTCCAGTAATATTTAGTGAAACCTAAGTTAACAGAAGATTGTGGGATAGTTAATATGCTACCTATACTTGGGAAGAGCAGTTGCAGGAGAAAGGCATCAGTTGGATTAAAAGTGAGATGTGGAGACCCTTCTAAAAAAGGAGTACAATTTCTTTCTCAAATATAAAATGCAAGAGCAAGTGCAAATATGGAAATGACTGTGGAGGACAAAGAGCTGGGGTTCTAGTTGATCTGAGCTACATCTCCATTGTTTTACAAGAGCTACATCTTCATTGTTCATGAACTGGCCAAGCCCAACATAAGACGTCATGTTATCCCATTTATCAACGTCATCATCTTGTCAACAGTGTAATCTCACCATTAATTTTGTAAGCCCACGGATTTGTCCTTCCCTTACGGAAGGTGGTGGTGTTCATGCTCCACTGGGTTGCTTTATGTCCCCAAAATATGGAGACTGCCATGCCCACTAAAACCAGTTGAGGCTGTCCAACAGGACAAGTCTACCCTCACTGTGAACTAAAGCCTAGGTTTCACTTGGGGTTTCCTCCCAGGCTGGCCCTGTGATTCTCTTGGAATCCCAAGTCACGTGGCTGGATGACAAAACTGGCCTGTGGCTTCGCATCAGTGTGGTCCTTATGCTCAGTGAGCACTGAGGTGACGGAACTGTAGCGCTGGAAAGTCTCTGGAACATTTCCTGGGAGGAATAGGAAACTTTTAATAATAATACTTGCTCCATGTAAAGATGAGACAAATAAGCATAATCAAAATAAGGCTAGGTGGCATTGGCACTGGAACAAATGAAAACAAACTGGCTAGGGAAAAATTTGGGAAGATGATTTGAAGAGGATTCCCAGCGCTTACAGTCTAAACATTGTGTGGAACAAGAAACCGGGTGCTGAGGTTGTGGGTAACAGCAAGGGAGCAAAATGAATGACCTAAGAGGGCTCTTCTGATCAGATGTTAATTAAACTGGAAATACCTTATTTTTGGCAAGTTTTTAAGTAAAAAATTAAGAATGATCCATAAAAAGAGAGTTGTGAGAGAACCCGATAGGCTTATATGGAGTTGAATTATAAAACGTGAGACTTCAGTTATATTTATCTGTTTGCTTCCAGATCAGTATTAGCAAAAGCTTGAAAGGTTGAGGTACGTTAATGTTATTTTTAACTTTTACTTAAAATTATTTTTACTGTGTTTTGTCCAAAATACTGCTGTTTGGGTTTCTCTCTTTAACTGTCCAAAGCTTTTTTCCCTTCATTTTCAGTATATTCAACTTCTTCAGGTTGTGAAAGGTAAGTCAGTACACAGAGAAGTGTTTTTGTTTTCTTTTTCTGAATAAGCGCTAAAAGCCCTTTCTCAGCTGGTAGTTAGGGTTTGGCTCTTCTGATCTCTGCCTGATGGTGCACGGGTGGGAGGGTGTATGCCTTCCCTTCACACTGAAAATAGTCTTCCCTTAAAGATGGATCTGCTGGCAGTTGTCCTGCCAGACCGACAGGGTAGCAGTGTACCTACGGCTTTTGCCTTCCATTTAAGAATCTCGGGGGGGAGAAAAGGGGATGTGTTCCCTCTCATGCCAGGAGGTTTTTGCAAGATGCCATGAAGATCGATCTTCCCACTGTAGTGCGTTGAGCCCGAGGAGCAGATGGCAGTTCATCGTCTTTGGGGGCGGAGGGGAAATGGTCTGTTTCCTGGGGATGCTATAAAAAAATATATATTTATTAATGCTTTATTACAAATCTTCTTCTTGGAGATTATTGCAATTCCAGTCTAGTATGTGCTGCTGTGGTGTCATAACACCTTTGAAACAGTGGCATTAGCCATAGTTATAACTTATGTATGTACATGCTTCTATATGCAAAAGTGTCTTTGGCTAAGGGCAAAAGGAAGAAAAATGTGAATAATGTGCTTTAATCTTGGCATTTCTGTTTTATTTTAGTAATGAAAGGACTGGTCATCTTTTATCTTATACTGCAGTTCTGACTCTGAATATTTAATACAGCATTTGTCTGAATATTTGAGAGAAATGCACACGCGTAAATGCAAAAAAGGTACTTCAGAAGAGTATCATTCACTTCTGATGCCTTTTCCATAGTCTCAAAAGTTCAGACAAGTAAGTGCTGGTTTCTGTAATATTGAGTGTGTGCAAATACGAACTGCAAGTGCTAGTCTTCACTATAGTGACGATCTAGCTAAAGATCTCCAGAGTACTCAATTTGAACTCTGACAGTTCTATTAATTATAAATTTTAACCACAGAACCTAGTACTGGATATGCAACTCTGCTTTTTCTTTGATACACAAGCTATTCCCCTGACTTCAGATTGATTTCTTCATTAGAACATTTGATCAATTTTTCTAATTACTATTTCCAGAAGCCACATACCACCAGTACGTTCGTTGTGATTTTATAGAAGAACTGTCATTAATGAAAAACAGCTTCTTGAAAAGCCATTGCTTGTTATTTCTTACTATTTATTCTTTAATTCTATTACTGCTTGACTGGTGGGCAGAAGAACGTGAATTTCTTGACATTAGTGGTAATTTTGCATGGAGCACAAGCTTTCAAAACCAGGAACCTTCAGATGTACTAAACTGAAATGTAGTCTTTAGGCAGTGCAGTAAGGACACTGAATACCCAGTATCCTCAGTCCTTCTGAAAAGTCAAGGTTTTGCTCAAATGGTTGAATATTGACTCACTGGGATGGCTTTGGGGCTCATTGTTTCAGCAATGTTGGTCTGAGGTTTTCTGTTTCTCTAGCCTATTCTGCACTTGTACCATTTTTGGAGGATTTTGGCTATTGAAAGCACTTCTATGTTAGTCCTATGTCCTGAGTAACAGAAGTACAGTTTTCTCTACTTCTGACCTTTTGACTCAAAACTTGGAAAATAATGGCATCTGTATCAAACAGTACCTAGGAGTTAGGTAGGTAGTAGGTACCGTGGTTCTGCAGTGCTAAACCCAGCCTTGCTTTTGAAACCAGGCAATAGATCAGTACGGCCACAGATTAGACTGATAAAATGGTAGGATTTCAGTAGTGAATAAACTGTAATTAGGTCATGCACATGTATCTATAAAATGTCTACGTAGGTGAAAAGGGGTGAGTATATGAATGACAATATACAAGAATATGCTGAATTAAGGAAATTACCATGGGCCCGTTTCATAAACAGCACTGCCTGTAGCCGTGATCTCCAGCACCTCTTTTCGTTGTGGGTGTATGTACCGGAAGGATGCTCTGCATCTGGGAAATCCTCTTTTCTCGTTTGTGGGAAAGGTTGATGTGTGCTGGGAGGGCGGACAGGGGAGACAGAGTGCTGCCGAGCTTCCGGATGGAGGGATGAATCACCTACGCTTTAGTGTCATGGTGTCACAGCTGGGAGGAAACGTAAAACGTTTGCACCAGATGACCAGAACTCCAAATTCAGGACTGGCCATTATCTGAGGACTAAGATTGTATTTCATTATTCCCTGATACTTGCCAGAGCTGTAGCCGTCTGACTTCTGAAGGAAGGATTTTTTTGTTTGTTTGTTTGTTGTGGGGGTTTTTTTGGTTTGTTTGTGTTTTGTTTTTTTTTTTTGTAGGTACGGCATGTGAAATAAGGCCTTTGGTGTAATTTTCAGATGGAGAAGTCACTAGCTATTTCACTCTATCAGTAAGGTGTTTAATTTGTTTCCAGTGTGCTTGCTATTGTCAAATTAGTTCTCGCAATATAGCGTGGTTTGTTGGCATGTCATGCCATGTTTTTATCAGCTTATATGACATTCGCACGCAGCGTAAATCAAAATTACAGCAGACTATTGCAAGATCATGTTGTCTCAACAGGAAAAGAAGTCCCCCAAGAGCTTCCATCTTGGTGGAAAGCTGCGATCAGCAATTTTAAAAACCCAACTTCAATTTTGAACTTTTCTGCGTTATGGGCTGTGAACAGTAACGAACTAAAAGGCAAGCACATCCCTGTTGGAGGGGGTCGGTCATTTTCAAGGGGGTTGTGAACACACAGATGCACTAACAACCACGCACATTCGTTATTTCATGCCGGTGATGTAGAGTTCAGTGAGCAACAGAGCCAAAGTTGTTGTTTTAAAAATCTGTTGCCAAGCAGTAGGTTTTCTCCTAGCAATAAGTGTTTTGCAGCAGGGGAAGCAATCGGATACCTTAGGGGGGATGTTAGCACTGGGGGAAGGGTAAAGAAATGACAAACTGGGGTGGGGAGCTTGCTTCAGCGGTGACGCAGAGCACACGGCTCAGTTGCCGGGTGCGTTGGGATCGAGGAAAGCAAGTGAGGGGGACAAGGCAGGAAGGGACACGTTTTGGGACAGGCAACAAACAAAAATGTTGGCTGCAGACGTGAGTTCATATTTGTTCATGAGTTGGTTTGGTTTAGTGAGTGATCAGCTGTAGTAGTATCAGCTGGTTGTCCTCATTTAAAAAAAAAAAATCCATAATGAGCTGCTAGGAAGTTTTATTTTGAGCATGTTTGAAGAAACACACTTTTTATTATTTAAAAGAATTGCATTATTAGAGAAAACAAGAGAAGCAGTTTTGTATTCTGCATTTTGGAAACAAGTTGCATATACATTGCAGTTTCTTTTTCTATTCAAAAAAATTATGTATGTATTTATTTTATGGAAAATTATCTTTACTTGTAAGTGTTGGTGATCAATCCAGTTGTTTTTAAACCTTAGAATATGGAGACCCTCCAAAAGCCCTGCATTTAAAATGCATCTATGTCTGTCATTGCAGACATAGAACTATATTTATCCATCATTTTTCTGATGGAATGGCATATTTTGAACTGATACACCATGTCACAATCTTTTTGCACTTGCAGAAAATAGTTGCTTATAATGACTAAACATGCAACTGTTTGTGGTATATGTCTTCGAAAGAAGGAGTTAATAAAAGATTTCTTGTGGAAAGTCATACTTCCATTAGAAGGACACGTTTCAGCACAAATTCATCAGCTAAAAGGAAAATAGGAGAGCATAGTATATAAATAATGTGCTATATCACTCTACATAAGTGTAAAATATTGATTATAGAATACATTTAAAATGTTTATTTTTATCACAGAGAATGGGAAATATCAGCTGCAGAATTTTACTTATTTTTCCAAATATCATGACAAATTCTTACCGTTTTCCTTCACTAACACTTCTTCTGTTTCATTATTATAGCATAACACTGTCAAGTCTCTGGAAAACCTCCAAGTTTGATAGATTTGTTTGAAAATAGCAGCCACCTTAACACATGCAAAATAGGCTGAAAAAGCAGCATGTAACGAGGGTCAGTTTTGTGATGCTAAAATTACAGTGCATATGGATTTGCAGTGCATACATTGCGTATTAAGTATTGTAACTCTTTGTGGTCGCAATCCTTGATTTTCAAGTTTTTTAGATAAGATGGGATGTTTCTATCATGTCTTTCTGCATACCACGGTTGAAAATTGATCCTGTCTTAGGCAGGCTGGGACTTGTTAAAAAAAAAAAGCCATGAACTGGGAAAATTACTGAGGAGTTGGATGTCATGAGTTCTTTAGGCCTTTTATTGTAACTTTTTTAAAAAAAATCATTCTTTTCCACATCCGTATAGCTCTGTATCTGATTATACATTTGCAGCTGCTAGCTTGTTGGGCTTCAGCAGGTTATCAGTGAACCAGGCAAGTAGTATTTCCACTGTTCTGTCTCCCTGCTCTCATCATTAAAAGCAAAATCAGTCCATTTTTTATTTTCATATGCTTATAATGTTTTCTTATAGCTGTTGTTTTTGCAAGGAAACTTTTAGCTCTGAGGGGTATTTTTTAGCTAAATGAGGTCTGCATCACACAAATTTAGCAGCTCTTTAGCAAACAAGTCATGTAATAAACCTACTGGGAAAAAAATAATGTATTATCTGGTAGAACTCAGATCTCTGTAGTTAAGTCTTTTGCAGGTCAACAAGCTGCAATTCCTAAACACAGTGAGCACCTCTGACACTTTTTTGCGTGTCAGGTTGGCCACATTTTTTCTTCTCTTACTCTTTATTTCTCCCAGTTACCAGTTTCCCTCTCTGCAGAGTTACGAGAGAGCTCAGTGCTAAGAGTTCAGCATCCTCTCTGAAGAAGGCAAAAGTGCAAATGGACTCACAGCCAAAGTTCCCATTATATTTTTTCCACCTTTAAATAAATTTCATTGCTTTTTAGAACATCTCCCACCTATAGTCTATATTTTTCTGAGATAAAATGAGATTGTTCCTCTTGATATCAAATGAATAAAGGTAAAAATCTCAAGTGGTGCTTCTGTTGAGGTTGAGAACTGTTTATTTTCCAGGAGGAGTAGAGTAGTTGTCAGACGGTTAAACCTTAAGAAAACCTCCAGCCCTCTTAAGCAGACATTTTTAGTCACATTGAGGAAACCACAGGGATCTTTGTAGTGTTACCTTTTTACCTTTTGTTACTGCAAATCTTGTTTAGCATGTTATGATGAAGCTCTGGTTTGGTGAGACATACGATGGGTGATAATTATGGCTTTAATTTTTAAAAATTTAGTTCCATGGAAAAAAATTTAATGGTAGCTTCTCATTCACCTAAAAGCAAATTAAAAAGTGACCTTACTAGACTCCTCTAAATGGCTAGTTTTAATCATGTTTTCAAAAGCAGAAATTTGTTATTTAAGTAGTTTTCCATTTCTGTCCCACATTTATTTTTCTAGGTGTGTGTTTTCCATTGACTGGTTAATCGTTATGACAGGTAAATTTGCAAGGAGTGTTTGCAGGAAAAAAAAGGATATCTTTGCAGCGAAGACTACACTACATGCCTATTTAAGCAATTATGGCATTATACAATTGCTTATTTTATCATGTTCTTCAGATTCTTAGTGACGATATTTTATTAATAAATAATGATGCATTTGCTAACTGAACGTTTTACTTGGAGACTATGTAAAGCTGCATTTGGAAATTAGAATTCATTTGAATGTTTTCCTTTTTAAAAATGCTTATGTTTAGCTAATGAAAAATAACCTTAATATGTTGAATTGCAAGGGGAAGAATAACTGCCAAAATATAATTTTGACATGTCCAAAATATATCAAAATGTAATTCTGGCTGATTGAAGAAGATATTAATTGCAATTATTGGTTTTATTGTTCCATCACCATAGACCAAATTTTAAAGGTATCTTGTTTATCTAGGATAGAGATAGATCTATAATGACATACGGAAAGTTACCTAGGTGGAGTCCTGTTGAAGTGAATGCTGATTAAAACATCTTGTCTTACATGCCTTTGAAAATTCCGTTATGCATCTCTCTGCCCAAAAGTCTGTGAATACGGTGTAGGCTTTGTTGTTTGTTTGTTTTTAAAAAATACGCCTCATGCATTTGAAGATTTCAGAATCCATCAATTTTGTCGTACTAGGCTTCTTCTTTCGGAAAGAAGCTGGATACCTACCATAATTTTGCTTTTTTAATCTTTGTATTCATTAGTTGCACGTTTCTCTGCGCCTGCTTCTTCAGTGTAACCCAAGGGATTGAGAGAAAGCTGTTCTTAAAACAGAAGCATCAAGTTTATAGGCATCAATTGTGTAGGCATGAAAATGTTGTCACTTTCTTTCCTCTCGGTGCAGTTGAGGGAGAACCTGATATTGGAACAGGAGTAGTGGAAGCTCCCTGGGCCCTCTAGACAAGTCTCCTCCTCATAACCAGCAGAGCTTTCAAGCTGTTGCTGTAGGACTCGGTCTTAACACTGTTTTGCACCCTGCTACTGCGAATAGAAGGCTGATCCAAAATCTCGCTGCTCCAATTGCCAGGAATGTTTTCACCTTTTTTTGGTAAACTTACTCACAGACAATTTATACACATGTATTCTTGTGCCAACATTATTCTCTAACTAAAATAGTTTTTCTCTGTTCTGTTCTCTCTACTGCTTTTATAGCAAGTAACTTCATCTCCTCTCAGCTTTTGATTTGCTAGGTTAAACAAACCAAGTCTGTTAGTCTCCTCTTGTAAACTTAGATTTTTATTGATCATCTCAATAGTCATTTTCTGAGCCTGTTGCAGTTTGACCTTTGCTGAATGGAGCAGGCAACGCAAGGTGCCAGAGGAGGCCCTGCTGTAGCTGTGTACGGCACAGCTCCGAGACACAGCCTCTGTTGTCTTTCTCTCTACTGGAAACCTCTCCTGATGTCAACTGCGGTTTCCTCTTTCTCACCAGCACATTTTCACACTGTCATCCTGCGGTTGCCTGATACATCCAGGTCCCTCTCCCAGGCTGCTTGGTTGACAGGCTTCCGCCACGCCACAGAACTTCTCTGTTACGGTCGTGTTATTTTCCACCTTGTTTTACTGATTCTTGCCACATTTCTGTTATCCTAGATCTCATGATCAGCCTGCTGCTTTCTATATCGTATCGTCTTTTTCTTATCTAATTGTATCATCACTCTCATAATTCCTGTGGTGTGTCATTAACTAAAACACTAAACGTGTTTAGTCCCAAGACAGTATCCAAAATACAGAAGATATAATCCCCATTCTTAACGCATGCAAGGTAAGTATAAATGAAGGTTATTCAGCCAAATGTTTTGGGTGGTACATTAAGATATTTCTGCCTATTCAGAGTCAATAGCTGTTTTTCTGGGCTGTGTTTGTATAGGTACCTAGGAGATACTGAGTAATAAATAACAAATCACTTCTGTTTTGGCAACAGTGCCAAGAGCCTGCAGTCAGGAGTTGGGTCCTGTTTGGCCAAGCATTATAAAAACAATCATTGGGTAGGTGCTTTGACAAATTAAGCAAAGAATGGCAGGTTTGTATGTGGGGCAACGTAAAATGAAGTGTAATGGAGGAAACACTTCTAAAATCATCAATCAACTAGAGGGAGACTCCAGAGCGGATGAGGAGAGAATCAGCAAGAAATTGCTGGTTGAAAATAACCTGCAGCAGAGAAGAAAGTTGGAAGCACTTTCCCCCCCCTTTTTATTAATTTCTAGAGGGTTTTGTTCCGTTGTGATGTGAAGCTTGTGTAGAACCTTGTTTGCAGTGACTACAGTACCGTCCTGTCACAGGCAGCACACAGTAATACTCTTTTTTTTAGAAAGCCAGCCCCTGTAGGCTCTTCAAATTGAAAAGTCCCGGTTACTTCCAGCTCTGTGCCCCGGCGACGGCCTGGGCACTGGAAAGGGCTGTTGACCTTTCCTTGAGCAGAGAGCATCTGAGCTCCACAAATCTGAGTACTGTTGATTATTCAGAGTGACTGGTATAAATATCAACGCATCGGAGACATGAAGCGCTGCTTTCATTTCTTGTGATGATGGCACAAAAAAGCCTCGTTGTTTCTTCAGAGATTCCCTTCACTTTCTGCCTGTGCCATTTCTGATTAGAGTTTTCTCTTGCGGTTTTTTGAGTTACAAAATCAAGCTCTACAGTGTAGAACCGGCTAAAAGAAAAATAAGATTTGCTTAGAGAGTTTACAACATAAAGACATCCTGAACAGACAGAAGCTGGAAGCCTAAACATGCTTAGGGGAGATCAGTAGTTTGCCAAAAAAACCCCAAACGACTCCAGAACAACCCCAGAATTCTCAGCAAACAAAATATGGGGAAAAGCGATAAAGAAAATCTGAACTGAGCTGCAAAATGAAGAAGCCCACGCACATTAGAGGCTTTTATAAGTGTGTTAGAAGCAAATGTCATAAATCTATCCGTCTTTTTGTGTGAAAGAGCTAGTGAAGGAGATGCAATAGCAGCAAAGATCCTGCTTTCTCCTAGCAGGATGCCAACAGTTGTCTTAAACACCTCTGTCAAGTACTGCAGCATTTTAAAATGTACAAAGAACAAATAGATTGCCTTAGATTTGTGTAATTCCTTAGGAACTTACTGTTTTCATCATCTTTTGTAGAATGGGTGCTTTCCTACTAACATTTCTTATTATTTACTCAAGTGATTATATAGCAGTTTTTCTAATTGATTCAGGTTCCAAAATCCCTATGATACTTACTTTTTTTTAAACTTTATGTGTCTGTTCTAAAGAGGATAACATGCCAAGTCTGAAGGTGTGAGCCATATGTCACTTAGGTGCCCCTCTGTGTTTCTGCAGAGTTGATGTGTTGTTCAAGCCCATCTCCAGCCATAAAGCAAGAGACCTAACATTATTCCGCAGATAAATGTTGTCTGGATATCTGCTGCTAAATAGGAAAAGGCCGGAACTGGTAGCTTTGAGATTTTGTTTCCGATTAGGAAGCAAAGGAAAATACGCAGTGAAGGAGTAGGATAATTTGTATTGATTTCTGGAAAATCTTGGAGGAGTTTTGGTTTGTTTGGTTGGGGTTTTTTTTAGGGTTTTTGTTATTTTAGTGGTTTTGTTGTTGGTTTTTTGGGGTGTTGGTTTTTTTTTTCCTGAAGGATTTAGTACAGAGAGCAAGCATACGCTGACAGCTGGTAAACTGGGCGTCAGTTTTCCTGGATGGGTGTTGGTGCGAGGTCACTGAAGGATGTTGCTGCGTGATAGGCATTCCTACTCCTTCCCCCTGTGGTCTGTAGTGTAATGCTTAATAGAGCAAATTCAGGCAAGGACCGTAAACAATTTGAAATGTTCTGTGCCTCGGAATTTTAATAAAGTCGTCCGGGAGGGAGATCTACAAAGTGGGCACTCGCAACATATGACCATCATTCTGAGAGAGTTAAGGAATCAGAAGGTCTTATGCCTTCTTTTCTCTAGATTGCTCGTTTGAGCTCAGCCCGCAGGTATAGCGACCAAGTGTCACTGTCCTTTTGATGCTCTGCCATGAAATTAGTCTAATTTTCTTGCCACTGGTTCTTTGGAAGCAAAGCTCGTTGCCCCAGTGCTGCTACCCAAGGCAGAGTCTTGGTACCATCCCAGCCTGAGACACCAGTGAAAGACTGACTTCTGGGAGACTCTCCCTCTAAACGCTATAACCTCAAAACATGAGGATGTGACCTGATTGCCCATGCAAGACTGGTTCCTTCACTAGTGCTAAATAGCTTATATTCTTAGAAAAGTGTAACAGCAGGCAAACAGCTAGTATTTCCTCTAGTTCTATCACCTGGAAAATCTCAGCTACCCTTTTTTCCATACAGAGTATGGGCAAATGTGACATAACGTGTTTCCGTTCCCATCAAGAAGCTTGTATCTGCAAAATTTGGTTGTTTCCTTTGGTTTTGAAAAGAACAGCTTGTATCCTTAGCAAGCAGGGAAAATAGTCTGGCATGTTTGGGGAAAAAAAGTATTACCAATATTCAAAGAACTCATATATTTAATTAGTATAAAATATACAAATCCATACAGAAAAATACAAATATTTTTGAAAATTAATTGGACAATCTTGTCTCGAAAATCAAGAACGCTTTGATTTTGCTAAGGTTAGGTGCGTGCAGACAAACCACCTTTATATATTCCACCTCCTTGCTTCATTTTTTATAGTTTCACGTCTGATACCTACCAGTCACTGACACTTTCCTGCAGGGGAATAACACCGACCCTGTGAGTTATCTGATTTGGGGATTGGAAGCACTGTTCGCTCACGCTGGAAATGCTGACTCACTTGACAGGTCAAAAAAAATCCAAAACCAGAAGAGCCCTCTAACACCTTTATGTGAGAACATCTGCGAGGCTGGTAGAAATTAGCCTTCATTGCATTTATTTGTTTACTTGCCGATACTATACAGCACTCTTTATATTGTTCTTCAGAGGATGGTCCGCTCTGTTGCTCTGTAGGATGGAGTTCGCAGTCTGCCCGTGCTGAAAGTCAGCCTGGTGGGCAGAATTCCAGAAACATAGTGTGGATAATTCTAATTGCATAGAATTTCAGTACTTTGTAATCATCGGCGCTTACGTTGAAAAGGATTTGAGGAACAGATGTACAGAGAGAAATAAAAGAAGTCATGGTCCAAGGAGTTGGGGCTGGGAGGGGAGAAGTCACAAGGGATCTAGTAAGCATGTAAGCAGGATCTCTCTCTGGAAAACAAAGATTTGTGGTCCATATGCATTTTGTAATACAGAATCGCAAGGTAAAAATGCATAACATAGTTAGGATTACTATAATCCCAGAATAAAGCACTCTTACTGGGTCATTCCGTGACTTTTCTGGCACAGTAATGTAGCTGAATGTGATGGATGGAGATTTCCATTACCTCATTCAGCCCATATCCTAGCAGGTTTGGACATCCTCTTGGATCGTGTGGTGTTGAATTGGATCCCATCCCAAGGAATACAAAGAGTCTGTGTTTAGGAAGCTCCTGAGGAAATTATCTACCTGCTGGACCTTAATACGCTACTGGTGCAATCTTAGTCCCAGCACACTTCCCGTTCCACAGGTTGAATCAAATGCCCTGGTTGTTGCCCATTGGGCTGAACTCGGTTCTGTCACTGCCGTGGTGCTGTATGTATGATCTCAGATGTTGTAAGACATGAGCTGGGTGCTGAGATGTGCAGGCAGGATACAAATGCTTCAGGGCACACACCTTGGTGGGACTTTAGACATGGGAGCTTGCAACAAAAGCTCAGGTACTTAGTGATTTTTTGGTGGTCGGGTGGAGGTTTTGCTGTTCGACTTGGTTTTTGCATTTCGGTGTCTTTGTTTCTTGCCCAACGCCGCTTGATTCCCTGTTGGTATGGAGTAGCCTGCTCCAGTCCTGCTTCAGGTTGTTTCTTTTCTTTTCTTTAAAAAAAAAGAAAGAAAAAAGAAAAAGGAGTATTACGTAGTCTATAACACTTTGAACCCAAGAGCTACATACGCTTACTTCACTGTTGCGACATACCATTTGAGCTTCAGGAAAGTCCTACTGGCAATCTCAACCATTTTTCCTTTGTTTTCTTGCAGGCTCTGATACTTCACCAGCTTGGGCGCTATAGCTTGGCGGAGAAGATTCTCAGAGATGCCGTCCAGGTGAACTCCACGGCCCATGAGGTCTGGAACGGCCTGGGAGAGGTGCTGCAGGCTCAAGGCAATGATGATGCTGCCACCGAATGCTTCCTGACGGCACTGGAGCTTGAAGCGAGCAGTCCCGTGGTCCCTTTTACCATCATTCCCAGAGTCCTTTGAGAGGGCATCTTGATCGAGCCATTTTGGCCTGACTTCTGGGTGAGGAAACCCAGGTGTGTCAGGCTTGCCTGGTAACTGGTTAGTTTGAAAAACTTTAGAGTTACAGGTAATAAACTCCAGTCTTTTGTGGGAAAGTGGCCAAAACAGTGACGTGATGCAATATCTTGTTGTTAGACTGAGAGGACAAGATGGCTAGCCAGAACCAAATCACTCATATCGCCTACATTTTTTGCCCTGGTAGTTTTAAAACATCGTTATCTTGTTCATGGATGATGTGCCATATTTTGTTAGTGATACTTGAGTGTTACATAAAATTATAATGGAATCAACTACCAAATGTAGAATAAGTTAAAATTCAGTGGCAGAGCAGACTATTTTTAACAAGGCTGTTAATAAAACTGTTCTCTTCCTGCCTCTCAACCTCTTTTGGCCCAAAGTCAAAATGTGAATTTTCTGTTTCCATCTCTATTTTAGTCCAGGCCAGAAAATCAGTTGAGTTCTTGTTTTTAGTTGTTAATAACTGTGATGTGTGGCGAACTGTTATCTCTATTTAGAGCAAAGGCTGAGTACAAGAATATTTATATTTTACCAATGTATGCCTGTTACAAAAATATATTAGTTATTTAAGTTTAACTTTTTTATGTGAATTCAGAGTTTATTTATCAATGGAAATATGTAAAAAGAAGCCTCAAATGGAATATTTACCGACATTCCTTATACGTGACCCACACTTGGCTAAATGGGAAGATTATGTTAATAATAAAATGATTTTTAAATGGAACCTTTCCTGTGTCCTGGTTAAGAACCCAGGGGGCTTGTGAACATATTTTTATGATGTGGGGCCTGTGGTCGTTTGGCCTCAAAGGTGAACAACACCAAAATGAAATGCCCTGAGGCCAGTCTAGAGAAAAGAAGCTGCTATATTCTTTGCCAACTGTATTGTTATCTCAGATTGCAGGTTTCCGTAAATCTTCACTTCTCCTTTTTTATTCCTTCCACTCCAGCTCTCGATGAAGCCAGATTACTCTGCCTCTACACAATACGTGAACAGTTACATATACCTTGGTAGTGCTTGGAAGAGCATATTAAATATTTACACACTATTCTTCAGTTTTCCTTACGTGTCTTCGAAGTTCTTTCTCAACATCTCCTGCACTTTGCGCCCCTTGAAGGAAAAGTTGGCTGGTAACATACCGCTGTCCTATCAGTAGTAATAGGGACAAATGTTTAGTAGACAAATACTTGCCAGAGTTTATCTGGGATGCATGGAGAAGAGTCAGTCGTTGCAATGAATATTCAGGGTGCGTGAGCTGGGGAAGTCTAATGTCTGCTCATTTACAACTCTGGGCTTGTATGGAGCCTGGGAAGAATTCCAGGTTCCCCGTTAGGCTGAGTGCTCCTTGGTATTTGCCTGATTTGTCACAAGAAGTGGTTTTAAAGTGCTTAGCGCAAGATAGCAGATGATTCAGAAAAATAACGGCAAATGTTCTTCTTTGTCGCTCACCAGAGAGCTTGCTCACCTCGAATGGAAGGAGGATCTCACTGCAACACAGCCTCTGCGCGCTCCAGTGAGAATCTCCAAGTGGCAGAAGACTTAAACTTGGGGCAGCTCTTCATTTTTGCCTCTCTTCCCCCCTCTCCCCCCCTTCCCCCCCGGCATTTCATGTGCCTTTTAGGCTGAGGCTACTTTCAAAGTGTATCTGCTTAGTGCTTAGACCATATGTTCTCTGTGAAATGGACCAAAAGGCTATGATAGGTAGTGTTTTCAAATCTATTTAAAAGCCAGTAGAAATTGTGTCATCTTGCTCACTGCAAAAACATCAAAGTTTTCCTTCCCCTTTTAAAATGCCTGTTTTGCATGTTTTCTTCCTACTGTCCTTGGCTTTTTTCCCCCCCTCTTTTCTATTTGCCAACTGTTCTCTCTTTTCTAGTCCCAGCTCATAATACATGCTCTGGCCCTGCTGTCTTTTAGCACCCACTGTATGGTACCTGGTGTACTGAAAGATACTGTGACACGTTTATTTGTTGAATTCAATTCTTCCTGAGCTTTTCTGCCATCACAGTTCAGTTACTTAAATTTGTAATACCTTTCACAGACATGCTCCTTCACAATATTTATTCACCTTTTATTATAATATCAAAGATTTTCTAACAAGGCAGTTTGCGCATAGATCTGAGACTGGTGGTCTTTCTCAAGAGAGCTTCAGACAAAAGTGGAGAATAGGAGAATTGTGTAACTGCAGAATTTATCTTTGATTCTTCTTGTTTAATTTGAAGTCCTGGCCTCTTCTGATAAACTCCCGAAGTGGAAAGGTTAGCAGTCTAATTGGGTTGTATCTTTTATTAGTGGAGAAGTGGACGCTGTTGTGTATATCGGGTGAACCTGAATATTTGCTTCATTTCTCTTACGCTGGAATCAGTTTCACTGTAAATCCACAAGCTTCTGCCTCTTGGGAATAGCCTCAGCTACCTACTTTTAAAAATGGATTAGCACTGTTAAGACCGTACATTCAGGAATTTTCGGGCAGAAGTGGAAATCCTTGCAGCATACAAATTAAACAGCAACACTTGTTTAAACATAGTTTTCAGCTTAAAAATAAAGTCACTATGTTTTACAGCTGTAATTTTATATTTTTTAAATCGAGTAAGAAGGCCAAGAATGTTTTTATATATATTTTAGTTGATGTACAAGAAAGATCTGCCTTTTGCAATCCACTTCCAGCCTGCTCTAGTCTCTCAGTCACGGGAGCGAAGCGAGCGATGCCGGTGTGAACAGCCCGTCCCAGGGAAGGACTCCCCTTGGTGTCAGTGGGTCAGTGTCGGCTGCATGAGGGTCGCTCCTGGACTTTGTGGCTGACCCCATCCCCATGTGGATACACAGGTGTATGTGTGCTTCTGCTCCCTCAGCCCGTGTCAGAAATAATAGCTGTTCGGATAAACGGTGAGAGAAATCAGGGGCTGATCCAGCTGAAAACTAAGCCAAACCCTTGCTCCCTTGCCCCAGGGTTTTACTAAACTTTGGGTAGAAGCTTAGTAGTTCTTCAGGTAGTTCTTTCATCTGATTTACTGCCCAAGTAGTAACACCAACATGTAGAAAAGAAGACAGGCCTTCCCCTCCACACAGCAGCCTGTACTTGCACCAGTTTAAAATGGTTATTAAATTGCGTTGTCAAGCACTCTAACTGTATCGTTATAATGACAAGTTGCACAAGCTTGAGATCTCCAGCCTTTCAACAGGGATCAAATACACTTCTCATCCATAAGACTGGAACAGCAGGTTTCAGAGGAGACTTCCCTTACTTTGCAGTGTTTGTGCCACTCGAAACCATTAACATTTGCTGTATTAAGCACATACTAGAGTGTAACAACAATCTCTGTTGCACATGATAAAAGGTCTGACTCCACAGTGCTTACAATAAGAAAACTTACCGTTCAAGCAATTGATTCAAGTTAATCTCTAATTTTGGGGGAGATGAGATAACCGTTTTTACTCCACAAATTACTTTGTTTCTTTTTTTGCTTTCATGATTGATAAACAATCACAGGGAGAACCAGTCCAAGCAGAACTAATCCAACTGTATCTCTGAAAACTTTTGTCATTAATTATATGCATTTTAAACATCAAAGGCTATTTTTAAAAATGCCATAATTTTCCTTGAAAAACTGTTTTTTCCTGAGTAGACTGTTCTACTCTGGAATGACAGTATAAGCCTGGGTCTATCGGAGTTCCAGATTTACCTCGCTAATTTTTGTTTGTTCAGTTGTCAGTTAAAATGACATTTTTCTTAGCCGTCAATCTGGTAATCATCCTCTCTAGCATCTAGTTAAAAGCCTTGTATGCTAAAATATGCTTTCAGCAAGTACACTTCTCCAGCATTTCATCTATTTAACCTCATCATCTCCGAACTACCTTCTCTGATCCCTATGTGCTGCACTTCCACATGTATCTATATTATCACAAAAACCTAGCTGCTAAGAATCCTACTCGTGGACAATAGGGAAGAGAGGGAATATTCAGCTTCTGGCCTGCGTGGTTGTCGTCGCTGATTCCGTGAAACTTGATGGGAGTTTCTCAGACTTGCAAAGCCAGCAGCTGGGCTTGAAGAGATGGGACAGTGAAGTTAAACCTAAAGAGAACCAGAAAGAAATCAGAAAAAAGAATCACAAGAAAGACCCCAAACTTTTTTGGGAAGAAGGGTGCATGTGAGGCGAGTGTTGGTCAGACTTCGTTCTTCCCCATTTCAGGGATGCATGGTCCTGAGATGCTGGTTTGCCACCGCGTTGGTCACCTGGCCTTTCTAGTTCCCAGTTTAAAGCACCTTTGTAGCCCAAGTGTCTAGTCTCCATGATTATTATTTCAAAGAGAGAAAACTGTACCTTTTAATTTATAAATCCTTTGAAAAGATGTAACCACTTCTGTTGGGGTCCTGTTACATACCCAGTCATGGGACAGAGGAGCACTAGACACCACTGTACTGCCATTTTTGCCCAGACATTTTCAGAGTACAGTGGCTGACAGATGATGTCTTTGGGATGCAGCCCGTAAGGCACGGCGGGAGCACACAGCAAAGCTACCGAAGGTAGGAGAGAGAGTGCTTTTGCCTTTCTAAATATGCCTTCACTCAGAAAATCTTTTTGGAGTGTAAAAACCCAGTTTGGACATTAAAGGGTCGATGAAATGCGTTGTTGTTATGCTGAATTCTTTTCCTTTGTGTCCTTGCATGAGACAGGCATCTCTGTAGGAAAGATTACCCTTGTCTGCTTCATCCGGGTATGAATCTCTACAGCCTGCTCCCCCTGTCTGCGCTGGAGTTGCGTGACTAGCTCTTGGCTCCCTCTCTGCCCCTCAAATTGCCCCCCCAAGAAAGTGACACTCTGCAGTATGAAATTACTGAAGGTGCCCCCGTCTATCTGTCTTGAAAAGAATAATCACTAGACATAAGACATAATAAGGTAATGATAATGTTTGTTATTAAAGCCACAGTGACATAGCTTTAAAAGGTGTGGAGTCGGTGCTTTTCTGTTTGTTTTTACAGCTGAACCCCCCACCTCTGCAAGGACGGTGAAGCTGGGGCTCCCTCTGGTTGGTACAGCCGAGGAACAAACATCTGGTCGGCGTGTGTGCCCTCAACGCTTGCCACCAAAGAGAAAAAAAGGACTGGCTTGCAATATTTTAAGTGTAATATTTTCTACACACACGCATGTGCGTGCTCACCGGTTACAGAAAGCCAGGTTACAGGTGCATTTTGCATTTATGGCAGAAAGTTTTGAGAGGACTTGAAGTTCCTCTGCGAGTTCACTTCAGCTCCTACAAAGCTGTCTCCTCTATAAAAGCAGGCTTTGCTTTTCCGATAGAAAGTTGTCAGTGCCAGAAAAGGAAATTCTGACCCCAATTTTCCCTTCCAACGCATGTCAGATGTATATCAAATAATGAGCCTGAGACATTATTATTAGTGCAGGTTTTCCCAGGATTGTTGTTTTCCAAACAGCACCGACTACTAATGTAG
Organism: Dromas ardeola; assembly: GCA_013398915.1. Taxonomy (NCBI): domain Eukaryota; kingdom Metazoa; phylum Chordata; class Aves; order Charadriiformes; family Dromadidae; genus Dromas; species Dromas ardeola. The sequence goes on from VYZM01021731.1 coordinate 30,848, forward strand.
GACTGGAGGGGGCAACAGAGGCCATAAAACATAACAAGTGGCCTCCCTTTCGACTGCCTTACAAAAATAGCTCCCTATCTGGAGTAAAACAGCAATCTTCTGACTGAACAATTTTTTTTTTTAAGGGTCCCTTCCAGAAGGTGTTTTTTTTTCCTTTCTTTCTTCTTTTGAATCTTGCAAGCAAGCGTTTGGGGTAACAAACTCCTGGGTGCTGGAACAGGAACCCCGCAACCTGCCAGGCAGGTCCTATGACCAAAGCACCCAGCGCCTGCCTTCACTGGCACAGGCCCTACACGCTCTTAGGCTAAAAGCGCACCGGAGGTGTGCTTCAGGAATAAATCCTGCTCGCTTGATGACCCCGTTGCCCTGCTTCTGTGGTGCTCCCCCACGGTGGTGGTGAGCCAGAGAGGTTTCTAGGGCAGGTGCTCCTGCCCACTGCCCCTGCGCGAGGTGGCAGCACCACGTGAGGCGGTAAATCACAGCACATCTGTGGGCGAACAATTGCTTCGTGGTGTGTGCTGAGTCAGCCAGCACTGGCGTCTGAGAGATTAAAAGTAAAAATGGGAGGAGGCACAAGCTCCCCTGGCTTATGAAAAGCCCTGGAGAGGGCCCACCAGCAGATGCAAACAAACCTTTGTACAGTTTCCATCTCCTACTGTCAGAGAACTCTGGCGTGTTCTTCATCGTCTGTTTTGGGCTACGGGCTTCACCTGAAGGATCATGTACTGCAAGGCTGAGCTTCAGCAACAGAAAGGGTTGACGAAAGCATGTCTTGGATGCCAAGTTGTGGTGTAACTTCATCTTATGCCTGACCTAAGCCAACAGCAGCTGCTGTTGAACAGGAGACCTTGCCCCTGCATTTGCCTTGCTCCGGTTGTGTTAGGTCTGGTGAATTTGAGGCTACAGGGTGAGTCAGACCAGCTCACCATGCTCATGGCCTTTACTTTTGGGGTTGTTTTTTACTGCGGAGGAGACAGTGGAAGTGGGGAGGTGACGTGAGCCCCATTCAGAAGTGGCCAGCAACTGGGTAGGTTGGATTATGCATGTTGAGAAGCTGCACTGTTGTTTCCCTCACTGTTTTCATCAAAACGAAGGCTGAAGTAGGGTGGCAGAGCGCAAGTTAGTTGTTCTGGCAGTTCCCAGCTGGGTCTCACCCACATGTACTCGCAAGGTAGTTTTCCCATCCTGGCTGCAGAGCACCACGCTTGCCATAAGAAACACAGTAGAAAGAGCATGGTGGGTTTCTGTTCCCAGCTGAGATGCCTTTGCTGTGAATAGTAGCCTGAGGTATTATGCTACTGATGTCTCTTGTTACATTATAGTTTGAAAAATAGAGACTGGGTGATAATAGAGCTGCTCAGGAAAGTTAAAATGCATTCATTACAACTGTGATGCTGATAATCTGTAAGATAAAAATATACTACATGCTTATGTGGATGTTCTTGTTCAGAAATAATGTGGACTTCGCTCACCGTAGCTTACAAATGCACCACAAGAATTCGTAAGTTGGTGTCTAGCAGCAGCCTAGACCCATAGCTCCCAGCCTTGCTAGAAGTGCCGGAGGAAAGGAGGCACCGATCATATAGGTCACAACTGAGAAGACTCAAAACAACTCTCATGGCCAACATACCTCAGTGCGTATCAGCCTCACCCTGTGATTCTTATCTTGGACTTTGATTCCCTGTCTGTAGAGAATTTGAATAGGAAGTGATGCTATTGCACAACTATTTCCCTTTCTGGCCCCAAAATGGACTTGATTTGTGATTCTTGGCCATTATCACCACCAAACATTCAGTGCTGCATATCGTGGGTTGCAGTTTTCTAATCATTCTCTCGCTGTAGGCCCAAATTAGGCCAGTAGTAACACAGAGCTCTGGCACATGGTGGACTGACTGTCCCAGCAGTTTCGCCATCCTCATGAGATAGCTCTGTCAGCATCCAGCCTTTGCGGACATTTCTAATAGGATTTTCACTGAGTGTCACACACTGCAGTATTCAGGATGCAGCCTTAGCTATGCTTAGAGAGCAAGGCCACCCCTGGATCCTAGAGAAGGGACCTGTGCCAAGCCTTGCCTACACCAGAGGTGTTCTGCAGGTGGTAAACCTGGAGCACAACAAGCCCACACTGTTGTAACACCCAGAGAACAGCAACGAGACGTTTATGGCTATTGCGAACACATGGCAAGCAAGGGCTTTGCCCAAAAAGCCTCACTTTGTCTGGGAAAATAAGGCACTGAATGTACTTCCACACTCAGCAGCTAAATGCCTAAAAGGCTCTAGCTAAAGGTGAGAAAATAATACATTTTCAGAAGTATTCAGTGTCAACTCAAGTCTTTTCCCAGTAATTTAGCAGGGACAGTCATAAGACAGCTAATGAGCCCTCCTGAGGGCTGGCACATGCTCTAAGAAAGCTGGACTTTCCACCATCTTGGAGGAAGTGCGCGTTAGCTTTTTTGTGAGCAGTTCAAAAGCAGACGTAGATTCTGCCTCCTTTATATTCTACTCCCCACTACGTGTATATCAACGCTCTTCTCATGTTCTGATGTTTCAGCTTGCTTTCTGTGCAAAGGGCAGCGCGGATCAGTGACAAGCGCTGCCTCCATCCTGCTCTCTGTCCTCGATTTCGCCGGGAGATGCCGAACAATACGCTCTGACAGCTTTTGTGTCCTGATTCCTAGAAGAAAGCATCCTCCAGAGAGCAGCTCGCTCGGCCTGAGATGCTCAGGCACAGCGGCAGCTGCAGCCTACGTGAAGTGGGGGTGGTATAAATAGCTTGCAAGAAGAGAGGCAGGAAAAATTACAGGGTATGGCACCATGGCCGGAGCTGCAGCGTGCGGGTTCAGCTTGGCGCTGCAATAAGCTTTGTTTTAGCCAGCGTCAGAGTTACGTTGGGTGGTCCCGAAACTGCCAGTTTTCCTCATTTGGTAAAAATTCAGGTTTTCTGAATCTTTCGCAGAAATTTTACTGTGGTATCAGTGACTGTGAGTTTTAGAGCTTTATCTTAGTCACTGACTTACCCAAAAGAAAAAAGTCTATGTTTTCCACAACTCTGGGACTCTGCACTCACCAGACTTTGCTCTCCAGGCTGCTGGCGAGGGCCTTACTCTGTGCACCATCTAGCCTTTGTGAACCCTGTCTTCCTCCTTGCAGGATGACTAGCTTCAAAAAGGGAGCGTTTTCTCCTAAATTTCCCTCTCTCCCCTGCACATTGACTGCCTTCCTCCACGCCGTGGGAGCTCTGGGTCCAAATGCTGCCAGCCCAGATTAGACAAGACCTGAACTATCCTATTGACTGGGCAGAAGCTGTAACTTCTGGGCTGTTGTAGCCTGGCTAGAGGCTCCAGCAAGACCTATGTGCTGTTATTGCTGTCCTGGTGTCCCCTGTTAGACATGGTCCGGGCACATTCTCACACCAAGCCCCAGGGGACTGCAGCAAAGCAGTGCTGAAGCTTTAGGGGTAGGAAGCAGATGTCTAATGGGCCCAACCTGAGCACCTCCAGCCGTATGCAGTGCTCCATTTATATGACACGCAAACTTCATGGCTGACCAGGAGAATGCTCAGGAATTTTTAGTGCTTCGAGACTGCTGGTGAGGGGTATGGAGCACAAGTCTTACGAGAAGCGGCTGAGGGAACTGGGGAGGTTTAGTCTAGAGAAGAGAAGGCTGCGGGGAGACCTTATCGCTCCCTACAGCTACCCGAAAGGAGGTTGTGGTGAGGTGGGGGTTGGTCTCTTCTCCCCAGTGACAAGTGATAGGATGAGAGGAAATGGCCTCAGGTTGTGCCAGGGGAGGTTTAGATTGCATAGTAGGAAAAATTTCTTCACTGAAAGGGTTATCAAGCATTGGAACAGGCTGCCCAGGGAAGTGGTTGAATCACCATCCCTGGAGGTATTTAAAAGATGGGCAGACGTGTGGCGCTTAGGGACATGGTTTAGTGGTGGTTTTGGCAGTGTTAGGTTAATGGTTGGACTCGATGATCTTAAAAGTTTCTTCCAACCTAGACGATTCTATGATTCTATATGACCTCTGGAAGTGCTGGTTGCTCTCCTGAATGGTCACCTACGTTTGATCGGTGTTCCCCATGCGTTTAGCTGGGTGGCACTCAGATGATTGCTATGTGGGGGAGATGAGGATTTAACCAAACTCTAAACCTTGGGTCACAGTCTGCCTGGTGCAAATCCACAGGCTGGCAGACTTGAGAGGTTTCACAAGTTAATGCCAGGTACGGCCAATGGTAACCCTCATCCACTGCCCCAGCATGGAAATGGCAGCAAACGCTTGGCTAAGGCCTTGCTTGTGTCCCCAAAGGGACGTACATGCTAAGCCGGGGGCCAGGTCCTGGCTCCTGAGCCAGAGGTGGACAAGCTGCTGGAGCATTGCTACCCACTGATAGACACAGCTGGTGACGACTTGTGACTGTCACTGCTCTGTACAGACCACTGTGTCAGATAGATACACAGCATTCATCATGAAAACTCATGCTGAGGCCCATCCCTTAGCAAAGAAACTCTTACAGTCCTCTTACTGGTGCAATGGCTGAAGTCTGGACACCTTCTCTACCACCAGAGCTGGAAAGTGGTGCATAGCAAAGATGTCCCACATAGTGAACCTGCAGTGAGGCACCACACCAGGAATACTGATTAATGTGAGCTGACCCTGCTGTTGTGAAGGAGTTCTTTGGGTATCATTCTATACATACGCTTATCCTTAAATTATGTTCTACAAGACACATTTATGTCCTTCTTGGCTGTTACGGCTTGGCTGCTGGCTGACCTCTGCCTTGGAAAAGCAAGCTTAGTAATCTTGAAAAGCACAATAACTAGTCAGAATCCTAAAGAAGCCAATGTGACACAGTGAAGCCCTTCAACCTCCTAGACCTGAGGAATAAAATACCCAGGAATGAATGTAACCTCAGGCAGGAATAAACAGCTCAGCTTTTGCCCAGGTCTTAGCCGAAGGCCCCGGCACCACCGGCACACTGGGTGAAGGCCATGTTATGATGGTTCTAGTAACTGTTTTCTGATAGTTTCTGATGTGCTCAAGTCTGGAGCATCCTGAAAAAGCAACACCACAATGATTCCAGTTATTTTCCTCCACCAAGATCAAGAAAGTCTTCACCCATCAGATGCCACAAGCATCTAGATTTATATATTGACTACATGCTCCAGGTTCCTCGGTGTCATTTACTCCAACACCACAGACCTGCACTCGCTGAAGGTGAAATTACAAGCCAGGAAGCGTGAGTAAATAAAGAAAAATCACAAATACAGTACTTCAACTATATCAACTACTTGCACATGCACAAACTCCTGTTTCACCGCTATTAGCAGAGCCCTCAGGCCCTTACATGCTAGGTATTTACTGTTTTCTCAGCTCTAACTATAAGCTTTATAGGGTAAGATGGAAAACACTAACAACCACATTTCATCACTGTTGACCACCTTCGTATGTCCATGGACAACTCCCCGAGGGAGCTAATGCGCAGTAACCAGGCCAAGGTCCTCATGCACTTGCTGCAGCGTGCTGGCCGTGGAAAGAGGCTTACTGGCAAGCACTGAGCAAGGAACTTGGAAGAAGTGCATTAAGCCACCTTCTAGAACAAAAGCTTAAATTTCATTAGCCCCATAGGGTGCAAGTGTGCTGCACCTGGTGGACTGTAAATTCCCCATATAGCTTGCTAGGGAAAAGTCTCCCAGAGAAAAGATCGGAGTAATCAGCCCTTCTAACAAATGGACTGAGAATCAAAGGCCTGAAAGGGAGCTCCCCCAGTTGCACAGTGTGTGCGGAGGTGTGTTACCGATAGCCACCCAGCATTTCAAGCAGTTACTGCCAAGCAGCAGACACTTTCTGCAATGGCTGACATTAAAGGAGTCCCTGAATATGCATGTTGCCCTCTCTGCTGACAGCTGAGTCTCTGAGGTAGTGAAATGCAGAACATCTGCCAAAGGAGCAAGACTTCCTGAATCAATTACCATCCACCCGGGATATGAGCTTGGACCCCTCGACTGGCTGAGACCAGCTAAGAGAGCAGCAAGGGGACACGGGGGCATCCATGCCTCACTTCCCAAATCTACAGGAGGCTGGTGAAAGTCAAAACCACATTGCACGCAGGAAGCACACAGGGGAGCCCCATGGGCCTTGCTCATGTTCAGGTCCTTTGTGGCAGCCTGGGACTCGACCGTGGCAATTCCCAGGTGACCATAAGAAGAAAGAGATGCCCCCCCCAAGCGGAAGGAAGGAAGGAAGGAAGGAAGGAAGGAAGGAAGGAAAGGAGGGAGGGGGGGAGGGAGGAGAAAAAGCTCTGTAGTTTTTTCCTTCAACCTAGGCTAGAAAATATAATTCCTCCTGCACATCATCGAAAGCCCACAGGTATTAGCAGACACACTGCTGGGAGCACAACCCCAGCCTCTCCGCATGCTGTCACTTGCTGATGCCGCACTCCTCTGCATTACTGGAAGACGGGAATAACAGAGAAACAAACTCCCCCACATCCAAAGTCAGCACCGAGTTGCTGAGCAATTCCCCCTTGGCCCCACAGGTGATCAACAGAACCCCTGATGCACAGACTTAAGGCATTTCAAGAGGGTGCAGGCAGGATCAGCAGAGACATATCTGCCTTTTTTTCAGCTTGTCCTCCCTTGCTGTCAGGAATCTGATGCTGAAAGAGACCTTGGGATATCGCATCCCTTTTGTCCATTGTGGGGCAGCACTGCCTTTTCCTTGCTGAAGCAATGCAGAGGGGTCCTCAGAGCAACAGGCTCCGCAGACCTTCCGAGGAAACAGGCTGCTCCCGGAGGTTTGCATCTTCCTTTGCAGAATTTATTGTCCAGGCTACAGCTCGGGTCGCAGCCCTGGCCAGGCGGCTGCCTTCGTTGGCTCGGTGGGAACACTCACAACCAGGGACAGGAGGAAAATCACTGAATTTTAATCACATTTTGGCTGCCAGTGCCAAGGCCAGGAAAATACTTGTTTACATGATTAGAAACAAGATGCGTTACGTGCACATAGTCTCATCAGCAATTAGTGCCTGAGCATAGCAGACAATAACCTCCTGGCTGAATAAAACACAAATCCCTTGGCTATGACCTTCTGGCGTGACTTTACCTCCAGGACCTTGATGTTGCCAGAGCTTGCACAAGGCAATGGCACCTCAGCCAGATTCCTGGTTTGACCAGGAAAAAGAAAATGTCCCGGGGAGCTAACAAGCCCTTAGCCCTAAATGCAGGTAGAATAAAGAAGGAGCCTATGTGCATCAGGCATAGCTGCGTTTGGTGAGGGACAGTTTTAGCTCTCCATCAGGAGCAATTCAGTGGCAGTCAGTGAGCTACAGTGGTTCAGAGGAAAACAAAATCGAGTTCTTCGTGCCTGCACAGTAAGGCACAGAGGAGAGACTGTAGGCAGCCACAGGCTGGGGTTAAAACACTGTTCACATTTCAGGGGGGCCTGGATCTCAAACAGAGGTGGGAGCTCAGTGAAAGCCTCAGGGTTGCCCTTTGCAGAGCTCAGGATTCAACTCGCTGGTGGGTCAGGCGAGAGAACGGAGAGGCGCTTAACAGGGCTGGGAAGGGAGCCGCTCTCGGGCAATGTTTTCACCTGGCCTGCCTGTAACATGGGCAAACCCTCATCAAGGAGGCTCCTGCTGCCTCGTCCCCACCGGACTTGTGGGGATCGTCGCAAATGGTAGAGTGCAGCGTCCCTCTTAGGGGAGGGTTTGGAAATGCAAAGCACCTTTACAGCTGCAGCCCAATTCATTAATTTCTGAGCAGTTACACAACCTGTGACCTCAGCCACAGAACTATACATGTGTTGGGTCTCTGTCCATCTCCCTCCCACTCTCTGTGTGTCTCTCTTTAACATTAGGGAGGCAAGGGCTTCAGCTTTTACTTGAAAGTTCTTTAATGCAACGTCTAAAAACATCCTCCCTTAATTACGCTGCCTATTTAGTATCTTTTGCAGCTTATCATCTGTCACAAGAAATGCAGCACATTTGGTTTTTTTATACTGCAAGAACTGGCAACACCCTCTGCTTCCTAAATCTTCCAAAATAAGTTGCATGCACCTCCGGATAACTTGCAGACAAGCTAAAAATAGGAAAAGCCAACCTCTGAATTTCATTTTTTGCTTTTCATTTTTTTCTTGGATGTGCTCCCTGTGTTGAGCAGTTGCACTTCCCGTTAGGTCAGGCACTAGACAATAGTTTTCCAAGAGCCTGGAAATGAGAGAAACCCATAAAACAATTCCACATCCAGCAGCCCAGGGCTGCTGGCACTCACTGAAAGGTCTGCCCTGGAAGTGGCCTGGGTTGTGTCTCTCCTGTCTGCCTTCTTTATACTGACATTTCTCTTCCAAAAATCTTCCCAAGCTGTCTGCTTCTATCTGCTCCTGCTACTTACCGAGCCTCCCTGGTTTTCTCAGGCTGCGCATCCCTCAGTGTCTTGCTCCCACTCACTGCTGAGATTAATGCTGTGTAATATTCCAGAGCTATCACATTCTGTTACTTGGAGCTCATCTTGTTCTTTCTCAAAATCAAATTTAAATTAAAAAACCACACAGTTGAAACCCTGTATATCTAAGTGGATACACAGATCTAGAAGCAAGTAGTGGTTGGGGGGGGGGCGGGGGGGGGTGATGAAAGGAGGTCATGTCAGACAAAATGGGTAGTCTTTTTGATGTGGAAAAGATTCTTCACTTTGTTTAGGTGTAGGCATGCAATTTTTATCAGCCAACATTCCCTAGCATGCAGTGAAAAGCCTGCCTAATTTGGAGCACCCGGGTGCTTTGGATTGCCCTCCGCAGGTTTCCTGACCAGGTCAGCAACAAGGCAGGGACTGCACCAGTCCAAAGTCTGAGGGATGTTAGGAGGAGGCGTGAAGGAGCCATCCTGCTTCATGGAAATGCTGTTGGCGATGAATGATCGGCTCAGGGCAAGTCTGGCTGCAGGACGGTGGTGCTGTGATTCACCCCCTCGGGCAGGGAGCCAGCTAGGAAACAGCCAGAAAATCGAATTCTCGCAATTCTCAGGACACAGGCAGGAGGTGGGTGGGAAACTGGGCAAATCTCGCTAGTGAATAACTGCAGAGTCAACTGCAGAGTCTCTTGGCCCATCTGTCTCCAGCGCCTGCCAGGCCATGTTGGAAGACGAGCTCACCCTGCTCGTGTCTGTTCCCGAAGGGGCTGAATCTGCCCTTCCCGTGCCCCACAAATGGACCAGAGGATTTGCCTCCCTCTGCCCAACCCAAGGGCCAGCTCCAGAGCACAGCAGCTGACTTCACCACGCATGGATAGAGGAGGCACTTTCTACCTACACTTGCACTTCCCTTTGAAACAGATGTTGCTCCTTTGCCTTTCAATGGCATAAATGCCATGAAGCACTACAATGGTAGTTAAAAATGTACTGGCATACTACGTCATCGAAGAGTGGGCTAATAAGGTAATGATGACTAACTCTGGTGTTTCAAACTGGGGGGAACTGAGTTCCTTGGAAGAGCAAATTAGGGGGCATGTTGTTGCTGACAGCTCCTACAGCAGCCCAGTTGGGTACATGGCAGACAGGTCTCCTGACCCACAGAGCAAAATACTGATTTACGTGGTACAGAATGGTGTTTTTCCTCCTAGGAAGGGCAGTCTCTGTGAGATGGAGCTGATGAAATCTGCTCTGCTTCATACCTTTTGTGGGCACCGCTTGGCTGGAAAAAGCCTCTCTTCTGTGCCTTTCTGGAGAAAGAATAAACCACAATATTCCTGCATGTATTGAACTTACCCACCAGCCATTTTCAGCTTCTTGCAATAAACCGAGAGCTTCTAAACTGTGGCTGGTTTAAGAGTCCAACAGCAACGAGGTCAAAAAGGAGAGAAGCATTCTGTGCTTTGAAGAGAGCTGGGATATTTGCCAAAATCAAGCACAATTTTTTCTCTAGCCAGTCAAGGGACACAGAAGCTTTTCCAGACGTTGTTGTCCAATTCAGAGCAGCTTGGCCAAAAGCAATACTCTGGAGGAATCCACTCTGGGCTGAATTTGGGGTTTATTTTTAGTCAAATGGTCTGTCCTTCATTGCAAGGAGGAAAATACCATACAGTCTATGTTCAGGCATCCACAAAAATACTGCTTTGAGACACACTGCAGCAAGAGCAATCCCCACCACTGATTCTCCTTCACATTGGAGTACAGCCATGGTGCCTATCATTGATTTGTATGGTGTCCAAGCCATTCCAGGCTACAGAAACATCGATGTCCTGTCAGTGGGGCTCATTCCCTGGCACCCTTTGCCCAAGCCTGGCTCCTGCAGAAGGCCGCTTTTCTGCTACCAGGGCTTGTGGGTCAGGGGGCAGCAGCAAGCAGCAGGCCTTCCCCTCTGCTGTCATGGTCCAGGTGCCCAAACTGACGATCTCCCTGGCTTCAGGCTCCCTGCAGGAACACCTCCTTCTTGTTCACCACCTGTGACACACTGAAGTCATTTCTGCTGCATGCCTGTGATTAAGTGGTGAAAATAAAGAATGAGCTTGTAGAAACAGTAGGGGGAAACCAGAAATGCTTCTCAGTTTTCATGTGAAGTCTTCTGGGACATGTCACATTGTCCCAATAAAGTCTACCAAGCCAGGGCTCCCTGGTGGCCAGGGATTTACCCCAGTGCAACATGACATCCTGGCATGGATCCTGTTCCGTTTCCACCTGCATCCACAAATGCCATCCTTCTCTCTGTCCCTCATTCAAGGGTCACCAGACCCTGAGCTCATGCCTCTCAAGACAGCGTTAGGAAAATCATCTGACTGCTGAGAGCGGTGCCTGGCTGCCCTGGGAGACTGCCGTGTTAGAGCAGCTCATTTGGCAACATAATGAGGTCTCCCCAGAAATACAATTTTAAAATAGGTTACCTGGCCTTGCAGATGAGCTGCCACTGGTCACAAACTAATCCTGCTTAGAGGAACTCTGGGCACCACCGCAGTGCACAGGCGTATTTCTACTTAAAACTACAGTAAAACCCGGTCTGAGATTTTTGTCTTTTAGACCTTTTCTAGATACTAGCTTGCTAATTGCTTTCTGTTTATAGAGGGTTCCATCATATGTAGACAACATGTGGAATGACAAAATTTTCATAACCCCCTTGCAAAGGCATTCAGCTGACAGATGCAGAGTAGCCATTGCCTACGCTCAGTGATGCTCAGTGACAGCCCTCTGTGCCCACTGCTCTCAGAGACACTGTGTCCAGCTTGGCACACCAGATCACACACAAATGAATGAAAGACGAGGTTTCAGAAGAAGGACTACAAGTGTCCCCTGGATTTTTTGCCAAGAACTTGTGTTACACCCAATCCTTCAGCAGGCAAAGGAGATATATTTTATCATAATCTTATTTTTTGCTTAAAAATAAGAATTTGGAGCCTCCTCTTTCATTCCCTAATAATACATTACCTGTAGGTATAGGCATTTGCAGACAATAATAGTCTTTCTAATTTTCTATTGCAATGCAATAGAATAATATAAAGGTTTAGCTAGGAGGAGAGTTTGACTTCTCAGTGTAAAAGCTGTCACAGTGAAAATTAAAAAGGAATCCAGCAAATGGCGCAGCTGAACAAACCCACGCTGCCTCAGTTGCAGCAGGACGAGTTGCTGCACCATGACGGCACTTGGGCACCAGTGCCGGTGTGCGGGCGAGCTGCCGGGAGCAGCCACGATGAGCCCAGAGGATGAGCCTCTGCCGTCTGAGCAGCACAGAGCTGCCAGCACTTGCCAGAGCCGCCCTGTTTTCCACAGTTGCCTGTTGTCCACTCTGTGCCGCAGAGGCTGGAGCACCAGGGCCATCAGCCCGCCACGTGTGGGGCTCAGCAGGACAGGAGGCACAAGACCACCTTTAACAAAGTAAGAATGAACATCTGCAGCTGGTGTTAGCGAAGCTCTCTGCTAGTCTTGGATAAACGTGTCCTGCAAATGCAGGAAGCAAGAATACAGCTTTGTTCCCTCCTCGCATCAGTTTAGAGAGGCAGCAGTATTTCATCATGTATAAAAATTAACATTGTTTTAAATTATTAAAAAAAATAAAAAGGTATATATATGAAGGTATATATAAGGTATATATATGAAACTCATTCTATTACCTACATAATTCTGGAAGGCAGTGGTTTAATCGAGGACTGCAGACAGCTTTGGGAACCCTGGGTGAAGGGTAACATACACAGGGAATTAGGTCTGGCAGCCAAAAGCTCTCAGTGAGGGCACTGACATGTCCAAGGCGATGAAGACACACGTTTCCCAAGTGGGGATCTCTCAAATATGTAGGTCTCCTCTAAATCAGTCAGAAAGCTCCCTCTCCTACCTTTCCACCCCACCTCGACAGGGCACCAGCAGTGCTTTTATTATTACTGGGGCAGCTAAGCCTTTTCTCCTTGTTCAGGGTCTCTCCATAGCCGGACACGGCATCCAAGCTGAGGCAGCCCTCTTTCTGTCGGCGCAGAGGCGGAGTCTGCTGGAAACTCCCCTGGCACAGCTCCTGGCCCAACTCCAGAGACACATGTGGAGTCACATCCTCCCTGTGGCTTGCGAGCCAGCTCTACCTTCCACCATACGTTATCACCACTGAGTTTCCTTCCTCCGTGCACTGAAGGGAGGAAGCACCGCTTCGAGCACTACTTACGAAGCACGCAGGCATCCAGCTACGCTAAGATGAAAGTATACTCAGCCATTTCCTCCTTGGTAAGCTGGCCCAAGAATTAGCCCACTTCTTCACGCGGCTCTTTGCCTCATCCCTCCATGGCGTCACTTACAGGAACAGGCCTAAACTTTCCCCGTTTGCAAAATGGGATTAAATCATAGTTGCCTTGTGTTATGCATCAATCTACTAAGCAGTAAACATTGAACTTGCAGCAAAACCAATAATAATTAAAGCTGATGAAGTGCTTTGGTCAAGTGGTCGTTACTCGGGCGTGGTGACCCAGTAGGAAGGGGTGTGAACGGCAGGGCACCGCCGTGGAGAGCTCTCCACCACTCTCCAGGCTCTCAGCCCCGTGTCCCACAGCTGGAGGCACTTTATTTCTCACCTTTCCAAGAGCCATAAGACACACAGTAAGGGATAGGCATGAAGCTGAGAGTAGCCAAGAGTTCACAAAAAACATCTTAGTGATACCCTGCAGCTTCACCAAAGGAGGCAGCTAGTGGGGTGTGGGAGAGGCCGTTTTTGGGAGCGTTTCACAGGCTCCTGAGGGAGTTGGGGCAGGTTTCACTCCCCAGGCAGCTCGGTGACAGAAAGGCGGGAGGGAGGGGATTATCGAGATCTTCTGGAAAGAGGCAGGAAGGAAGTGGGAGTGCAACTTCCTACTCAGGACAGTGAGACTTGACCCCTGCTCAATTTCCCTATGACTCAAATGGTATTTCTTAAAGCAGCCCTCCTTCCAATGACTAAAAAATAGTAACTGCTGAAACAGAGGAGACTGCTGACTAATGCTGTACTAGAGGATACATCTTTCTCTTGAGAATAAGTTGGTACAAGCACCAGTTTTTGGATGAGGTAGACAGGACTGCCAGGGTCACCCTGTGACAGCTGACCTATAGTGCAGGCTGTTTTTAGATGACTAAAACTGTTCTACAGCTGCATTACAATCTACATAAATGTCATTTCTAAGGGATCTACATTTTCAGCAGCAAAAATTTTTGGATGAAAAGGGCATGAAAACTACCTCCAGAGACCACAGGCCTTCCCCGAATCAACTCCACTTGAATATGAGCACATCATTTTGGAAAAACATCCCATCCCGATGCTAAGTGCCCAGTGACCACAACTTTTGGCAAGCTGTAGCAAGGAGAGGTTCCTCTGACCATGAAAAATCTGGGCTTTATTTCCAGGCTGAATTTGTTGAGATGGAACTCCCCCCCACACATTTGCTGTTACTGAGCTCTTGCCTGCCAGACTGAGGACCCCTACAACGGGGTGTTTCTGATGGGAGTACCTATGGATAGAAAGCTGGATTTAACCAGAGGGACAGAGCTCCCAGAAGCTCCCACAGCCAGGCAGGGCTTTCAGTGCATTTGCCAAGAAGACATTTCACATTGTTCCCATCCTACTGACCACTCTTAGCTGTGCTGTACCAGAGAAGCAGATCTCCTCCTTCTTCACCAGGATCCAACTTTTATATCTCTTGCAAAAATGCAGGGTTCGTGCTGTTGCCCTTCAGACCCTTGAAAAAAGCCATTAAAGATGTGGGATCAAGGAACAGCAACTGTAGGCAGGTGCAAACCCACCAGAAAAAGACGTACACACTTACACAAGCACACACGCACAGAGCATGAGCCACAGTTAATGCAGGAGAAGAGGCAAGATTAACACTGCAGTTGCCCACAGGACCCCACTGGAAACCAGCCTGCCAAAACGATTCTCCAGTTATGGTTACATGGGAGCTCTGTCAGTGAGCCACCTTCTGAGCCACCAAACGTGCTCCACTTTGAATTACGTATCATTCTGGGTTTTTAATCAAAACATCGTGTTTTTCCAAAGAAAATATCTGGATGAAAACTAAATTTAAACACATAAATTTTTTTACCTTTACCCACCAAATGTATAATCTCAACAAAGAAGAGATCCCTGGTTAGTTTGACAATGATGATTGGAATTAATTAGCCCCCTTCCCCTTCATTTTTTAATAAAGAATCCCATTCAGCTATTCCATTATTTTGCCTGGACTCGAAGATCATGAATGGACATCTCATTTATACTTTTTAAATATTAGTAAAACCATCATCTTTCTTTCACTTTTCTGGCATTTCCTTAGAGCTCCTAGTTACACTGCAAATCAACATCTTCAGTAGTTTCTGCTCAAAAGCCATTTGAATGACTTTTGGACAAAAAAAAATTCCTTGTTGTCATGCAACGTTTACATCTTCATCTAGCTTTCTCCATAGTTCTTGGCCTGACCAGGAACTCTGTTGAGTATTGAGCTGGTATCACTGATATAACTAATTTTGTCCTGAAATATGTTTAACAACATTGAAGCACCTTATTTTTCTTTACTTTGCTCTTACAGAATCATAGAATCATTTAGGTTGGAAAAGACCTTTAAGATCATCGAGTCCAACCATCACTGCCAACTCCACCACTAAATCAGGTCCTTCAGCCATCACATCTACACATCTTTTGAATACCTCCAGGGATGGTGATTCAACCACTTCCCTGAGCAGCCTGTTCCAATGTTTGATAACCCTTTCAGTGAAGAAATTTTTCCTACTATGAAAGCTAAACCTCCCCTGGCGCAACTTGAGGCCATTTCCTCTCATCCTATTGCCTGTTACCTGGGAGAAGAGACCGACCCCCACCTCACTACAACCTGCTTTCAGGTAGTTGTAGAGAGCAATAATGTCTCCCCTCAGCCTCCTTTTCTCCAGACTAATAGAATAATAAAATTATCATTCAGACTGGTTTCTCTCTTTTGAATTTACCTATTTGCCACCATTCTGCTGTTACAGGGTGCATCTATTCACCACATTTCAGCTATTGCAGAAGACTCCACATGCCTTCTGAGCATTGGTGAGGTGTCCCTTCCCCAAGGAGTACCCATCTGGCACCTCAGAGGAGGTCAACAGGTACAGGAGATGCCCACTCTGGGGTCATGTCAGGAAATGGAGAAGCCTGGGATAAGAAAGCATCAGGCTGACTCAGCATCCCTCTGTGGCAAAACACCCTTCTGGTTAAAAAGAAGCAGATCTCCCTGGAGAGAGCAAATTAGCAACCAGTATCTGACACTGTTTGTCTTTCTTCTGACGGATGAGCCATTTTTTCCTCTCTTTCAGAGTAATACTTGGCTGTACTTTCCCTTTAATGAGCTTTTGGACCAAAGCCCAAAATGGATCAAAGCCATTGGAGGGAGGGGCAGGGGGAGACATACAATCCAAACCTTTGCCTTTTTTCTCTTTTTCTTTAAAACAGAAGCCGCACCTTTCATTACTGAGGCTAATGTTGACAAAGGGGCTGGGTGCCTTGCTTCTGGAGCGGAGGGTGACCTGTCTGCCAGTTTGCCAGTGATGGACATCAAGCAGGAGGCTGCTGCTGCCTCCCCACTGGGAGAGCCCTGCAGAGAGGGGCAGAGAAAGGGTGGCTGTGCCGATGGGCAGCGCTTGCCTTTCTGAGCAAATGCATCCCCGCCTGAACAAACACAGCAGCTCCTGGGGGAAAAAACACGAAGAAGATTAATGGACGATTTTCTACTTCTTCTGTGACACGAGGGCCTTAGTCTCAAGGTGGCGAGAAATTGCAGCTGTCAGGAGAGACAGGAGCAAGGCAGGGCAGACAGGAGATCATGTCGCATCTCCATTCTTCCTTCCCCGTGTTCCTGAAGTGTGATTAGTGAGAGTCCACCGCTCTCAGCAGACAGCTTTGAGATCGTTGGGTGCGAAGCACCCCCACTGCCAGGAGCTGTTGCTACTCTGACAGCCCAGTAAAGGGCACAGGCCTAAAAAGGGGAAATAAATAGTCCTGCATGATTACAGCCATCAGGGCTTGGCTACACTTTTTGAGCCATTTTTCCCCTTTTCCAATAGAAAGCTTTGCCAGGAGTCTGGAAACTTGCACTTGCCTACATATGCCTGCCATAAAAGGGAGCTGAACACAACTGGGATGCTGATGAAGCTGGGAAAGGAGAGGAGAGACAAAAAACCATCATCCAGCAGAAGTAAAAACAGCAATAGCTGTAAAGAGCCTGCAGAGACCCCTTGCCCCACCGCCAAGACACTTGTAGCTGCTGAAGAGTGGGGGACAGTGTGGGCCCCATGGTGCCGGGCCAGGGGAGAGGCACAGCCCCCCTGGCTCAGCAGAGATGGGGGGATGCCCAGGGGATCTCCAGCTGAACGACCGGGGCTCTGCTGGCTGCCCTGCACCAGCACATGGGGCAACTGGGGATGCTGGGATGCTGCTGGCTGGGAGCAGTGAGCGCCACGGGCAGCTGCTGGGTGGGTAAGAGGGGGATGGCCAGCCCCCAGCTGCCACATGGCCTTCTCCTGGTGTTCAGACCAGAGAAAGGCCATTTTTAGCACAGCGGGAGCCACACGTCCTCTCAGCGGGTTTCAGCGGTTTTTGCTCGCCGTCGATATTTCTCCTGCTTTCTGAAAGTCTCCCCGACACAGGGTGCCGGTGCCGCTCCGAGCTGCGTGCTGAGGGCCATCCCGCTTTCCCAAACTGTGGGAGGGCAATCCTGCTGATACGACACAGGCTCTTATTTCCAGGAGACCTCTCACAAGAGGCGGTTGCCCTTCACCGAGTACATTTTGCGTATTAGGCTCCAAGTGTGGCTGAGCAAGAACAGCCCGTGGCTGCTGGCAGGCCCTCGGTACACTGCCCGGCTTGTCGCAGGCTTGCAACACCTCTGTTACACAGACCTGCTCGTGGCATACTCCAGATGGCAGCTGGGGACGAGGGGATTAGCTGCATGGAGCACACTCCTACAGAAAACGAAGACGCTGCCAGGCTTATTTGTTGGTGATTGTGTGCAGAGCTCTGGAACATGCACGCTTTGTTCTCCTCGTTTCCTACCTTTGAAATGTCCCTTCCCAGCAGAAGACAACCGCCATGCCTTGTTCAGTTTCAGGGCTCCTGTTGGAGGGGGCAGGGAGCCGCACAGACTCGCATACATAGTTCCCTTCCTCTTCATTTAGTTTTCTTTTTCTTAGGGTAGAATGAGAGCCATTTGAGCTGGAAGCATAGAGCTGCTTCTTATTTGCAAATCTCCTCCTTCTACCCCAAAATACAGCAATTTAAGGGAGTTTTTAAAAAGAAATGTTAAAACCGTTCATCCATCCTCCTCAAATATTAACTATGCCGAGCATCTAAATAAAAAAGAAACATAATGAGGTTCCATAAGATCCAGAGTGTGAAACACACCCAGGAGAAACCCAGCGCACACTAATGGCCATTCCCCGGAGTTTCTGACTCATGGATGTGTTTGGTACTATTTCTGCAGGGCAAGAAGCAAGAAGAGGAAGACAGCCACTAGCAGAGGTGTCTGCAAGCTGACTGCAGAAGTCAGGAGTGCCAGAAGACTGGAGAGTGGCTAATGAAGCATCTCATTTCAGAAACGACAAGGGGAGACTCCAGGGAAGTGCAGTAGTGACCTACATAGAGCAGAAGGATACAACAGAAAGGCCTGGAGAGGTGAGGACAGCCAGGAGGAGGCAGAGGAACTATCAGGGCAACACAAGGAGATTCTATCTGTAAAAAAATAGGATGTAATGAAGCAAAGGAATGCATCTTTTCAGCTGTGAGATAAACAGGCAAGATGCACTCTGAGCTGTGCTAATAGCTGATGCTTTGGTTCTTTCATGTTAGGAAAAAAAAAAATTAATAAAATTGGATCTATGTTGGGAATTCAGGTCAACAACAATGAAAAAACACAGGCATTTTGTGCAAACCAAAATGTGGGAAAAATTATTTATCGATGCAAAGAAACATAAAAATGACCCAGAACGGGTTTTTTGAGCCTTCAAAACAGTAAGGAAAATTTCTAAATGAAGTATTGCTTCAAATGAAAAGAATATTTGAAAGCATCTCAGCAAAATACTTTTATGTTTTAAAAGGCTTTTTCAGGGTTCCTTCCCACTGAAGAAATTTAGTAAAATTGAGATTCATTTGCAGAATGTGATGCTTTACCTTACCCTACCTATTCCAAGGGAAAAAAAAAAAGAAAAAGGATTCAGCTACAACCAGCAGCTGTTTCTAGAGCTGACATTGCCCATTGCAGCTCCCAGAGCAAAACAAAAGTATCTTGTCTTCATTGAGTTAATTATTGTGGGGGAAAAAAAATCACCTGTTGCTCAGCAAAGACCACATCTGAAGATGTGTTTCCTGAGGAACACAGAAAAGCAAAGCCAGATCTCTTTGAGGCAGACTAAGCACTAGCCCTGTGTCAGTATGACCACTGGCCCGGCTTTTAGAGCTGGTTTAAGCTGATGAGGGGGAGCAAGGGAGTTAAGGGTGGGAACAAGTACTACTTCTCTTCCACTATGAAATGGCAAGTCCTAAAAAAGGGGAAGCCACAGATGGTAAAGTCTTAAATTACCATGGTGAGTTTTGCTGGAGAGTGTCTCTAGTCCCCTTAGATGGAGCCCGTCTACAGCTGATTCACAGAAGGTCACGTCTGCCAGTCCTGCCCGACTCCCGAGCCTACTCATCTAGTCAGCGTGGCTGACAGGGGTGAAAGAGTGGAGCTGGTTGAGAACATTTGATATGGCTCTAGACAGGCAGACTGATTTGCAAACTCAAAGCGCAGGAGAGACTGAGACCTATTGCAATGGATTACAAATTAGCTTGGAAACACAGACGCGAGGCACGAGGAGGGAACGTGGCTGGAGCTGGGTGGGTGAGTATCCTGATGAGCTTTCCAAACCTCTCTGCCCCTGCCAGAGCCTGTTCCATTAATAATTTGCTCTGTCAATTGATACCATTTTGCAAACCCAAGTAACTCTGCACGCTCAGCAACGAGGTATTCCTGCAGCTCTCAGGATATGTACACACACATACCTTTGAGGTGGGACTGTACACCAAATTTGATTTTGAATGTAAGTGTTGTGCCACACTGGGGCATGGCGACTCCATCAGGAATGCCTGCAGGAGCCCAGCACCAGCCGTTGCAAGCCCCTGTGACTCACCCAGATTTATTTCTCACTCTGGCAGTGTACTGCCCATACTGCAGGTATCTCGTCCTGCTGACAGCCAACGTCCCCTGGACCGCAGGATACCTCGTCAACTCACTGACAGCAGAGCTGGGTTACAGCAAGCCCAGCTGAGCGCTCAGTGGGATCTTCCGCGCTCCTAAGCAAGAGGGCAGGATCCAGCCTCCCTAATCTGGGCTACTGCTGGGTCACAGGTTGTTCACTGTCTCACAGCCACAAGCCAGGGCTTCTTAAGTCATCACCTTCTTGGGGCTGAGCTCGGTTTAGAAACAGAGGCCCTGGGAGTAAGAGAAGCCTCCCCCTGAAGGGCAGGCTGGCCCCTGCCAAGCTCAGGGTCTGGCCGGCGCTGGGAGCCAGATCTCTTGGAGGCAGCTGCTCCCTTCAGATCTCCAACTCCTGCTGAGCTCGGCAAACCTGCCTTTCTATAAGCACTGGGGAAAATGCATAGGAGCGTGCTCATGATGTGGAAGTCTGGTGTACAGCTACAGCTCCTAAAAAGGACCCTGAGCTGTGATCCTACCAGCCTGGTTCAGCCTTGTTTTAATCGTGTTCCCCCTTCTTGCTGCTGCGGGCCCTTGCTTTCTCCCTGCAAAGGGACGCGGAATTTATCTTGGATAGGAGCCCCAGAAAAGCTCCATCTGCCCTTTGCCTAGCTCTTCTCCCCTTTCTCACCCGTCTCCCCTTTTGTCCTACCTTTCCCTTTGCCAGGCAGGTCTCTCCTTTATGAAAACCATATTTATTTGGCATGAATGGCACTGGAGAAAGCAGGGGACTGGGAGAGATGCTGAATCAGAGGTCCCAACTGTCACAAAAAGCAAAAAAGGGAGAAAAGCAAAAAAGAGAGAAAAATAAAAAAGCTATCTGGACACTGGTAAAATCTGTATTGCTGGGTAGGTCAGCAGTAATCGGGAATCCAGGAAAATCTTTTCACTGGTTAGAAATCCCTTTCAGTATGATTATAAAACACATGAGTGTAGAGAGACATCACACTGAAACGCGAGCCGTGTGGTTCAGCTGTGGCCCTGTGCAGAAATCACAGCAAGACCTTTGTTACCCTAGCAAAGTGCAAATCATGGGCATGTTTCACTGGAGACGTCGTGCTGCTGTTGCCGTGAATTTCTGCCCAAGCTATCAGGACTGTAACATCGGTAGACATGTTTAATGCCATAGGTGGTAAGCTGAATAGATAACTACAGATAGGGTCTGACTATAGGTCTGTCTACCATCTATCCCTTGCAGTCTCCAGCAGTTGTCAGGAGAGGATGCTCAGGAAAGAGCAAAGTGAGGTGTGGACAGACGAATCCCTCTGCGGCAACAGCCTCCCAGCTTCAGTGATGAGCAGTTTGGGAACTTTCTGAGCTGGAGGCTGCTACCAGGCTTTGATATCTGATGATAGGCTCTGACAGACCTGCCCTTCCTGAAGTTGTCTAATCACTTTCTGAACTTTTGCCCTCCACAACAGTTCATAGCAATGAGTCTCATGGTTTTAATGTCAGAACTATTGTGTGGGGATGGACTGTGTGAGGAAAACAGACTTCATTTTATTTGTTTTATATCTGCCAATGGATAACATAATTAGCTCACTCGTATTGCTAGGGCTAGTGAATAATCATTTCCCACTCACTTTCTCCACAACATCCGTGATAATATCAACTCTATCAACCCCACCCCAGTTATCTCTCTTTTAAAACAAAGAACAGGAGGCTGATTGATTCTCCACGCAGAGAGCTGTTCCCCATGTATGATCACCCCAGTTGCTCTTGTTAGTGCGTCTCTGCGTCCCGCTATTCCCCTTGCCAGGTTGCACAACCACAGCTGCAAGCAGATGTCAATCCAGATGCCAGCAATGTATGGATTTATGCAATGGTGTATTAGTGTTTTGTTCCTAGCTCCTTCACTACAAACATTATGTGTATTTTTGACAGCTACTGAGCTGTGATTTTCAGAGAAATAACCACTGTATCCCAAAGATTTCTTTCCTGAGTTGTGCTTGTTAATCTAAAGGTCATCACTGTCCATATAAGGCTAAGATTATTTTTACAGGATACTGTCCTCTTAAACTATGTGATGTTAATCTCCTTTACCATGCAAGGTAAATGTTCCTGTTGACAAGCTGATGTGAGAAATTGATTCTTAAAGGTAACAGCTAGAAAATTTGGTATGAAATCTCTCTTTGGCATGAGAATGGTGTTCTTAAGTGGAACATGGTAAATCTTGGAAGCAGACTCTTTCTTTAACCGTCTCTTTTATGGGAATTTCTAATGCATCCAAGTCCTTTATCTTCTGTGAGCTCCATATCAAAATGCAGCTTAGACTGATGGCTGAAAGTCATCACTGATGGTTGTGAAACCAGCTGCTATTTTTAGTCCATTTCAAAATTCCCATTAGTCCAGCTGAGGCACGTGCTGAAATCCTCAAAAAGACAAGAATTGAATCAGCAGAGGAAAGAAATTGTTCCTGCTACCCTCAGGTTAAATCTCTGAATGAAGGAACATCCAGGGTGGGAGACTGTATACGTGCTACATCTGCTGTCTTTGTCTCTGGGGGTACAAGGATAACACCATCTAGTTGCTACAGACTTTCCACAGACTTATTATTCACCAAAAAAACATGAAGAGTAGAGCTGAAGTCCCTGAGGGTCTTACAGATGCTCCTAGATCCCAGCAACCCATTTTTTCATCAAAGCTATGGGCTGGTTCAGAAATTATGTTTTTTCTTTGAAAAATCGAGCCATCGTCTTCCTAGGTATTAATACTAAGCTCAAATTTTCCTCTCAGCTTCTGTCCCAGCAGGAATAACATAATCTTCATTGGTCTGCAAATTGCAGACACCTCCCCTACACCTACTCTAGCTTCTCAACTCTGTTTTTCATACTGAAACTCTTCTGGAGAAGGGACGGAGGGGGGCTTGTTTCCCCAGAAGAAAAATAAGAAAATGTTTGCATGATAACACTGATGCCTGTTGCATGGTAGTTTAAACAAAAGAACCCTACTGTGGACATTTTCTTCTGTAGTGCAGAGCAGCTTGCAAAGCTGTGTAATGTGTCTTGACAGTAGTACAAATCACTAAAGGTCAAGAGCTTGGGGATTAACCACATCCCCATACAATAGGCTGATATAGAAAGGGCAGGACCATGAGGGTTCAGCTTTAGAATGAAAGGTTTTGAATAGAGCTGATGAAAATGGATTTGTGGAAAGCGGGGAATACCAGCTCGCACCCTTCCAGCACTCAGCCAGGCTAACAAGATCACAGTGCAGAGGCAAATATAGTGCTCTCCCCATTCTTTTTTAACGCAATCAACATCTGGTTATGGGAACCCTACTCCTGGGATATCTTTTGCCTTTCTCCTCAAATTTACTTTAGCTGCAGATGCTCCATTCAGCTACAGATTTCCAAAGATCTTTGTCATTTCTAAAGCCTAGATCAGGTTAAGAGATGGGAGGTCCCACTCAAAACCAGTGCTCATCCGCAGGGACAGGCAAGCTGCTTGATTCATCTCTGTCCTTATATAAAACGGAAATAAAGAATGATTCACCTCCCTCAGAAATACTGCTAGGTTCAATTCTTGCAGAATTTCTTGCAATTACAGTGTTATAATGTACAAAGTGTTATAAACCAAATGTCTTGGGTTGACAACTAAGGTCTGTTTCTGGCATGCTATTGAAAATGACTGCTGGAGGGATAGTCTTGCCAGTGGAAACCCCCATGGTTTGGCTGGACTAAGGCAGATGATATGGCATATTAATTAAATCCTAATCACTGGTGGATGTTTTCAATTCAATCCCATGAAGTCTGTTCTTTAAGTAAAAAGCTGGACCACACCTCGGGAAGGTGATGATTTTTTTAAACAAACCCTTATCATAGAATCACAGAATGGTTGAGATTGGAAGGTACTTCTTGAGATCATCAAGTCCAACTGCCGTGATCAAGCTGGGTCAGCTACTACACGTTGTCCGGGACTGTGTCCAGTTGGGTTTTGAATATCTCCACAGATGGAAGATTCACAACGTCTCTGAACAACTTGTGACAGTGTTTGACCGCCCTCACAGTAAAAAGCTGTTTTCTTGTTTCAGAACATCTCATACATTTCTGTTTGTGCCCATTGCCTCTTGTCCTCTCAGTGGGCACTACCGAAAAGAGTCTGGCGCCCTTGTCTTCATTCCCTTTCATCAGGTATCTATACACACTGATAAGATTCCCCACAAGCCTCCTCCAGGCTAAACATGCGTTTAACGAAGTCTTTGGATTTTAAAATCTGATTTAAAAGCATTAAGTCACTCCTCTAAGATAAGCTGTGGGACTGGAAAACTCGTAGCTTCAGATATTTGATCCCTTGAGAAGAGAGGTATACGAAGTATTGCCTACATAGTCACATTAACACTTATGAGGGTTTCGAATTAGAGGGGGTTTGGTTCTTTTACTTCACCTTTGTGGTTGTAACACGTGTCAACTGCATTGTCCAAGTTTTCTGTGGCATGCATGCAGAGCAGACACAAAACACCTCAGTTCAAACCTTTCCTTTTCTACACGAAGAGAAAACATCAGAGATTGTTTCCTGTATAGAGATCAACTGAGAGGAGTCTGCACCAGAAAAGCCTATTGAAATTACTTTTCCCTCTCTCATCAATAGAAGTATTTTTCCCTGGAATCAGCAGCAATGACATTATTGAACATCAGCGGAGCGTGGAAAGGACAATGAAGCTTTCAGAGGACACTCTTCTTTTAGCTGTACTCACTGAGTAATGAATAAGTTAGCGTTCTTTGCCAAAGGGCAGAGCATTTTTTGCAGCTCTCATTTCAGTAATTCTGGTATGATACTTGTGCTCATTTTTCAAAAAAAGCAAGACAAGTAAAAATACTATAGCCTACATAAGCCCGATGAGCACATTGACAGGAAAGATGTCACTGAATGCCACTATTTATTAGTAGCATGGCTCCATGAAAGAATTATTGTGTAGGATTTTTGTTCACTAATTATGTGCTAAATTACATTAAATTATCACAGTAGTGCCTCGTAATTACAGTTATTATGACAAACACCAAACAAATGAGTAAAGGATTGACCTCTTTCATTTGAAAATAGGCAACATAAGTCTCTCACCAATGCCAGCTTTCTGAATATGCAGCATTAGTGTCAATTTTCATTTGTGATTTGCAATTGGAAGGACTTGTTCAATTAGCTTTTTTAAAACCCACCGCTTAGTGAAGGTCTCCCCTGTTTAGCTTAGACAGGAATGCATAAAACTGTTCCCACTGGCTGCCAGTCATTTCTCTCTCCTCCTTCCAGGTGGCCTCCCATTGCCTACATAGTGCATGGTGCAGCATTCCACAAGCCTCCTGGACACCTCTCTCAGAATTTGTATTTTAAAAGCTACATTAAAGTTAAAATTAAATGTATTAAATGTATTTATACTTGATGTTAAATATAAACCCGATATTAAATTATGTCCAAAATGTAAACCTAAGACCATTCTGGATTTTTTATTAAATTCTTGGTTTACCTTTGACGCCAATAACTAACTACAACAAATCCAGATTAGAATTAAACTCCAATTTGCCTTCAGTGCATTTGTCACACCTTCACCTTTATCCAAAATGCCTTATACATGAGTTTGTCAAAAATAGGATGCTGATTTAGATGGACTGAAAATATAATCTATTGTGGTTAAGTTTTATGTTCCTCTGTTCCTTCAAAACCTGTCAACAAGGGTCTCCCATTCCATACCTCATCCACAGAAGGTTTAAGAAGTCATACTTCTCATACCAAAACAAGGAGGAACCAGCCATCCTTTCTATGCGGCTTCTAACATGGGCTTGTTGGACACACGCACACAAAGCACGTTACGTTTCCATTCTATTCAATGACCATTAGTAACACAATGCATAGATTACTGGCAGATTTGTTTCAGCGAATTATGAAATTCCAGTGAATGTGTATTATCTTAGGGAGGTCTCGTGGACT
>VYZM01021732.1:2104-16377 GCA_013398915.1 Dromas ardeola
AATGTGGAGAGGAGAAAAAAGTAAAATAAACAGAATTTGCTCTAGACAGAAATTGTATGGCAGATCTAACTATGGAGTTGCACTCCATACTTCTACAGAATTCAGGGAAACATCCCAGTTGAACTTACGCTCCAGAAACGGAGACCATCTACACCCACTCTCATCCTTGTCTTCCCTTGCTTGTTCCATTTATACCCCGGCTTGTGGGAACAGATGGTGATTTTCTAGGGTTCAGCGCTACATTTAATGCACTTTTTTTTTTTAATTATTCACATGCTGAAGACATTACAAAACCACATTTCTGTGCTTAACTACTGACAGCTATAATGAAAATAAAGTTTTTATTTTAAAAATTAATACTTCAAAACCTCTAGAGCATAGCTGAAGAGACAAAAAAAACCTGAAACCGAAGCTTAAAGACAAATCTGCAAGAAAAATTCTTGCAAGAATTTTCTTGCAGAAAAATCTGCAAGAAATTTTAATGTAAATATTTTGGGGCAGAGCTCAGTAAGATAACTGGTTATTTTGTTTTCCTTGGTGGTTAAAAAAATACCTCTGCAACTGCTATTTTATATTCTTATGGAAATGTAAAAATCCCCTACTTTCTCAGTCTATTCCTTTGTATCACTACAATGAATGCAGTTTATGCTCGTATTTGTTTCCATTAGCAATGTCATCGTGGCAGTTTTCCCATCTCCAAAATACTTTAAAAGAAAGTATTAACAAAATAATTGTATTTTTTTTCCCCAGTCCTTTTTCATCTTAAAAGGACTTGAGCCATTCAAGCAAAGCCTAGCGTGATTTATTGTTCTTGAGTTACTTTGCACCAAGTTTTCATGGAGAAAATTCTATTCATTTTGAACAAGTTCAAATTTTAGTGAAATAATCAGTGAATGAAAGGGTAGTATATAAAGCCAGGAAGCTTATGCAGAGAAGGTCGTTGTTGAAGCACATACTGTCAGCAGTTAGAGCATATATTTTAGCATTTATTAATAGTAGTTTGATAAATCAGGAATTTTATAATACTGTATAACCTGTACCAAGAATGCACTGTAACTATATTAAAACATTAACTACCTTTTTCTTCCCCCTCTGACAAAAGGGATCGTTTCATCAAATATACTGAAAATAGTGAATATAATCAATGCTTTTTGTTACTGCAGACTAATAATAGCACGCAATTTCCTTTTGAACTGTATGTGCTAGTTCTTTTGAAAATGGAGGAATACTGGTAACTGTTAAAAGACAGCCAAAAATACAGCCAGCAAGCTTGTAGACTTTCCAGGGAACTGTAGTTGTCCCTGATTCCTATGTTTTATTTTACAGTTAGCCATTGTTAATTTTTGAGGGAGATGGAAAATAATGATGCTAAATTGGTTACTTAAAGCTCTACAGCTTTTTCCCCTCGCCCACGGTTAAGATGTCAAATACAACCTCTTAAATGTCTATTTCTGTGGGTGCAAAGTTTCCTTCTGCATTGTGTGTTGTTCTTCTAGAGCTATTAAATACAAGTAACAAACCTGACTGGATATACGTATCTACGACCCACTTCATGCAACGTTTCCTGTGTTCAGCTTTTGTAACAACACCCCAAGGGATACCCCACAGAGCCACCGTTTCCAACCACTGGGAAAATACTGTCAACTGCAAGAAGCGTCTTCTATTACGGCTGCACTGAGCTTGTAAAGTTGATATGGAAAACCCAAACTGTTTCAGTGTTTAACTCTCAGGTCATATTACCATAAGTAGTTAAAATTCACCTTCCCTAGATTTATCATAGCACACTGCACATACTCAAGGCATCCTACGGCTGCAACTACAGCACTGCTCAAGGAGACAAGCACAGGACACGAAAAACGCCCCACAACAGCTACAGAAAAGGCGATAATTCACATACAAGCAAGTCTGGAGATGAGCACTTAGAGCCATCTTTAATTACAAGGAGAAAGGATTCCTTTCAAATGTATTTTATTTGAAGGAAATTATAAATACAACAATAAAGCTATTAAAAAAGCTTAAGAGTAGATATAAAACAGCAATCCAAAGCACAGCCAGTTTTTTTTAAAAAGCTTGAATGATTTTTTTAAAAGAATTTCCAAACCCAGAAGCACGTAAACAGTGGGAGAGGAATGAATGCAGGTGGTCTTATTTTTCATTTCACTACAGATTTATAAAATGGAGCCACCGATCCCAGATGCACGCTATACTGGATGCCTATACTGCAGGCTTGACCTTGAATTCTGTGTGCACAAGATTCATACAAAGTAGACAGGTACCATCAAAGTTCAACGAAATCCACAATGTATCCATACCTGATGGTGCTGGGAATCATCCAGTGTTTTGAAAACCATGGCTACCATCCCATGTGCTCTCAGATGCATTCGGAAGCTGGGCATGGCGCACTTTGTCGCCAAGCTGATTACACTAGAGAAAATTAATCCTGGATTAGAACTAAAATGAACACATTTATAAAAAAGGCAGATAAACAAGTCTACAAAACATGACTGATCACATAGCTCAGGCCCTGACAAACTCTGCCAAGATGTTTCTTCTAAAATTTGTATAAGGCAAGTTTGTAATCGGTGAACAGAGCAGCGGGTTACTCAACAGTTGCTTACCAGCACCAAACTATGTCTGCTTTATTTTAAGGTCGGCTAAAGACAGGATTTGAAACGGCACCCTGAACTTGCTTCTTTCCAACAAAAGTTGAAATAATTTCAAACAGTTAAATTGAAAGTAAAATGTTGATGGATTAAGCACAAAGCTCTGATTTAGGGGCACAGGAGAGCTTATTAGGCATCAAGGCGTTATCAGAAATTACAATGTGAGCTTCCATCGCTATCTAACAGTTATCTAATTGACTGATTAGTCCCGCTTACGTCTGACAATACTTTTCCAAAAAACCCAAACATTTTTAATATTTATTACTGCATTTATGGTTGATGGAAACATTATACATTTCAGGAAAAATCTGACAAATATATTAGTCTAATCAGTGATCAGCGTAACAGTTCTATTTTAAAATCAGAAGCCTTCCCCTAGCTTTTATTAGCAAGCCGTCTGCCATTGCTAGCACAGCCCAACATGTAGACTATTAAAAATATATTGCTTTTAAATGAGGAGTAAGGTAGGAGCGATTCTGCAATTGAGTCTTCCATCACTACTGAGGAATCTTATTATAAAAGATTCATATGGTTTCGCACTTAAAGTACAAGTGGTCTTTCTGTCTCCAAAACAACAGCGCCAGTTAGAGCTTACCTACCAGTTTCTGATTCTTTTACGTCTATTCCTATCCTTACACATTGATTTCCTTTGGAAAAATACTTTTCTTTTAATTTGTTAACTGAAAGAAAAAATTTTTTATGATGTTTATACAAGTTACATTCCATGATATAAATTTGGAAAGTAAAAGAAGTCAGTTTAAGATCTTCGGATGCTTGCCACAGGAGCAAATTAACTGCACTCAATATGAAAAACACTCCTAAACTGTCATTATGGTATTAATTTATTCTTATCATAATGCACGTACAAACCGGATAATAGATTTCTTGTGTTTATACTTCAGCAACAATATTCATTGCTAGTTTTTGAAGAACATGAAGAATAATTTTTTAAAGTAGCTCTCTTAAAAGCATATAAAGCTTTTTCTCATCCACAGTCAAATCTCAAGTGACATGTCCTCATCACCTGTCTCTGTGGATTCAAATTTTTCCTTCTCCACCATTTTAAGTTTTGCTAACCAGAAAGGAAAATTTAAAAGTATTTAAAAAAAAAAATTAAATTATTGCAGGGTTACAGAACATCATTCTAATTATTTTTACATCCAGGGAATGGACACCAATATTAAGTCACAAACTTTTTCAAAATAAGACTAACATTTTTAATACTAACTTTGCAATAATGTGTAACTTATTAGGAGTGCAATCAGTAGTTCAAGACAACTTAGGGAACCTTCCAATTAATATTGAGGCCACAATACTCCCAGTGGATGCTGGCTAGGTTATTTCTCCACAGAAGAAAAAGAACAGGAGGTTGGAGTTAAACAGTACCTCAATATTACATTAGTTCTAGATTATAGCCAGCAAACTTTCCAGTCTTAGGGGTTTTATTTTAGAATTGAATTTTGCATTAAAAACAGTACAAACATTGCAGGTAAGACTGCACTAAACAAAGAAAAGGTATCATTTTTTTTTTTTAATTTATAGCAAGGAAAACAAGTGTGTTGAAGATGCCTCTTACTGTACAATTTTTTACTCCATCCTCCTAGGCATGCTACTTTTGATAATTCACAATGTAACACCTTGGTGATTATTTTCAAATGTTAACCTTTATAGCAGAAGTGCCAGGTAACAACCCAAACAATGTTTTAAAGCACGGGCACTTCATTGATGAATATTTAATTCAGTATCTCTTTTAAATATAAGTTCAGTGTTTTATATTACAGTATCTTACCTAAGGCAACGTGTGTTTAGGGGCTGATTGCTCTTCAATCCACTTAGCAAGTACTCAATATCATCTGTGAACTCTTGATTTTCACCAAATTCCACTACATCATTGAAGTGCTTTACATGCTGAACAACAGTGTATAACTGGAAGAGACAAATATTTTGACCTAGGTAAGTTGCTCTTGGGATTGATTATAACCTTAACAAGCACAGTTTAAGAACTACTCAGTTTTGAGCGCAAGGAAACATTAGTAAGTTAACAAAGGCCATTCGACTATTTAGATAAAAATATTATATTTAACAGGAAAGCCAGATCTCATTTTGACGCTGTTCCTTCAGTATTTAGGATTACCAATAATTCTTTATCTTAAAAATTTGTTAAGAATACTTACTTCTTTGTCTTCTTTCCTACATTTCAATGCAGTTACTATCTCTTGATAGGGCTGAGTAGGTATTGTCACAGTTTTTATCACTTTGGGAGGTGGTGCAGGAGCCTTAAAAACTCCATCATCTTTATGAATTGCCTCCTTTGAAGATAGCCTTACCTATTAATAAGAAAGTGCTAAAATGGGCAGATGTTTTGAGCATGTAAACATACACTAAATACATCAGGAAACAGTACAGGTGTGCAATTGTCAAACTCACATTTTGGGACTGTTTAGTCCTTGCCTTACTCTACCAAGAGGTACCTAAGCTGTGTGATAAAGTGCCTACTCTTGAAGAAAAAAAAAAAAGATGTCAGAAATTATATGCATTTTTAAATACAAAACCCAGTTCTAAGTAGTCAGGAAAGCTCCAGTGGAACTCCAAAACTAAAAAAAAAAAGGGGGGGGGAGGGAAGTCCTTTACACTGGTTCCTTAAGTTTTAGGGTAAGTAAACCAACCAAGTTCAGTGTTTAAAAACAATTATTTGTGATACTTACAAGTATCTTACCCCTTTACACTGGAGCTTCCAGGATTGACTGAGTTGGCTGCTACACTGATCCATCATTAAGTACTGGTCTGGATACGGGCACAGCATTGAGCAGCCACTGTCTCAACACAGCCTGAACTGAAAAACTCTGTGCCTGTTGCTCTCACCTCTACTGGAGGCTCCCCAACTACTGTACTCAGGGTGCAGCTCTCAGAGAACCCACTTCTCCAACCTCATACTCCTAACTGGTTTTTGCCTATAGGTAGAAGACTACCAATATGAATTTTGTAGCACTGTAAAAAACTGCCACTCAGAAAAGTAAGAAGTGTGGTACGTGCCTCAAACAGGCAGAGTATGGTCTTATCAATTCATGGTATTCTTCATACACTGGCCTTATTCATATTTCTGTTGTTAATATTTCAGGAACAACGTATTATAGCATGAAATACAGCAAAACCTATTCTGAACTTACAGCAGGTAGCAGAGAACTTGATATTAGGTCTAGAGTAACTACTGACAAGTTTCCAGCCATCTCAGGCAAGTATTACAGGTTCCTCCTCAACCTACTCCTCTGTATTCGTTTGAGGCTACTATAAGCTTAAGTGTCAGCTTGCCTTCAGATTACTTCTTTGGCACAAATTCAGATGTGAAAACAAACTACACAAAGTAAAGCATACAGGCAAGAGACCTCCAAGTGCCAAATTCTAAATGTACGAATGTCAACGCCAGTGGTCATTTACTCACCCTCAATCTCTAAGTAACATCATGTACTTAGTTTCCTTACATAGAAAAATTAGAATTTTTTAAAGCGTGACTGAAAAAAATGGAATTAATGTGCAGGCATAGAGGATACACGAATTGTAACTCACTCCAGGGGATACTTTCAGAGATCGCCTTCTTGTGCCATTGTACATTGACAGTCAAAATTAAAATATAAGCCAAAAACCCCTGCTATAGTAACGGATTATTCTTTATGCGCTGCCTCTATCAGTGTGCAGCACTTCAGTATTTGCTCACTTGGGCTCCTGTGGCAAAATGCCAATAAACCACCCTGAAGAGCTGGTTTAGAGCATGTACTGCAGGACTCTGATCTTATCAGTCTGTGAACACAGGAGATCTGCTGAAGTATCTCATCCAAGTCTTGGTTAATGGCTTTGCCTTCAAAGCAAATTCCAAGGGATCTTGGAGAGGCCAGGAGAGAGGACTTGGCATAAGCAGTTCACATGCGATGTGTTTCTCACCGTAAATCTAAGACAAATTTATCCAGATCTTCAGGTAACAAATTTCTAACAAAATTAAAGAGGCAGGATCGCCTGTGCAGGGATTACCACTAAACATTGAGATCGAGGCTCATTTATCTTGTAACTCTTAATCATACACACATAAATCAAGGTTAAAAAAAGGGACTGAAGTAACTTCAGCTGTACATCATAACAAGAGGAGCAGATACAAACAAATTCCCCTAACCGGTTTGTTCAGCCAAACCTCTGCCATATTCCTGAATTAATATTTTGATGGTTCTAGTTACAAAGTGGGAAGTCTGACAGAAGACAAAATGGTTTGTCTGAATATGAACGATCCAGACATCTTCCTAGCCTGAAGAGGATATATTCAAAGTGTGGCTGAGACGGCTCAGACAAAATTTGCCTTTAAGTCAGCTATCAGAGTACTTCACAAAAATCAGTATCAATACAAAGATTCAGTAAGCAACGAAAGCTTCCGTACAAATGCACGTAATTTAAATTGACGAAGGGGAGTAGGAGAAATCCAGGACCGAAATTTCTGCTCTTTCCTCAAACACGAGTGGTAAAGGTTATTCTGTCATCTGCATTTTCCAGGCAATGCAGTTAAATTTGAAAGCAGGCTGTTCAGAGCACTGTAAGGATGCCACCAAAACCAACCGTAAATCAAAAAGGAGCTAGCATCACAACACACAGATAGGTGGAATTAAAAAAGAAAACAACAACAAACCAACCGAGAAAACCCCCCTAAAACTGGTGACAACAACAAAAGCTGAAGACTTATCACTGCAAAAATATCTACTTTCTGATTTTCTGTTCTCAGACAAGTAGTCTAGGCACGGTACCAAATGAAATTAAGTTTACTGACAATGTGCAAGGGTCTCTTAGCATAATCAGTAACAACTTTTACACACATATAAGCCCAAGACTCTGGATTCTCAGGGTCTCAAGAGTTAAAGAATTACTTTAGGCCTCGGAACAATCACTGATTTTTGAAAATACAAATTACTTCAAGAATTGTTTTCACCTCTTGTCTACTTTTTGCAGACATATTTATATCCAATACGTTCATATCAGCATTTCTGGCTGTACACAGAAAATTTTGTTTCTTTCATAGTGTCTAAAGACTCAAGTCAGCAATTCACAATACTTTACTCCATTAGAAAGGAAAAAGAAATGAAATATCTCTTTTTAAATTTTTCCTTTTTGACCTGCAACTTGCTGATTTCTATGGGTATTAGGAAGTTAATCCTAGGGGTTCTCACACAAGATGAAATGGAGTCCGTTGTTAGAAAGCTTAACTTCAACAGATTAGGGAACATAACTTGACTGAAGTATTTTTTGTATCTGTATATTGAAATGATACGGAAGGCCCCATTCTAGAGTATTTCCACTGACAATTTCTTTCCTATCAAATACCCAATGGCTCACATCACAAAGTGGATTTCATTCTGAATTACTGTGACATTACCAGATATCAAGAACTTGTGTAACAAAAAATATCAGTGAATCTTAAAAGGAGATTTACTAAACTTGAGAACAAACACACTGTCTACTTACTGGGACACTGGGAGTTTTCAAAGCTGGTGGTGCTGGCAGAGCCTCTGATTCTGGCTGGTTCCAGTGTCTAGCATTATATACAGCTTTTGTGGGAGACTACAAGATAAAAATAAAAGTTATTTTTTGAGCAAATCTACCAGTAGTCACTATATACTTCAAAAATCACTGCAGCAATAACGTAGCCAAACAAGTAAAATGAGCTTCATTTTCCCCCCTTCTGTCTTCCCAGCAACACAAGTTCTCAATACTGTATAAATCAGAAAACCTGAAAAACTTTAAAGCATCTGATGGTTTTAAAGACATACGGATCCAATCAAATGGCAAAAGACATGATGTACATGTATTTGAAGAATTCTTCAGTTTTTCTGCTTTTTAAATTTATTCAAAGACAAAAGGTCTGCAACCTGCCTATAGACAACACCACGCAGCTATGGAAAAAACCCCCAATATGTTAGCAAACACCACGTCAGTAGAAAACATGACTAGTTTAGAATCAAAATGTAGAACTGATACAGACTTTTGTGCTTGGAGGAAAACACTCAAATGAAATGCCTTAATCTGCATTATTAAATTGAGCAGCTTTTTTTTTCCTTCCTGCTGAAAAATGTGTGAAGGCAAATCGAAATGCATCAAAATTTACTGTCCTTGAATTTTTGGGAAATACAATATAATTCTTAGAGGAAGCAAAGCCCGAGTTTACCAATCTAATTACATAGTAATATTTCAGACTAATGTACCATTACAATTTTCCAACATGCCATATATTGTGTAAACTGTGTAACTACATACCTCCTTGCATGCACTTATACAGCATTTTAAATGTAGGGGGGGAAATATATATATATAAAAAAAAAAAGAAGTTGGGCATTAAAAGTAATTTTCTGTCAAAATATAACGTATCAACTGTTTAAAACAGGTAGTGGCTGAAGTACAGCCCACAGAGGGGCGATGCGCAGCAAACCAGCAGTACCAGCTATGGATTGAATACCATTCTGTGGAGTGCAACAAGGTTTCGGCATGTCAAAAGCTGGAAAGTAGATTTTGGAATTCAAGAGTTTCTGTATGACTGTGAAGATTCTACTGCGCTGCCTCCTTCCATTCTTTACAAGAAGGGAAAGCCCTGACTAACAAAACTTCAAAGAATGTTAGCAGAATGAAAGCCTCAGCTATGTTTTCAGAGCCCAAAGAAGACCCGTCAAGCACTAAATCATTTCAGTTTCCAGACAAGAGAAAAGCCTCTTTCTCTCCTACAGTGAGCTTTCACGTGCTCATAAGAAACTTAACTAAGTTGGACTCTTAATTGCTTTTTTTAAAGCAGTGCTCATGTACCATTCAGCAACAAGCACGCAATGGCCATCGTCTTAACAGTTTTATCTGTTTTCCAAGGAAGCTCTTTTAAACAGTATGTTTTCAGGTGATGGATACACAAAGTCCTTCAGCAGCCACACGTGGCCACCACGGACGAACACAAGAATACCAAAACAAGGTTTTTGATAATTTCAATTTTTAACTTTCCCAAGTAACAGAAGCACTAACTTGCCCAGTTTCCTGGCAAACTCACCAAAGTCAAAAAGTTAAACTGAGAAACCAGTTTTAAGCTCATGCTGCTACGAGAGGACATCTCTGTCCCCAAACAGGAAGATCATGT
Source organism: Dromas ardeola (assembly GCA_013398915.1). Lineage (NCBI taxonomy): Eukaryota > Metazoa > Chordata > Aves > Charadriiformes > Dromadidae > Dromas > Dromas ardeola. The sequence continues at coordinate 11,912 of VYZM01021732.1, forward strand.
CATATAGAACCCTATTTGAAAAAATTAAACTGCTGACAAAATGGTTAAAAAGTTAACTCTCTTGTCTCCTATACATTTCTGAGTAGCAAATTCTTAATCAGAATGTGACTCGGGGTCTGTGATGAACAAAGGAAGGACAACTTAGTAACAAAGATGCATTTTTAGTCATGAAAGATACAATGTTTCACAAATGTCTGCCATGGAAAAGAACCACTGAGTATTTTCTAGATGGTCGATTTTTTTTTTTGTCTTGAATTACTCATAACTGTTCCACAGATTACCTCAGTGCATACTTAAGACTGGGAAGAGAAGGTATAAGTTTCTGGGTGCCATATCCTGGTATACAGGATAATTCAAGAAAATAATCCGCCCTATCAAGTAACCAGCATGAAAGTCCAGCATAGATTTAGCATCAATTTCAGCTGATGCGTAATTCTTCTTAACCTTGCAGGGAAGCTTAACCACTACAACTCTGACAGCAACGTACTGCATTACCGCTGCCAGACGTCCTGTTAACAGGGGATATTCTTTATTAACAGCCCCAAACCTCAGTGACAGTCTCCAATAGTATTCTATCCCTGCTTAAAGGATACAAATATATAAATATTCCTGAATTTTCTGTCTGGAAGCTCCACGCTGCGCAGAAGCTTTTCAGGTCTCCGTAAGAGCGGTGTGGGGCCCAGCGCACGCTGCGGGGAGCTGCAACCCACACGGCAGGAGCCCAGATTCATGCCTTCTCTGAGCCCGACGCAGGAACAACACGGGCACAGAGCAAGGCAGGCTCTGCTGATGCTGCAGCATCCCCACGTTTACCAAGTTCAAGGGACGAGCACACCACACTCGCTGCCCCACTACGTAAAGCCCCTGCCCGTGCCCCACCTGGGCGTTGGATTAAATACTCAGTGCTCAGAGGCTTCCCGAATCAGAGATGGCAGCCTTTTCAGTTAACTAGTCAAAAAATGGGCTTTTCTTCCCTGATTTTCCTTAATCCCTTACTAAATCAAAAGCTAGGGAATCCCAAAGCGTTTTGTGACAAGGCACTTCACAGCTTGCTTAGGCACTACCAATGCAATATAGAAGAAAGCCGCATTTTATGTAAGAAATCAAGTAATGCCACCAATAAATGGCTGTTTTGAGGAATGAAAACGTCTTCATTTAATAGCTCTCTTGTAACAGAACCTAAACTATAACTGAAAATGGTAATTATTGAAAACCCCAGATACCTATGGAAGGTTAGTTTCAGCCACTATCCCTTGTAATATCTTCCACTTTTCGGTCAAAGTAATTCCACCTGTGATTCCATGCCTTCCCAGGAATATTTCATTAGGCAGCAGACGCTGCTCCCCAGCATCCCTACTGCCTGGTCCAGTATCCTGTCTCACACTGGTGGCACACAGCTCAACCACCAAACACACCCGCAAAAATCCAACGTTGATTTCCAAAGAAATATGATCTAATCAGTTCTACCACATTATGCAGAGCCTTTGGGGCCTCTCTCAGAACTGACATGGACATGGCAAATACATCCCTCCTTTACAACCACCTCTTAAAGCAACCTTCACATTTTCCTTGCTACACAAAACACAGATGAATTTCCAGAACAACTGCAAAGAAACTGCGCCAATACTGATCAATAGTAAGCAGGGTGGTGTAGACTTGCTGTGGATTACCGTGTGACAGAACTGAAGGCAGGAAAAGTCTCAAAGATCAAATGAATGCCAGCGAACAAAGACTTTTCAGAAGGGCTTGATCACAAAAGCAAATGGGTTTGTTTGTTTGGGTGGTTTTGGTGGTTTTTTTTTAAGGCAGCTCAAATGCCTGTGATAACAATTCCCTGAACCAGCAATGCTGATATTTAAGCATCAGCAATGCTGATATTTAAGCAACAGTAATTTAAGAAACTGGCTTACTTTCTCTTAAAGACTAGACAACCTTGCAATTATTCAAATAATGCAGACTTTTCTTTAAGAATTCCTCCTCTCAAGATTAACTTAGAATAGACGCAAGTGGAAGTGCATCACTCCTTTGAATTCTGTGTTCTTAAGGCAAATAAGTTCTGCAATATTGATCAGCTGTAAGAGCTTCTGCTGAATAGCAGAAGAATCTCCTTTTTTCACGCGTATAGAACTGACAGCTGTTTACACACAGACAGATGTCTGAAAGAGTGCAAATATTCCAGTGAGGCTATAAAGCATATTGTACTGTGGGACTCCGCATGTGGCTCTGAGGGGTGAGCTGAGATGCAAAACCAGAACAAATGCCAGGAATTTTACAAAACGCACAGGGCTGTCAGTTTTATAAGATCATCTCCAAATGGCATAAACCATGGGTCATGCTTAACCTCCCATCCCTGAAAGCCTCAAAGCTGAAATTTTCAAGAGCTGGCACTGCGCGCAGTACTGATGCGGCACTGCCTGCCATTCATAGACGCAAGAATAGCAGAAAATAAGAGCCAGGGACATGAGTCATGCTGAAAATACTAGCAAAACAAGAAAGACAGCAGCTATTTGCAGGCAAGAATGCTTTCCAAGGTAGAAGACAATGGCAAACGAAAACCCAAAGCCATTTTTAACAGCAATCCTGATAAATGCATTATTTATATCTGAAGGGCATTCAGTAAGACTGTATGCCAGGCGCTCGTCAAAACTACAAGTTCCAAAAAAACCCCAATAAACCAAAATGTATGATCATTTACCACTCAGTATCCATAATCATTAAGAGTCCTACTCTGTCCTGCATGTCTCAGTTTGAAGGGGAAAAAGATAGCAAGTATGCTATGCAGCACAGAACTAGTCATAATGGATTGTTCTCTTGAAAAGGGAAAGGAATGAACATCCATTCACAGCAAAGAAAAAGAAATTACGCTTCAAAACAGGAAGATGGAATATCAATTCAGCACAGGCTGAGCCATGTGTATATTAAAAAAAAAGGTTAATTTGGACTCCAGATAAGAGAGCAGTTTTCAACAGCAGTTAAAAAAACAGAAGCAAACAGAAGTCATTTATTCAGTATTCAAAATGTGAACAGAATCTCCATTATTTGGATCACAGTAGCAGATCAGTGCCAATAAATCACCTCTGGGTGCCACGGACCACTTAATCGTGGGCTGCTATACCATTTAATGCAGTACTCAAAAAGCATTATGCATGCACACAGCTAGATAACAAGTTGTTTGTCAGACAAGGTTGAAGACTATCAGCAGCGGACAACACAATGAGCAGGGGGCAAAAAAAAAAGTCACTGAAGCTTTTCATGCATCAGACTTCTGAAGAACTGCAAAATGTTTTTTCTTCCTCACAGCTCAAACGGAGGCCGACAGGGCAGAACAAGACGATGGTCAACCATCCAAGTGAAGGATGAAAATTTACCTCGAAGAAACGGGACAGTTTGAGAAGCATGAGATTCATTCTTTAACAGAACTAGCCAATGGTGTCCTGTGTGCTGCTTACACCGAATGTACTCAAAACCGGTCAGCTCAGAAGCAGAAGCCATATGGTTATAGTTACTAATTTGGCCTGCAACCTACGTTAAGTCTAATTAAAAAGGACAGGGTACAATAGTTTGTATCACCACAATGCTGGAAACGTATCACTTCAATCAAGCGAAGAGAAAAACCTGCATCTGCCTGCAAGTAACTGTACTGGCAGAAACACATCCTAGTAGAAATTGTTAGACAAAATTCCTGCCCTCTTTGTTGCTACATAAAGGCAGAGACACAGATAACAGACACACAACACACACACGCAAGCTCCCCCCCCATTAATCCCAGTCTACTCAAAGTGTATCAATCTACTAACAAGAAAGCCTTACGAAATTGCAACAGCAATGAAATTCCAGAGGTAATACAGTTGGGGTGCACGCGCATGCACACCCATGCATGCGTTTCCATTTGGATCAGTAAAACAGCTTTCAAAGAAATCTCCCCGGTGTCCTCAGTTACGACGCTGCGGTTGGCATCAGCGAGCCTCCGAGTACCCTCACCTGATTTCCTTCCGATGAAACTAAACTTGGAGATGCTCTTCCAGTGAGCACCTACCTCACCTAAAGCAGATGGGAATAAAGCTAATTCAAAGTAAAAACCTCCGTATGTGTATAAAGGGGACACTGCCCCCTCAACGCCAACTGCTCCACTCTCAAGATGTGCTCGTGCTGCGCCACACCATGATCTAATGCACAGAAAGTCACAGACAGAGTGGAGGGAACCAACCCTGCTCATACAGTACATGGGAGCTGTGAAGACAATTTTGCCTATCAATCTGCATCCAAATTAAGCTCCCACTAGCAAATGAAACTCGTGTATTTTAATCCCTTTGAGCGTTTCTCCCATTTTAGAACTTTCTACAGGACTGAGGCCTTGTGCAATGTAACATTTATCCTACCCAGTCACGCTGCATTGCCTAATTACTAAAAAAGTGAGTTAATTACTGGGAACTACACAACTGATGGGGGGGGGGGGGGGGGAGGGG
>VYZM01021732.1:16393-55388 GCA_013398915.1 Dromas ardeola
GCGTGTGGTGGGGGGGGGGTGAAGAGGTGGAATGCAAAGACCCAAGAGAGAATCTGGTTTCAAAAATGTTTCAGTGCATCTTTGCTTTTTACCTAGGAGTTAACACCAGTAGGAGCTGGAAGTATAAAACACATTTTCCACTGTGACATTAAACGTTTTCCATTCAAGTGGATTTCCCTACTTCCTCAGAAGCGTAAGTACACAGAAGGGGAGAATGATTTCCGTGCTTATTTTCCATTTGTTCCTCTTGCCTCTATGAGGACTTTGCCTGTTCCCCTCAGGTTGCTCTTGGCATCCCTACCTCTCTCCGAGCAAAGCTATTGCTCAACTGTTAACATCTTTCTTGACACTGCATAGGAGAAATGCACTTCCAGTAACGTTGCTACCTCAGTTCTACCTAACAGTTGCATATGGAGCACAGACGGGGAAGCAGTGTTGCCAGGTGGAAGGATCTCAGCTCAGCACCTACCAGAACACACCCTTCTTCACCAGGGTTTCATAGGAAGGAATGGGAAGAAAATAATCTTGATCAGCATCAAACAATTATCTTGAAGTTAACAGACCAACTCTTGGCATTTGCCTTCGCCCTGAGATGGCTTCAAAGTGTTATGCCCCAATTCAGTTCAGTAAAATTACAGTGGCTACTTCACTCTTCAAATTAGGTGACTAATCTAAAAACCTGCCAGTCCTGATTAGTATCCTGTTTACTAACTTAAAAATTAAGAATTGGGTTTGGTCTACTTACAGTAATAACAGAAGAAGAAAATATCCCTAAATGGTATGCAGTAGGAAGCCTAGTATTCTCCTATTTAGTATTCTAGTATTTAATACTAGGAAGTATTAAATAAATATGCTTACCCAAGAATCTGAGTTTGCAAAGGTTAAGGGAAATAGTCGTATCAATAAGAAGCTCTGTTTTTTTACAAATCAACTATTTAAGAAACAGATTTAGTCTTACCCTTTATCATCTTTCATCTTTTTTTAAAATTCATTTTTATTCCAGTAATATGAAAGTTGCTTAAAATACACACGCTGTTTATAATTGGTTAGCACTTAGAACAGCTCATCTCTTGTGCATCATTCCAACAAATAGTTTTTGGACAGAAAAAACCCACAAAACCCACTTCTGTTCAGGACTGGGCAGACCATCTGCCAGAAGCACCAACCAGTAAATGAAAGGAATGTACTGCAGAAGCAGCAACGTGCTGTCACAGGTTGTCAGATCTGACCACCACTGTTTGTCAAAGTGCTGATGAAACAGACTGCTGGCTTAGCGCTGAACCGATACGAGCCAGAGATTTCACAGAATATTTTCATTGTCAAAATTCAGCTCAACTCCTCAAGAGAGTCAAAATAACAAGTGTCAACTAATAATCTTCCCTATTAAAAAAAAATATGCAATTTTGACAACCTAAATTAGGATGCAAAGAGCAGCTCAGTGTGTGCAGTATCAGCAGTTTCATACCACTGAAAAAATGCTTTGTTGTAACAGTTCACTCTTTTGGTAGGACACTCTTTTCCTAAAGGTTCTGCAAGATAGAAGACAAGCAGTTCTTTTTAAAATTAGTTCTGACCAGTCTACTTTGATCCTACTGTTAAGCATATGGAAAGGGCTACGACTGATAGAGCAAAATTTTAGAATTATGCTTCTGGTGCTGCTTTTCCAAGACTATTTACTTAAAATAAGCTATGGAAAAATAATTAACCGAGACCACCAGAGGTTGTGCACTGAAGGTAAGATTAATCTTCACATACATTAAATCTAAAAAAAAAAAAAGAATAAATTTCAAAATTTGATTTGAGGAGATGCAGATTCATCTGCAGGCAAGCAAAAAGAAATGTTATTTGCAGGATGTCTTTGATAAACATCTCCTGCAAAGTATAATACAAGCTAAGTGGAAAACTACAGATCACAGCGCAGCCTAGTTTCTTTCCCCTCCCACGCACACGTCATTGTCATATTAGCCATAAGATTACTCAGTCAAACCAAGAGCCACGCATGGTTTCGTACTTCTTCAATTTCAAAACACTTTTAAAGATGAGGTACAAGTATTTCATCTTGGACTTCAAGTAAACTTAGACGCAGCATTTGTTTCAAGCTGATATTTATAGTTTCTTCCAGTCAGCACAAAGCACCAGTGGAAAACGCTCACATCAACCTGTAAAAGATCTCATAGGTTATACCCTTAAACTTGTGTTACAGCAAATCCTATTAGGAAGAACAGGCTGACACGTAAGCTTTATTTTCAAGGATTGACAGTTTCTTACAGTACCTAAAATTTATAACACGAATACGGCAAAGTCAAGGACAACAACCTACTCATGGAAAAAAACCTGCGTACAGGACAAGAAAAATGCAATTAAATAATGAACTATGGACTAGTTGCAGATCAAACCGAAGTCACACAGAAGAAAAAAAATTTTTTTTTTTTTTTTGCTGGTTCAGCACTTGGTAACTGGAAATCAGTGCTTCACACAGTAGTAACTGATCTGTCCAAAACTCACAGTTTGAAATCTTGCACACATTTCTGTACCTTGTTGGGCACAACACACAGCAGTTATTCGTAAAACTTGAATAAAACATGAAAAGCAGTAAGTAGTTAAAAGGTTATGACTGGATCAAGTTTTTAACTTTGATACAGAGTTCAGAAGCAGTCTGTTGGCTCAGCCACCTCTGAATTCAGCAATGATTTCATTAATGTATTCAACACTACTGTCAGGACTAACTCTATTAATGTCACTTGATCAAAGTAACGCATGTAATCCTGCTAACGTCGGCCATGTTTAGTGAGCATTTCTCAGTTGCAATGTTGACTTAACCAGGTTAAGATGACTTAATCTCTCTTCTTGGGTTCCCTCAACTGAGTGGATACAATTGTTTACAGTCTCCCAGTGAATCGGACTGAGATTTATGTTAAATGTTTCCTTTTAGTGGGTTAATTTTTTTAAGACAGATGGGCTCCTCAATTTAGTTCAATACACAACCTTGGGAAACGGAAGGGGCAAGGAAACATGAGTGAGCAGGTGGAGCAAAAGGAGAGCAAAGGCAGCTTCACCAAATACTTCTGTCAGGATTTTTTTTGGTTTTGTTGTTTTTTTTCATGCAAAAACAGTCCTTACAGCAGGTTGGGGTTTTTTATTGTTGTTTTTTAATACATAATATAAGAAGATCTCATCTTTTCCTGACAAATGCACTCCACACTAGTGGAATAACTTTCAAGCAATGCCACCGTTAAAAACAAGGAAAGTGCTTTGCACGGGAAACTCCATGCTCCAGTACTTGAGTGTGGCAAAGAGGTTCTCTCGTACCTTGTTCTGTACAACCCAATGTGTGTATGACAAGAGAAAAAAAAAAGCAGCACACTGATGTAATGTTCTTCTTCCCATTCACTGTGTACACGCGGGGAAATGTACAAAGAGTCGCAAAACAGACAGGTTTTGTAGAGCTAAGCCCACAACAAGTGCGTTTAGAGAAACTTCTCCAGGCATAGCAAGACAAGAAAAGAAGACAAAAATATTTAAGGTCGTTTAAATTTGTTCATAAACATTTAATTTTCATTGCAAAAGCGAGTAGTTAAGGGAAATGCACAAATTTTAACTGAAATCAGAAGTCATTATGCAATGGACTAGCATTCAGGTTACTTTTTAGTTTGAACAATAGTCCATGAAATCACCAATGTAGACTGTCCATGCAGTGAGTACTTCCTTCCCCATGTTACCAATCATAAAAAGTATGTATTTTACCCTCTCAAGAAAATGTCAGTCTTTTATAGGTGCTAAATTGCATTCTGTCAATACTAGCATGGAAGTCCTTATGAAATATACTCAGCACAAAAAATATCAACATCTAAAAAATGAATTCCAAAAGACTCATTTCTCAAGTTCAACTATTCTAAAGCACAGAAAAAATAGTAATTCTGATACAGCATTCGTCTAATACCTTGAAATTTTATGCTACGTTGAGAAAACAGAACGTGCAGACTGCTTTTGGGTATGTCTACTTGAAAGAGTCAGTGCTTTTTTCTGTTATACCTCCTTTGTCCCACTTCAAGTGACACAGTTAAGTCTTCCCATACGTCTTAGCAGCACTGAAAAGCACTAACAGAAAGATTATAGTCTTCCTCCTCTCCCTGGCCCCTCAAGCTGAAAGGCTCCCATACCTTTTAATTACAATTTGCAACTCTATTTGCATTCTTACCTTGGAGTATTCAAAGGTAATCAGTATTCACCTTGTCTAGGTTGGTTTCTTGTGTCCACAGGCAGAATTAGGATCAGCACAGAGTTGCAGGTCACTCTTTACAGTACATTTTGAGCTTTAGAGCAGAGGGCCGCCCCAGATAATTTGCAGTTCAGAGGATCTGCTGGTCCTTAATGACATGCTGGGCAACAGAAACGCTGAACTGACAGTATAGATCTGGCACAAAACACCAAGCACAGCCATCGACTTCTAGGACTGATCAATCAAAAGATTAAGTTTGGGGATAGAATAGTTCTCTTTATCTTACATTTCTAAGTTGGGGGTTTTTTTGCAGATTCCTATTTAGAGGCACACATAGTTTGCATAAAACCACTGGGACCTATTCCAGAGTATTCCTACAAAAACTGTCCTCCTCACTCACTGACTCTAGCCCAAATCTGTGGTGAGAGGAGCAGGACCAAGAAATCTCAGGAAATAATTTTTCTGGTGCCTATTTTCAAGCCTTTAGTCTGAGCAGATTCGGACCATCGCAATACAAAATTTCTTGTATACCTTAATGTTTTTTGCCTGATGATTGAGAATTAGTTTCATCTGCAGAAGGGGAACTAAGCTCAAACTAAGCAGGTGGGCACATCACAGCCCACAGAGTTCCCAAACTTACATGCTAGAGCATGAGTTACCAAACCAGTTGAATTAAAATTGTAAACAGCTGCAAACAAACTTTTGCAGATGTTACTCATGTATGCTTCACACCCACAATTTGCAAGTCAAGTAATGCCAATATTTATGTACTGTAAGCACATAATTATGTTGCTACGGAACATAATATTCCCTCTGTATCTCAGGCTCAGGATAAAGAGACTTAATTCACTTAAAAGCAGAATTCTGGTTGAGACTTTACATACCTATCATAATGTACATGCTACTGCAACTTCTATGCTCATTATTATGTGTATGAATTGTCACTGATTTCAGTGAGAGTCCTTATGTTAAAAGCAGTTTTTAGAAATATTTATTCACTAAGTCAATGCCCATAATCTTGTACTACACACGTGCTTGAAGCTTCAAGAACTGGACTTTAACCTTAGAGTACAATGGTCAGGTTTCAAAAGCACGAACACGGGTCAGAGTCCTGCTGACTATGAACTGGAAAAATACTTCAGCTTTTTGGATGTACTGAAGTTTAACAATACCACCTGTTGCTTCCCGAGTAACAGAGCTGTTTGCTTTTCAGCTCAGTGTGATGCCAAGTGCCATACCTCTAACATCACCACCTCGCAGAAAATAATACTGCATATGCTAATGTTTACAAGAAAAAAAAAAAATGGTGATGAGACAGTGAAGAAGTTTCAGAGATATTTTTTTATTATCATTTTTTTTTAGATCATTTAGTTATGGTCAAGTTAGTATTCTTCAGGTTTTTTTCATTCCCAGAATGAAAATTCCCTTAAGATGCAACTGGGATTAAGAGTCTATATCTATAGTTTAGAAAGATAATTATAGTGTCTCTAATTACCATCAGAGCAAGCTTTACAAGCTTTTTTAGTAGCTCCATGCAACAGCCGTATGATTAGAGGACATTAAAGTTTAAAATCTGATTCGCAATTACAGCAATTTCTAGTTCTACGTGCATTATATCACTACAGGGTCAAAAAGACTGTTTAATTCTCACCTTTCCCACTTGAATTAAGTTTATTCCCAACTGAAAATTTTTTAGAGTTGAAACCATATTCTCTCATACAGTATGACATTGCTGTAAGGTTTTTCCTGCATAATTTCATGATATATACATACAAAGTTAATTAAAAGTTTTCATATAAACCCTCAAGTATTGAAAGAATAAAAATTAAACAAGAAGCACATCAAACGCTATTACAGAACAGTATTTAAAGCATATAAATATTTAAACATGAAAAAAATATTCCATATTTACCAGAACGCCCACAGCTGCTTAAAAATACAGCAGAAAAGTACCGTTAAATTTACATACCCTGTACTTCCGTTTCTCAGTCTACTGTAACATGCTCACTGACTGGAAGCTGACTTTTAAAAAAAATAGTTATTTAATGAGAAGCTGAGGAACTCTCATCTTCAAGAAATACTATTTCAGTTCTGAAAAGACCCTCCTCACTTATCGATAGCCCAACTTCAAACTCTGGAGGCAAGAGTCAGCAGCTAAGAGCTCCCCATTCCACCCAAAGCCACCAAGCAAGAAGCAGCGATAACTTCTTTTCAAAAGGGCATTACAACTGACAGTACTTATTGGTCACGTGTTCTCCCAAATGAAAACATTCCCCTGCACGTTTTGAGAAATAAAACAAATTTGTCCTCCTTCCTCCACCCACAAATCCACATTTTTAAATGGAAAATGATTATGCATCAACACAGCTGGGAGAAAAAAAAAAATCTTCTGGTTCTGGAAGACCAAAAAAAAAACCCCTGAAAAAATTACTTCAAGTGAAACTATCATACAACACAAGTAATTAGCTACCTTTATGAGAAATTTTGGAGTGTGATTTAATTATTACAATACTTTATGAAAAATAACAATTTTTTAAAAACTTCTTAGAACTGTCAGACCGCTGAACACATTCTGAACACACATAAAAGAGTTTCGATTATAACATGCAACTGCTGGGGTTTGTAAAACTTATGGAAGTCAATGGGAGAGAAGAAATACCAGTGCATCTTCCTCTCCAGTTCCCTCTTTCTCTTATTACACCAGTTCTGGATTGCAACAATAGTGAGACAGCTACTCTTCACCAGACAACGGGAACACGTTATGCAAAAAGCATATGAAAAGGCCTTAAGCATTAGAAACGGTTATCCTGGACAACCAAGTCAAAAAAAGTTCATTTAACGGCGATTACATGGATCCCACTATTGCAAACTTTCACCTAATAGTTAAACACAATTTTTGCTGTATGCATGTTTTTAAAAGCCTCAAAATACTGAGTAACCTATAACAAGAGGGAAGATAAACCACACCTAGCATCAACAAAATGAGTAAGCTCCATTTACAGTATGCAAGGGCAAATTCATACCGAATACTACATAATTTGGGTATACAGGGGTAGGATCAGGGGTTACTTTTCTCAACTAAAAGAAAATCTCACTTTTCCACATGGTATAAAGGCACTTGGGCTTATAAAGACCATACCAATGCCAAATCTGAAGCTTTCAGAAAGGTTCAATCCTATAATATGATAGCTATTTCTTGGGAGAGTGAAGAAAGATAAAAGAAAAAAACCAACAACCCACACAGCATTTAACGGTGTTTTGCTTTAACAATCATCTAGAAGGGAAGGCATCTAGGTTGCATGTTACCATTGTGCAACCCCAGACCTGCATCTGAAAAGTGAAACTCCCAGTAACTACGACAAAAATTTTGCACTTGAAGGTTTTACTTTTCCAGGTATGACCTTAAAAGCCAACAAATCATCTCAAGTGCAGATATAAACTGGGACAAAAGCCCTGTTACATTTAGAGGAAGAAACATCAATACTGAAGAGTTAACTAAAATAAGAACTTCGTCTTGGTCTCAAGTATTATTACTCACCCGCTTTGGCCCACTAAAAATCTTCCTGGTGTTTTCCTTAGATTTATCACCTTGTTTATTTGTGGACTTCTTATTGCCTTCAGGCACACCAGATGCATCCTCTGAAAACTCCAGAAGATCTGTAAAAGGTAAATATAGACATGAAACAACCGTATTGAAAGCTGTTGAACTGCTAGAGCATTTCTTGCATCTGACGTTTCCACATGTATAGCTTCTGAAATTATGTAATAAACCATCTTAATCAGAAAAAACAGCTTTAAAGACAAACACAGATCTGGATGGAGCTCAGGTTAACTGACTGGACTATCATAATACATAGAAGAAAGATTACAAGGTACATGATCACAATTATTACAGCACCTTTTGCCCATTGTGTAAGATTCAAGTCGTTATTTCCCATTTTACACTCCTGTGAATCCCAGGTCACCTTCTATATGTGCTTACTTATGGCTTACTGCCACAACTCTGAGCAGCAGTTGAATTAAACATTAGAGGGGGTTCTTCAAAAGTGTGAGATTAAGAGATTTAGAAGAAGAATACTTCTCCCTACAGTTACAGGACCAAAGAATTGATCCTACTTCACTTCTCATGAAGGCAGCCTGTTTGTATTTGCTTATTCTGTTATAAACAGTATTAAAAAAAATATGGCAATCATCTCAGAAAGGAGTCAGCTGGAAGGAACCGCCAAAATGGCCTTTCAATGCATTCAATACTTGCCTTATCAGTAGTTCCAGTACTCAGTTTTGGATTGTAAATCTGTAATTCACTGATCTAATTAAATTCTTGTCCTATTTTTTTTTTCTTTAAACTTGTGCTGCATTTGAAGCATTATCCCTTGGAGACCAGCTTATGTTCTTTTGCTTGGCACAAACCAGAAGTTACCATAAATTTCCAGGCGGAAATAAAGACAGGCACAGATAAGCACTGTTTCATCTGATAAACAGTTCAGAAAACCGATCTATTCCAGAGAAGCTGCCGCTATTCGAAAACTGCGCTGCAAAAATGCAAGCAAGTTGCATTGGTTACTCTAATCCCAAGAGCACTCACATCCAGTAAACAAGACTGGCCAAGCGCCTAGGTAAGGAGGAAATCAAAAGCAAATCAGGCAAGCAAATTTCTAACGGCACTTGCAAGGACACAAAACGTATCTCGTCTGGGGGATATAACAGTTTCTTAAACTGCAGTAAATCTCAATGGGCTTGGCAGCACCAGAGCAGGCAGGATGCCCACTGCGAGGCACCTACTGGAACCAGCCTCTGGCATCCCAGCCCACTGGTGTTCACCTTAGTTGTACGATGTCAGCACAGGAGCTTAAGAACACAACAGAACAATCCCTCTGAAAATAACTGACTTTCAAAGATGTTTTGATAAAATCAGTCTAACAGAAGAAAAATATTACAGACCAATTCTCATTAACCCAAATAAGGCAAAACTACTTCCAAATCTCTGTATCTGTCAACTCAGTTCTTTGCCAGAACTTACCAATTAAAGGATTAAAATCAAATTACTTTAATAGACATCCTTGCAAATCCTGAAATACTTCTGGAGAAGCCAGGCCCTGAATGCAATTCCCAAAGAAAGTCAAACCAACAGAATTGGACCCTCCTTTTGCAGATTAAAAGCTAAAAAGTAACTCACTTGACTACAGTAATTACAAACGTGGAATTCACCTAGAAACGCAAGATGTGTTTTCACCCACCAAACCAGCACAATTTGTGCCTTGCACTAAGACTTGTAGCTGATACAGAGGTTAATAATCATTAATAGCGCTCTATATCAACTAAGCCACAATTTTAAAATTACCTGAGTTTCTTTGATTGAGTTCTATACCTATGCGATCCTCAACTATCCCATTTAAATTAGGTAATCTTAAATTCAAAGAAACTTTTTAATAAAGACGTTTCAACTCCCACTTAAATAGGATAATTTTGCGTTTTTTGATGCTGCTAGCGTATCAAACACTTTCATGGTAAGTTTCCTAAGATCATCTAGAATGCTTTTATTTGAGCAATGCTCTTCGAGGCCTTCTAGGTATCCTAAAAACACTCTGCACACATATCTTACCAGATTCTCAAACCTAAACTAAATAGGATGTGTGGGAAGTGTCTTTTGTTAACTGAGCCCCAGAAAGACACAAGTAGTTTGGTACGCAGTGACACTAATGCAGCTTGTTTTCCACTGGCTCTCTCTCGTATGGATGTTTTTTCCCCAGCTCACAGAAAAGATGAGCATATTGACCTTTTCCTCAATACGGGAGCACGTAAGGCCTTTTCTCTTCTATCCAACCATTTTCAAGGCATTTATAATCTTTGCAATAATTTGCCTGTCTCAGCTAAAATTGGAAAGATGTTCAAAGACCAACTAGAAGGCAACACTATGGTAAATTTCCTGGGGAAAAACAACCCAGTTTTGTTTTAGTGCCCGAGGGTAATTCTGCAGAAGATTTTGAAGTCCAAACAGGACTCTGCCTTTGAGAACTTTGATGTACTCTTAACTGGCTAAAAATATTTACCCAATTAAGGTGATTCAGTTTTTGATGAGATGCAAAGGAAGAAAAAAAAAAAAAGTAGGGTAAGTTTGCTCACCAGAAATGACCTGAGTGCTAGATGCTGATATACAAAAGGTATTTTATTATACAAAAAGATTATAGGAATCTCACCTTGATCACTGAAAGGAAAATGAATGCATGACACAAAGGTGAAGTTGTATATTACAACTGATTTACAAAGCAACAGGCTAAGCTGCAATACTTACACTACAACATCAGGATAACTGCTACTATAATTTAAATCAAGAATACTGTAGC
Source organism: Dromas ardeola (assembly GCA_013398915.1). Classification (NCBI taxonomy): domain Eukaryota; kingdom Metazoa; phylum Chordata; class Aves; order Charadriiformes; family Dromadidae; genus Dromas; species Dromas ardeola. The sequence continues at coordinate 26,957 of VYZM01021732.1, forward strand.
TCAACATTACTCTACTGCTTATGAGTTATACAGTGAAGAAGGAGGTGAACCAAATAAAAATAAGCATGTTAGAGAGGATAGATCTTCATACCTTCCTTTAGCAGCAGGTTTCAGAGCAACTACTCTATCCTGGTGATGTCAATCTACATCGAGGTATAGAAATGTTTAATTTTAGTCAACATATTTTCTTTTTTTTTTTATGCCTGCTATTTTCTGTAATAATTCTACTGCCATTGGCCAAAATGAAATCTAGTAAAACAAGCATTAACATAGTTCTAGGTGTTCCCAGGTGGGAAATAAAGCATTCTGAGACTACAGGTCCAGAAGCTAAATATATTAGAAATCTTAGTGACCAACCCAACCACTGACAACCATGGCAGGATCTTTAGAAAAAGAAACAAACTGATAGCACAGTTATTTCCAGAAATATAACACTGCTCCGGAGATACAGGCTTGCTCTTCAAAACCGAAGCTTAAAGTTATTTTTGGTTAAGCCTTACTCTTCTTCAGTGCATCCCTATGAGTAAGAAATCAGGCAAAGTAGGCAGGAGACCTGCATGGATGATCAAGGAGCTTCTGGAAAAACTCAAATGGAAGAAAGACATTTAGAGAATGTGGAAAAAGAGAATGACCACTTGGGAGGAATATAGAACGCGGTCATAGTATGCAGGGATGCAAGAAGGAAGGCTAAGGCCCACTTGGAATTAAATCTGGCAAGGGATGTCAAAGATAACAAGAAGGGCTTCTTCATGTACATCAGTAGAAAAAGGAAGATTAGGGAAAACGTGGGCCTGCTGCTGAATGAGGTGGGTGCCCTAGTGATGGAGGACACAGAGAAGGTGGAATTACTGAATGCCATCTTTGCTTCAGTCTTTACTGCGAAGACCAGACCCTGGAGGTAAGAGAAAAAGTATGGAGAAAGGAAGACTTTCCCTTGGTTGAGGTGGATCAGGTTAGAGATCGTTTAGGCAAACTCGACACCCACCAATCCACGGGCCCTGATGGGATGCACCCACAAGTGCTGAGGGAGCTGGCAGATGTTACCGTTAAGCCACTCTCCACCATCTTTGAAAGGTCCCAGAGAACAGGAGAGGTGCCTGAGGACTAGAGGAAAGTCAGTGTCACTCCAGTCTTCAAAAAGCGCAAGAAGGAGGATGTGGGAAACTACAGGCCAGTCATTCTCACCTCCATCCCTGGGATGGTGATGGAACTGCTCATCCTGGATGTCATCTCTAAGCATGTGGAGGAAAAGAAGGTTATCAGGAGTGGTCAACATGGATTCACCAAGGGGAAATCATGCTTGACCAATCTGATAGCCTTCCGTGGTGGCATGACTGGCTGGGTTGATGACAGGAGAGCTGTGGAGATTGTCTACCTCAACTTCATCAAGGCTTTTGACACTATCTCCCATAACATCCTCATAGGTAAGCTTAGGAAATGTGGGTTAGATGACTGTACAGTGAGGTGGATTGAGAACTGTCTGAATGGCAGAGCTCAGAGGGTGGTGATCAGCAGTGCAGAGTCCAGCAGGAGGCCTGTAACTAGCGGTGTTAGTACTGCTAGTTAGTACACCCCAGGGGTCAGTACTAGCTCCGGTCTTGTTCAACAAATTCATCGATGATCTGGATAGTGGACAGAGTGTACCCTCAGCAAGTCTGATGATGATACAAAACTGGGAGAAATGGCTGACACACCAGAAGGCTGTGCTGCCATTCAGCAAGACCTGGACATGCTGGAGAGTTGGGTGGAGAGAACCTAATGAAGTTCAACAAGGGCAAGTGTAGGGTCCTGCACCTGGGGAGGAATAACCCCATGCACCAGTACAGGCTAGGGGTCGACCCAGCAGGCTGAGGGCAGTCATCCTTCCCCCTCTACTCTGCCCTGGTGGGGCCACATCTGGAGTACTGCGTCCAGCTCTGGGATCCCCAGTTCAAGAAAAACAAGGAACTAACTACTGGAGAGAGTCCAGCAGAGAGCTACAAAGACGATCAAGGGACTGGAGCATCTCTCTCACGAGGGAAGGTGAGAGACCTGGGTATGTTTACCCTGGAGAAGACTGAGAGGGGATCTCATCAAAGCTTATAAATATCCAAAGGGCAGGTGTCGAGAGGATGCAGCCAGACTCTTTTCAGTGGTACCCAGCGACAGGACAAGGGGCAACAGGCACAAGCTGGAACACAGGAAATTCCACCTAAACATGAGGAAACACTTCTTTACTTTGAAGGTGACAGAGCACTGGAACAGGCTGCCCGGAGAGGTTGTGGAGTCTCTTTCTCTGGAGATATTCAAAACTTGGCTGGACACAAACCTGTGTAACCTGCTCCAGGTAAACCTGCTTTAGCATGGGGTTGGACCAGATGATCTCCAAAGGTCCCTTCCAACCCCTACCACTCCGTGATTCTTTGTCATTAGTTCAGGTTTCTCTTGGACACAATGCCCTATTGATTAATATAATCAAGTCATTTTCCTCCGGTATTAAAAGCTTCTCTTTACTAAAGCCATCCTGTATTTTGGCTAGTGAAATGACACAGGTACTGTCTCACATCTAGTAAAGTCTCATCACTACTTTTAGCCTTTGACATTCTGGCAGACTACAGCTGGGAGACTCACGAGTGAAAGGGGCTTTTACTTCACCGGGCTGCCACACTGGCTAATATGAGAGAATTTTAGATTGCAATGGCAAAAAAATGGCAACTTTAACTCGAACTCAAAGCTTCACAAACAATCTCAGGTTCATAAAGTTATGAAGTACTTTCATTAAAAAGAAAAGTCGGTGAACAGCATCTAGGAATTTAAAAGCCACAGCATAGTTTGGGTTTTTTTGTTGTTGTTTCCATTTGTTTCACTGTTGTTTGGGTTTTTGGTGGGTTTTTTTTTTTAACCATTTCAGCAGGCAAGCCTATCATACAAGCGAACAACAGAAAAGACACTTCAGTGGAAGATAGTCTAACTAGAATTGAATCTACCCTATATTTTTTTCCTACACCAACAATATTGTCCATCTAGTCCTTAGTGTTTCCTTAAATTTTATTCGCAGAAACATTTAAAGATGTATTACTTTCCCTCAACTGTGAGCTACTAGACTGAAAGGAGCAGTCCATTTCCAGTTCAGTTAGAAAATCTTTGCATGGTATTTTATACTAAGATTCTAAAATATGTTTCACAAAAGTAGGCCTAGATTACGGTAAGTAACCAAACCAGTATTATGGCAAAAATTTTGCAAAACTGTAACAGAAAGCATCAAATCTCTTGAAAAACTGACTATGCCACATAACATTCTTTATGCACAGAACGTCAGAATCAGTCTTAGGAATTTCCAGGGCTGGAACTCAGAGAGGCTATCTGGCATCTCACCTGTCAACCTGCAACAGGAACATTGGATTTTTATCCATGGATTTATTCATTAGTACAAAAAAGTACAGCACACACAGAACTCGGGTAGCATTAGCACCTCTCAGTGCTGTTCGTAACTTCAGGAAAAAGTTTTATTGTACCAGATGTTCTGAAAGCTTTTTCTGAGGCTTGGATTCAAAACTGGCATTTTCCATGGACACAGAAGTCACTTTTTTCAGTATGTAAAGACAACACCTCACAGCAGTGTCATGTATTTTAGCGCAACTTCAGGCTTAGATCCAGAAGTCTTGATAAATTCTCAGACTCATCATCACTATATTTAAGGGCCTTAATATGGCTGTTCTGAGTGACTGTGATGCTCAAAAGTTTCAAAGGTCTGAGAGAAGTCAGCATGAAACACATCAAGGCGCCTTACAAATTTTAGGGCAATGTCAGACTCCCTATTTTTATAATCTGTACTACAGGATTGAACCAGGGAAAATGCTGCAATTTAGGGAAATAACTTCACATCACCCTTTCAATTTTCAGAAGAAAAAATGCAAGTCAAATCTCACCTGGCTACAGCAGCACAAAACAGGAATCAAGTGAGCAAAGGAGATGGAAAATAAAGGGGAAGCACCTCTCAGCAGAGGCACTGAGAGGTAACTCTTACCTGAGAAGTGGAGAAGTGTATTAAGAAACAAACAAAACACAAATTTACATCTACCTGTGCCATGGGAATCTCTTAGAAAAATATTTCAGAGAAATAATCTGTGATGCCTTGGACAATAATAGCCTCCTTGGTAAATGAAGTGCTGAACGCAAACTGTAGATATTTTGAGACCCCAGAGGACAGCAGCTGAAAGGATTATTTGATGGGTCAGCATCTCAGCTGCAGTAACTGTATAAGCCATTTTTTTTCCCCTGCAATAAATGGCTGAACAAAGACTCGTCAGAGAAAGGGACTCAGATGGAGTATTTCATGAGCGGCCCTTTAAGTTAAACCCATTTTCCAAAGAGGCTTGAATGCAAGTGTCTCATCATAATTAAATTTTATAAAAACAAGTCAAGGTTTTTTTTTTTTTGTTTGAAAACACAATCTTCTCATATAACATCAGTATCAATTTGGCCCTTTTAGAATTTACAAAGGAACTTACCACTTACATTTACCTTTGATTAAAAGGCTTACAGACAATTCTGGTTTTAGGGACCACTATAATTAGAACAGAGAAATTAATGTTATTTTCTTATGAAATCTTATTTCTGGATTATATTAGTAAAAGCTATTTGCAGGAAAAAGCAGCTTTTCCAACATTTGCAAGGCTAGACTTGAGTCCGCCTCTCTCCCCATCACAATGAAACCCATCTTGCCAAAGTCTTAAAAATGTAGCAACTGCAGTGAATGGATAAAGACTTCTCATGCTTCATGCTCCAAAACTAAGGACGAAAGAGTTCCCTAGAACAGCGGCAGTGTTTTGAAATACTTATTCCAACATGCATGACTCCTTGGCATTACACCTTTTCAAAAAGAAACCTTTCACCAAAGTTATTCCTTTTCTTCTTCACCAACACACCTCAACCTTGATCAAAGTCATTACGTGGGACCCAGCTGACCACCAAGCAAGTCTGATTTTTCAAAGGCACTCAAACACCAGAACTTGCTCACCAAATTCTGTGTGAACAGTTTTACTTGTATGTGTGTGTATGTACACATACATACACACACACCCCACCTATGCAGAAGATGGAGATATCTGAAAACTCTAAACAAAAGAAGAAATACTTCAATATGCAGAGGCACACCCAAAGCCAGTCATCTGCCACCCATGGCATTCCATGGGTCCCCACAGCCTCTCCCTTGAGCTGTGCATCCTCAGATAAGATGGAACTTGAGAAAGGTCCAAACTGTTCCAATGCGTTCAAAAGCACAAAAAGAAAAAAGATATTTCATATCTCTAAGAGCTACTTAAATTTCTGCAACCAGGTCTGTAATTCTGGGTTGATGTGGAGCTTCTGTGGGAAGATATGTGCCTTCCAGGCAGAGGTAGTGTATGTTCAACACACCAAAAAGGTAAGAATCTTCTGTTCAAAAAGAAAAAACTCTACCTCTGGCAAAAGATCAAGGGGTATAAAGCATATTTCAAGAAGCTATGAAACACTCGACAAGACCACAGCAGAAATAAGCAAATTTAACTTTTACATTTCCAGATCGGTAGTAGTGTTCAACAAGCTCCTAGGTATGCTGCAAAAAGAACAAAATATAAAGATGAACCAAATTTAAATGTTAACTATGCATTCCAGTAGAGTTCTACTTACCTGCGTTAGTACTGAGCTGGCTATCCTGGGAACAGTTTTCATTGCTGTCAGAGGTCGACTGTAGCGAAGAAGATGGTGCAGTTCTGTTTCGTTTTTTGTTAGCTTTCCTTTCTGCTACCTGCCACTCTTCATCTTCATCCTCGCTTTCACTCAAGTCATCAAACCCAAAGTACTTGATTTTGTAATTGGAACTCCCAGAACTTCTAGAGGCGCCTTCATCTCCCCCTCCCTCATCTTGATCATCAAACCCAAAAAACTCTAATTTGACATCCTTTTTGGATTTGGTATTGCTTGGTCGAAACCTGGTTGTAGTTTTTGTAGTAGCAATGTCGGCTTTTTTTCGTAAGCGTCCAGCTTCTCCCAGGTCAGTAGGGGCTGCTGTGGTAAATTCATCGATTCGCTCCATGGTATCCTGTATAGTAACATTACAAACTGACAAGCAAGATGGATGTAGAACAGTGTAGTCTCTAGTCCGTCCAACCGTCCCTCTAAAACTGGTCCCACTACTTAAAGAAACTTTTCTTGCTGGGTTCAGACCGTCATTATTCGACTCATTGTTTGCTTTGGATAAAGACTGACTAGTGCCATCCATTAGCTTGTCAAAATTTGTTGCCCCCTGCGGTTTTGCTTTGTTGGATCGACAATATGTCCTACAGTTGCTTGGCCTAGGAATAGTTTGCACAAGTTCTTCACTAATGGCTTCCTTTGGATTTTCAGCATCTTCTTTATCACACTCCTCATCCTTGCTTTTCACCTCTGAGAGATGTTCATTGTCAAAATCTAATATATACTCTCCAGTTCTGGTGTCTTCGGTTTCATCCTCCCATTCATATAAGTGAGTTCTTAATGGCCCCTTCGTCTGAGATGTTTCTGATGGAGAGCCTGCTGTTTTTACAGTGTGGGAGTCCCAAGAATCAGGCAAGACCTTGACTTCAATGTTGTATCCCGAAGCGTCTGTAGTTTCAGCATTGGTTTTGTTACTGTCTTCAGCATTCTCATAGATGAAATGACTGTTCTTCTCATTATCTTCATTCAAATTCTGTATTTTATCTATAAGAAAAAATAAATTTATTACTAAAAAACATTATGAAAAAAAATTACCCTTGCAGGCAACTTTGAAAATTCATAATATAACAGTAATTATTCAGTGTTCAATGACAAAAAAAAACACCAAAAAACCAACAAAAAAAAACATTAAAGAGGTCCTTATCCTCCTGGTTTATACTTTTTAAGCCTTCCAGTTCAAAAATTTTTGCTATAATAAAACCTTCTCACCATTTCTAGCAAAAATATACAATAACTTGAAATAAGCATCACTTTGAAACCATGTGCATCATGAAAAAACAACAATAAACCCTAAATACAACCATTTATTTGTCTATACTACCTACAGAAAAAAGAAGAAAGTCCGCAGTGAAATTTCCAGTGAAGTCAATCACCATTCAATGATGCACACACAAGCGACTTACAGTGAATAACTAAAGAGTGATTATGAAGCATTTTCTAATTATATAAGAAAAAATTTCCTTCCTGTACATAGGTTATAAGAGTGTTGTATTTTATTCTTACGTGAATATACCCCCCCGAATCCTTTTTTACATCAAGCTATTGCAACTTCACTAGTGTTTCAAGTGAAAGTTTTGTGATACAGATTTTAGCGTCTGATTTACTTAAGATGCCCTGCTTTTATGTACTTTTTGCTTTGGCATAGAACTTGAACAGGTAATATCATTGGAAACACGACACACATATAAATCAATGAATCAGCTAAGTTTGCACATACTCATTTTTAATACTACCAGATGCATTATAGCAACCTGCTGTAGTCAGGAAAGGGGATGCATGGGCAGGTTACAGCTGCTCCTGCAGACATTACTGGTCTCAGAACTAGACAGTAGTGAGGCATCATCACAGTAGAAATGAAAATCAGCATGGGCCACAGAACCTACCGATGAAGCTAAACAAATTTGCTGAAAATTATCCTGTAATTCACTGCCTAACCCAGTAACTGTAGAGCTACTAAAACCAGCAAAAGAAATCTACCAACATCACCTGTACTAAAAACGCTACAGTCCCTGTTACAAACTGTATCATAAGTTTTTATCAATGTACCCTGAACAGAAGGGCACACAACTTCAGCAACTGTTATTTTATTTTGCTGCTTCAAATTAAAATGGTTGGACTTACAGAAAAAGAGATACAGAAAAGACAATTCACATCACAATTTTAAATTAAATCACTTCTGAAATGCAGGTTTTTACAACGAACTTCTACACCTCTGAAGAGCAGCTGCTGCCAAAAGTTAGTCTTGCACTTCTCTCACAGCCACACTCACATCTTATGCTGTCAAAGAGAACAAAGCCCACTGTAAGAAATCAGTTCTTGCAAGAATTGTTCACAGCTGACCAACATCCACGCAATAGTAACGCCAGGAAAGACAGCACTAAGCCTTCCACCTCTTGTCCCCTCCACTGGTAGGGAAACCATTCTCTTTGGCTTCCCTGAATACCAACAAAAGCTCAGTGGATTTACTACCAGAGTTTCATTTAGACTGCATCTGCCATGCTCTGTTGTTGCGCCTCGCACACATACACAAAGATACACAGAAATACAAATGTGTTATTTCCTGGAAACAAGACGAGCAGAAATTTCTTTGAAATTTCTGAGACAGTACAACCAAACACAGGAACCAAGGTGCCTACCGTTACTATCAACACTCGCTGTACTGGCTGCCTGGGCCAGGAGAAGGAAGATAAGAAGTCTGACTAGAATGCAGAAGACCCTGACGCACGGAAGAGTAGCACACGATAAGATAAACTGGAGGAACAGAAGCAACCGGTACAGGGACAAGTAGAAAAATAAAATCGTAGAAGAGAACATGCTTAGAAGACACCTGCACAGAATGCTACAGTAAGAGGCTCCACTGGCAGAATGAAACTCCTAAGCTTCAAATTTGTTAATTAGCAAATGCTTCATAAACGCATGAGTAAAACAACAGCTGTAACATCCTTTAGCACTAGTCCTGACTGCATTATACTCATCAGTTACCATTTACCCAAGCGGCACAGACATTTCATAGCACTGACCGAAAGGTTTCAACCTTCCGGATGAGGAAAGTGAGCACTGGTACTGTTCCAGGGACTTTTCTTCATTTGTTTTCAAATTAAATCAGCATCATCTAACTGCCACCCTTACACATATGGTTTATAAATGAACTTTAAGGTGCAGGCAGAAAATTCCAGTAAAAGAAATGACTACCAAGTCAAGTTCTGCAGGAAGTTGGTTTAATCCTAGCTGAAATGCCTCAGGCAGACAGGACAAGTAGTATCTCACGGACTGCACCTAAGTTTTCTGGGAGTCCAACCGAGATCTGTCAGAGAAGTTTACATACTCAGCTAGAAATAAAAAAAGCTCTTCACAGAATATATGAAATGCAAAACTAAATTCAGTTTGTACTCCCAAGCAGAAAAGATGATCAACATATCAAGCCTGGAAAACAGACCAAAGAGGCCAAAGACACAATAAAAATACACATAGCTCATACACATCAGTGGCATCGACAGAAAATTAATGGAAAAAATTACCAAGGAAGCTGTCTCCAAAAAAACATTAATCAAGTATTCTGAAAAAGGTTGGAGGTTTTTGTGTTTGTTTGAGGTTTTGCTTTGTTTTTTGTTGTTGGTTTGGTTGGTTGGCTGCTGCTGGTTTTTTTTTTTTATTTTATTTTAACGCTTTGCTAGGAGCCCATCACAAAAATAATGACTATCCTATAACATATACTTTCATATATGTTCTCTTAAAACTCCAGACTTCTAATACACAAAAAACAAAGATAGTCAGGGAGCCCGTATTTAAGTCTTTCACTTAAGACCACTTCATCTGTAACATACTTCCTGAACTCCTCTGTTCATTCATCAGTTCAGAAGCAGTGTTTAGCAGTTGAAACCACTTTACTTTTTCAGTCCCTTGCCAGGAAGCTATTCTGTCAGTAACCAAGAGCTAAAGCCACCATCTACTTGGTCTTTGTAGGAAAGATGATCCTTATGACACTTATAGCAACTACACTGCGATTTAAAAAACTTTTTCCTAACATGCCTTAGATATTTCACCAAGTAATAATAAATCCAAACAGATATCTAATTTCACTCTTAATGAAAATATTAATTTTGATGATGTAATACATACACTGAAAAACTGTTCTACAAATTGTTCTAGAATATTTTAGAACATGCTAAAATTAGCCTAATAACTCTGAGCAAGCAACACAGTCCCATCTAGTTGTCTGTGACCTATTAAGGGAACAAAACTTTCTATTCTCTTATTGCAGCAGCCTCATTTGGACAAACTGAAGCATCAGTTGAGAGATGCATCATGACAAGAACAATCCTCCTTCCCATCTATTTTCTCCATTTCATTTTTTCTGTACTCGCTGCACTGAGGTTGTTACATTTTTTCTTCCCAGAGTGGCTCCTATTGTCATCTCCAATTTCACACTTCCCCAGCCTGCCTGCTCTTCTCCTCGCCCTCCTTCCCAACAGTCCCAAGTACAAAACTGAGGAAACCACACTAGCTATTAAGTCCTCAATGCCAGTCTCCACCACCAAAAAACACACAGGTACTTCAAGGCATTAATACACCTGCATATTAGTAAAATTTGATCGGACTGGGTTAAGGCAGTAGCACCACACATCTAGTCCTTCCAGCCTTGAATTCCTTGTTTCTCTTCAGCTGTAAATGTGAGTAAAAAAATCACTTTCTGCAGTCAGCTCAGCTGACTAATAAATAACAAATCCATCCTATCCCAGTCAAACAGCTTTATTGATGCCTGGTTTACTACGCTTCCAAGGAAGCCAAACATTCATCGTTAACAACTCTTTCTGTACCCACAGTAGGACTTCTGTTGCCTTTATATAAGCTATATGCATCGTTTTAAGTATGTGCATAACCAACTTAACATTTTGAGTTGTCTCTGAAGAGACTCCACAAGTATCAACAAAATGTTACATCACATTTTTCACTCTCCGATAGTAATTTTATACAGCATACAAAGTTACTCTTAAACAGCAGAAAAGTGGCAGTTAACCTCCCCCTTCATTTTACGCCTATTCGACACCAAAATTTTAAAATCACCCAGAACTTCAGAAGTCTTTAATTACTGCGGCAGGGAGGTTTTTTCGTCTCCAATAAAAAGCAAGGGTGATGGAAAATGTGACCAGTAAACCATTTACTGTACACCAAGGTGGAAAGTTTGTCTTTAAAACCGGATCATCATAATGCTTTAGTGGAAAACTAAGCAGTGAGAGAGGAATGCTTCCTCAAAGGATATTTGGTCAAGCCACTGTATTCATCTCATCAGTAGGTCAACAGCTGTCAGACTGAAGCTTCTACACCAGAAATTACTGCAAATCACTTGCTAATTGCCCAACGGTGTATACTACCAGCAATTCTGATAACCTTGGTTTTAAAAATTACTATATTTATCTGTAGTAACTATTACGGCAAAAGCTAGCATGACTCTATGAAACATAACATATAATTTTATTTACAGATACAGAAGGCACAGAGAAAATACGAGAAAATGAAATAATTTTGAATTATTAGATATTCTGTAGTTCAAAAGAGGCATGCAATTTCTCCTCCCAATTTTAACTGCAATTAGGCTCTTTCAGGGGCTCAAATACCACAATAAGTCTCCCAAGTAATTTCAGATCAGCAATAGCATTTAACTATATTATCCACCAGAGAGTCTTCACCCCGCCAGCAGTAGCACGTATATTCCTAAGAACCATAACAGTCTTTGGTAGTAATCATGATTTGTTTTCTGTTTAAATCTCTAGAATTTAATTACCAGAGTATGAGAGAACCGATCTAAATGACTGGCAGGTCTAAATTAAACGTTAACTGATAAACAACCACACATTTATACATACCTCTTGCTTTACTTTATGATCTAGTTTATGTCACTAGCAAGATAGGGATGTCTTAAATATTCCTGATTATTTAAAAAAAAAAAAAGTGAAACTTCAACTCTTTCCCACCAAACACAGTGAGATGTTTCCATACACAGAGATGCACACAACCAAACTTCACAAAGCTCTATTTATGTGATTTTGATGATTATTGTCCCAAGTGACCTTTGTAAGATGACCATTAGAGACAAAAATTCAAGTTCATACACTGCAAGATATTCAATTTATATAAGGTAATAGTTTATACCTCTCTAAATATAATATGAAAGTGTTCAAACAATGGGAATGTAATTGAGTTCTCAAAATCCTACTGCTTTTTCAATAATAAACCTTTGCTTTTTCAGTAATAGACCTTTAAACATTACAGAAATGTGCATCTAGACTTCTTATATCATTTAGACCAGATGGATATAAAGATAATATTCTGTTCATATCTTTTTTAAAAATACATATTTAATATAAGCACTCACTTATTCGATGGAACAAATGCTATTCTATATACCAAATAAAAAAGAAAATGCCTTGTGGCTTACCATGAATGGCCATAGCAGGATCAACACTTGCCTTTTCATTTTTAATACCATACACAAAAGGAAGAATGCAATTCTAGACTTAATTTTAAGATTTTTTTCTTTTTTTAAGAGAAATGCATTTCCTTTAGGGGTAAGACCTCTACATCTTTCAGTTGACATCTCTGATAATTTTGAAATTAAGATGTCTCAAATTTCAACTTTATAATTCATCAAGTACCCACACCTCACCCTTATATTAAAAGATTTTTCTTAAAAAACTAATGTCTACCTGAAAATGTGCTTCCGAACAGCCCTCAGAAGTATTACTATTTCTTCATTGTATTATATGAGAAAAGGAAAGAGCATCTATCTCCCCACCCGCAAAACCTTTAGTTCAACCACAGTAATAATAAAAGACACGATATAATTACAGACATGTTGAGATGGTGAAAGGTCCAAAATAACTGCGAGGCTTTCAGAAACTGCCAGAGTGAAAAGAATCACTTTTTCTTTTTTAATTGTATGCCATCCATAAAACAAGTGTTTTAAACTGAAAGTTACAAAGAAAACAAGGTAAGTTACTAGTTGAAGATAGAAAGACAGCTTCCAATATGCTTCTTACCTTCAATGTTTAGCTATATATATTGTCTTAAAGAACAAAAAAAAGCGAAGGCCAATAGTTTTTCCAGAGCAAAAGCCACGCTAGACCAGCTGAGCAGGACCTCTGGTACTAAATTCAAGACACCTTCTAGCCCAGGCAGTGAACATAAAAAGGGGACTCTAAGGAATCCTCTATTCACCTGGCTCAAAAAACTTCCCTTCTGGACTGATGATGAAATAAGAAGTTGCTAGAAGAACCAATGAAGAGAGCATATGGCAATTTATCTTCACAATTGGCTAAGTGATTCCAGTTACTTTATATTGTATACAAAACCGCAAAGAAACATAAGAGACAAGGGCATAAAGGTTTTAAGAATGCAAAAATATGATTAATTCTAAACCTGACCTTTGACTGTCCCCCACTGCTTGGAGTGGCAGGGAACACATTCATTACGCCTTTCTCCGATACTGACAAGTACACATAAGGGGAAGTTACTGGTACAAGCAACAGAGCGCTGTGACAGCCACTGACCAACATCATCTGTAAGTACAACGCAGCTCTCCGTGAAACAAGTGAGCATGATCCCAGGACCTAGAAATAAGCATGAAGAGACCAAGAGGAACAGGCAAACACCAGCTGTATTACCTAGAGCTGCAACAGGCCAGCAGCATCCAGAGAGGCCAGCAAAAGATGCCTAGATGCCTAGCATGAGAAAGAGTTCAAGAAGTAATTAACACAGTTTTCTTACTGGTGATTTTGAAAGGAGATACAGGTAGAGAACACTAGAAACTACCTGAAAGTACCTGGGGAGAAGGGAGAAGAAACTAAGTGTCTGGGGGAAGACAGGAGTTTAAGAGGTTGTACAAGTGCTCCCAGGAGCCTGAAGTGTTTTTCCCGGATTTGTTATACATCTTGCTTGCAAAACAGAGTTGCTCTGTTTTGTCAAACTAGAGCTACTTATCTTTTTACCTGGACAGCTTCACAGATTCCTCAGAGAATTTTTTAGACAGCTCAAACTGGTATTTTCTCATATTGTCACTGATGACATACTAGAAAATTTACAGTAATGAAACGACATTGATATGATTGACTGATCACCAAGTGTTACACTTTTAGCATTTGGGTACATATAGCAAGAACCATTGTCATTCCTGCTCAAGGTTCACCATAATGGCATTTACCATTGCATTAACTCAAACTTGGTCAAAACCTGCTCCAGGCAGGGCCTAAAAGCAGCGAGCAGGTTAATGCAGAAAGGGGAAGCCATAAAAACAATTCTTATCATTTCTCACAGGAGATTAGAAGTTCAACAGAGCCTCCTTACTTGAAGAGGAAACACTGAAGTTTGGAGAAAAGATAACACTCTCTCCATCAACTACCAAAGCGGTACGAGTTAACAGTTTCATACCCTGATACAGCATATACCAAGACAGAATCCAAAACAAAGTGAAGGGAAAAACTAGCTCCTTTTGGAAACAAAAAAAACCCATAATCCAAACCAACCATCAAGAAATGTATCCTCCAGGCTAGTTCTCATTTCAATTTCGTTTCATTGCCATTTAACTTACAAGACTAAGTTGCCTGGCTCTAAGTCTGAAAACATCATTTTCAGCTCCATAAAAATCAAATAGTCATTAACAGCATAACACTAATTGCCTAAAGTCAAACACTAGATGCTTTTGTTAACAATTCAGTGATAAAGCTACAAAACCTTATTTGCTATTTTTAAGTTACTTGGAGCACAGAGCAGCCTCTTAGGCTGTGAGAACAGTGTCTCTTAATGTAAGTTTCTATCCCGAACAGATTCAGGGCTTACAGAACAAACAAAACTCATTGCCCCATAACTCAACCACCACCCCCCATAACCTCCTCAACACCAACCTGTTAGACTGGGCAGGAGACAGCACACACCGCAGATCACGTGCGGCAACATGTGCTGGCTAGCCAGCTTGCTGCAGCCTTTCTAATGGATTAGGGACCCACTTATAACTGCGTTTTCCTTCCCAGCATGCAGACAAGAGAGAGGGAAGGGAACAGATGAATCAGTTCAACTCAGTTTTTCACTCCACCATTTTTCATGACACTTTGAAATCTCCCCTTACCGCTCAAAGCTTCATCAAAACTGGTTAGCAAGTACAAATGTTATTAGGAAATTTAAGAAAACAAAAGGACAGTCAATATTAACCTTGGTATGCTAAGAAAATGTGCTATGATGTCAAAATATGGTCACATATGCAAAATAAATGCTTATTTCTTCTATTTACTCATGGAAGAGTTGCGAGCATTAAATCTTAGCCCTACTAACTTGAACTCCAGGTTAGCTTTCTCTTATTTCCAGCAGTTCTTGATGAATGCTAACCAAAGCATCCTCCAAGCTACAAAAAAAGGCATATTGCCTTCTATAGTTTTTGTACTATGAAACCGTATGCTCCTTTATTGCTGCGTAACTAGCTGTAGAAGCCTTCATTTTAATACCAAAAGGAGCACGATTGAATTATTATACACAGGAAACAAATCTATGAACTTCAAGTAGGTCTCTTTTAGTAATTCACAGAATTAATTGTGAATGTATAGATAATATTAAAGTTAGTCGGAAGCAATGAAATCTTTAAAAAGGCAGGCAGGTGGCATGAAGCCAATTTTATATCCCTCTTTATTTCTCTTCAAATAGACATCTGACTACCAAGACAGATGTAAAAACAAGAAAATGAAACCTCAAGGAAAAGAAGGCAGTAAGATTTTAAAATTACAAAAAAGAAGTGTATCCAGGGCCTTCAGATCCTTCCAACTACTGAGGGCACAAATATTAACAGGCTACAGCTCACAAACAGATCACTGATACAGGATGTAGGAAACAGTTTGTTAAGCTCATTACGAGCTACAGCTCTGCCTGATGTTCCTGAACACTCGGCAACATTTATTATGGCTCCATTACACCATCACTGATGTTCCCAAGCATAAAGCTACATCACTTTACAACTTGAAGCTGACCAAGCTAAAGGAAAAGACAAATCTTTACCAGGTGCTTGTATCACGTTCCTCATTTCTGGGAAGAGAGCTCAAATGAGACATACACTCAGTGTCTTCTCTGGTTCGGACAGAAAATCAGCAACTGCAGAGAAGCCACACTTTTCTCCAAATAAGAAAACAAATTTCATTACAGTTTCTGTCTTCTACTCTACATTGGAAATGAAATGGTTTGGTTGGTACGGAGAAAAAGTTACAGTTTAAACTCCTTTGAGCCATTTTCTGCCTATGACTGAACAAATGGGAAGCACAAAAAAAGCTTTTGGATATAAAATACACCATTCTAAGAAATGGGCAAAATTTACTTAGATCCGTCATTATCCACAAGATCTTGGAAAGCAGTGCCTGTTAGCAGCCATAAACAAAAGACAAGAAGCATAAGAGCCTCAGAAGATGACTCTCAAGACCAGTTTCACGGTTGATAATCACTAAACCAGCTAAAATTAGAGAACCACCACATCCATAGCTATGATTACAAATTCTTAAGTAATTCTGGTTCTTTACTCTCGTTGAATCAAAATGAGTTCCCAACCAGTTTGCATGCAGGTTGGATAGACACTGCTTGCCTCTTTGCAGATGTTTTTAGCGGCATCTTCTTTTGCAGAAGAATTCAACACAAAACCCTAAAGTGATGAGTTTTAATTTACTGCCATCACAGAACTAGTTTCCTTAAGAACAGTTTCCTCTTCTTGTTTCCTTTCCAGCACACCGAGTATCAAAATTCTAAGGCAATTTATATGAAAAGTTTGAATTTATTATTTATTAAGACTATCTACGAAACAAGTTCTCGATCACATCACACCATTTCAGTTAAGAGTAGTTCTTCTAAGCACATAGCTTGTGAGACAGAATACACCTTTTCTTCTCTCAAATCACAAAGATGCAGCATTTCAGTTTGGTAACGCAGTATTCAGCATCTCTAATCACAACCATTATTTTCATTCCATGAACTTAACAGATTTCCATATTTTCAGAACGTGAACTGTTCCGCTGCTGCTGTTAGCACACCAGCCCACCACGCTGTGGCTCCAACCTGTGAAAAGCTGAACCCGAACCACCGCATTACTACTTCTCACCTTAGAACCCTAAGCCATAAGAGGTAATTCCTTGTAGACTTTTTTTCCACTGGGAAAACATGGTACCAGCTGGCATTCTGAAAGGTTGTCTTATGCTGGTGCAAAAACGGTACTCCCTGTTAGCCAGTGTACAATTTTTTTTTTTTTTTTAAATCCTTGTATTTCAATGAAATGGAAGGCTTTCACAGAGGTGCAGGCTGACATGACCACCTTCCCTCTTGTGCAGAAAATATTCACAGAGCTAATCACTTGCCTTTATCACAGGCACAATTTTCAATGGTATGGGAAGACGTTTTTTAAAGTAACAATCTATCTGCTTTTCCCCTCTTCTTCTTCTTCAGCTAGCAATCATTAGATATTCTGCCTGATCACTGATCTTTCATTGTATATTAAGTCACTGCCTATCTCGGTACCATCTTTATTCCAATCTATACGCACGTACCTGGCCAAACCAGGCACAGTGCCATATTCAGCTGTACTGCCTTCCCTGCAAACATTCTGGGGTAAAAACACCAAACCTCAAAATTACTAGCTTACTCCTTCATTACTAAAGCCATTGCAACCTTCAATGAAAATATAGCTAAAAATTAATCTAGGTTACTTGTCATCAGCTATATCCATCTTTTCAATTTCTATCAAATTAAAGCCCTATAACTTCCCTTACACTTCAACCCTTTTTGTTTTCCCAGTCCAAGTTGCACCTATGTGTCTTGGACCTTATCTTTCACAGATGGAAAAACTATCATTCCTCCTTCATTCTTCTTCTAATCTTGCTTAAAACTCTTCTACAACAATACCCGTACCCAACTTGCATGCAAAGTCCACAACTCTCTCAAATGAAGGACAAACGGCAGTTTTAGGTAACCAATGCTAAAACCCCTTCCTACAGAAAGAAAGAAAACTATTTTTTGTCTTCCAGCAAAGAATTAAGCTTTGAAGGACTCTGCAACGCTGCAAGCAAGACTACTTGGTTAGAAATTCAAAAATAAAACGGTCTGGAGAGACAAGAAATTGTGCAACATCAAATCCAATGGTCAGAAGAGCTGCTACACCCTGTAATACAAGAGTTGTCAGAGCCTGAACTAGCTGTATCATGTGTTCACCTCTGATGGAAAATCCATTCTTCCTTACTGGTAGCTCAGAAGGGCATCATCTGCTCAGAGCAACAGGAGAAAGCTGATCCAGGAAGCTAACTACTTCTCCCTTACAGTGAAAACAAGACAAAGTGTTATGGGCAACACAAGGGGCTGGCACATGCCAAAAAAGCTTGTTTTCACTGACTTTTGAAGTGCAAGCCCTTATGAAAAATGTATTAAAGCATATTAGAACATAGCAGCTCTAATAACTGTCAAAGCAAATGTATCCTTAGGCTAAGTCAGTCTGAATTCAGACACTACTCATAAATATGTTGAAACCCTTTGCTAAACACAGTGGCAGTTTCCTAAAAGAAAATATGAGCTAAGTTTGAACTTGAAAAACATTTTCCATACAGTTAGTAAGATCTCATCAGTTTGAACCCAAAATGGCTTCCTTACCAACTGTTTTCTGCTTTCCTGCATGCTTTGGCCCACTTACGAGGTATGCACATTAACAGGTTTTTTTTTTCTTCTACAAGCACTGACCAACTGTTTTGAATGCAAAGTTATTTCAACTTTTTAAACACGAAAGAAGTTAAGCAGTCAAAGGTTTGACCTTTTAAAAACTAACTGTTCATTATACAAGTCCATAAAGAAAAAATGATTTTAGAAGTATGGGATCCAAAAAAGGAATTGAGAATCTCACCATTGCTTGGGAAAGGGGAGCTATAGATCGGGGGAAAAAAGTTTCATGTGCTCTGTCCATGGAGACACATAGCATGCATTTCCCTGTCATCAGGAAAAATATGCTGGAGAAATCAGAAGATTCCTTCCTAAATACGAGGTTTTTTCCTGTATTGCCATTTTAGCAAACCAGTATAAATACTGAAATTTAAAGAGAATTTCAGTCTTTTCAGACTTTTTAAAAATATCAAGAAAAAAACAAAAACACGCGACCCAACCTTCAAAGAAGTACCAGAGTAATACCAAAGCAAAAAAAATTGATAACAACTATCACGCTAGGTCGAACTTGGGCTACCAACACAGCAAGAAAATTCTGCATGTACAGGCTATCTTAAAAAGGAGGACACATAACAAAAACAATTGAAGAAGAGAGGACCTGCAGCTATCTACATACCCAGCATAACTACTGCCATCTAAAAAAACCTCCTAACACTGAAATTCTACGGGCATACATAGTTTCTGATAGACCTTTCCCTTCCCTGCTATCAGTTTCTTAATGCTTTGAGCCAGCCAGGGCACAGCTGCAGTTCTTTTTAATCAGGGGTGCCGCCAGCTGCCTCCCAAGACTGCCAAATGCTCAGACCTCATTCACTTTACCCCAACTTTTTGCTCCATTTTTGGACAGAAAATGACTAAACTCAAGTTCTTCCTCAAAAAGTAAATAAATTGCACTCAACAGCTCTGCAGAGGAATAAAGGTAAGATTACTCAGATCTAACTACTATCTTAAATGTCCACGTCACCCTTAAACACGAAATAGAAGCCCTAAAACAATTTGAAAGGAATACCCTGGCAAATCTTGTCAAATGTAATTAGGTAACAAACTTGCATTTGAGAAGTTGAACCTTAACTCTAAAGCTAGGGCTCCCCCACCCACACAACCAGGATGCAGAGGCTTGGCAGACACATTCACCAAGGTACTATCAGGATAGCCCGCCAAGAACAGACCCCATGACTTGAACTGTCTTCTTTTCCGGGCAACCATTTTCTGCAAATTACTCTGGTCACTCAGTGTGCTTTTCAAGCAACTAAACGCAACTAGATTCTGCATATTGGGTCATGAAGGGGTAAAGCACAGTGGCATCCCTTCACTCCCGCATTGCATAAGCACAAGTTATTAAAAAGGATTACATTTGCCATTTTGATTTGCTACCGATACGTGCATGAGCCCTAAGTGAAAAATAGGGGCATTAAGAACTACCTACAAACACAAAAGAACTGAATAGCAGACAACAGGCAAATGTTTCCTTACAGCACCATGAGCAAAACTACTTCCAGACCAAAGACTTGTTTGAATACCAGTACACAGTAACAAATGACAAGATGCAGAGTAGCTGTTTTCATAATTACTCTAAATGTTAAGGAAAAAAAAAAATAATCCAAGTATCACAAATACTTTAAATGCAATAATTTGTCTTTTTAATCTTAAAAAGCCTCAAAGGGCACTGCCAAGACAATAACCACAAAATCTGTACTTAGCATCAGAACACAGCAGAAAGGGATACTATTCCTACGCTGCTCTGTGTCCTGAAAACACATATTAAGCCATTCTATTTTCTATTTCTCCACAGCAAGCAAAATAATTTTTCAAAAAATAAACTCATAGGCTTTAAAACAAATCAGACTTAATCCATGCCAAATTAAAACACTTCTGGGTTAAAAGCATCATTAAATACCTAATATTTTAACTTAGAATTAACATAAATAAGTAGTATTATTTCGCAGTCCAAAGTCAAAACCAAACTCACACCCAAGAACGCCAGAAGTAGCATTTCCCTAAACTGAACCACCTGGAGTAGGGAAAGTAGTTGTTCAATTTGAAACATATTCATACACTAATATAATTATGAAATGCCATACCATCTTTTAAAATTCATCAAGCTTTACTTTTCATCTGAAAAATCGTATTACGTTAATTTCAACACACAAGCTAACATAAATATCCTAAGAACAAAATTATTAGAAATTTTGTTAAAACTAGCACCCGACAACTTGCTCTCCAAGGCTGTAAGTGGTTTATGTTAAAGCTTGTGTGCAGGTGAAGTTAGTGTGAAATAGTATTTGAGTTTATGCCTCACAGAATAGGCTTAACAGTTTAACAAACAAACAAAAACCCACCAAGGCTTTTCAGAAATCCAAATAAGTACTGCTATGTGTGTTTTCCCCTTATCCTACTGTAAGACTCTCTCATAAAAAAAGCTCACCTTCTAACCACAAAGTTATTGCATTTTTGCTTGATATGAATTACCAGTGTAATATTTTTCCAATGACATGACTTACTTTCTAGCTACCAAGTCCTCCTACCTTTAACAGAAGTGACCCAACAGTAGCTATTAATACCAAATACTCTTTCGGTATTTCCAATTTACCTGAACTCCTCCTATCTGTAAATTACCTGTTACGTACAGGATTACTCATGAGCATTCTTCCAACAGTATTAAGTCTTGATCAAGCAACATTAGGGTAAGATTATGAGAAGCTTTCCACATTAAGAGCTTCTCAAAGCCTTTAAAATGGGATTGTTACAAGCACTAGCTGAAGGCTATTAAAAAAAAAAAAAGAAAGAGACCAGTAAGTCATACCGTCTTACTGAAAAGATACAGATCCTCAACTGTGTTACATGGTTGCACAACTATTAAAACAACCCAAAAAACGGACAGCTTTTTAATACCAAACATTAGTTAAAATTAACTGACATTGCATCACCTTCATTTTAACGTCCAAAGAAATGGACGTTGAGGCAGGATAATACATTTGGAGCAGAACTGGCAGGCTAAACTGTAGCTCTCAGCTTGCCCATAATAGCCACATTAAGTCACAGTTTTCACCTTATTCTAATTCTTAAACTTATTTCACCTAGGTTAAGAATTAAGATACAACGATGGCACATTTTCTATCAGGAAGTCTTGAAACCTTAATTCATGCACTGTCTAGTCAGTATCAGGGCAAGGACTAGCAAATTGCACTTAAAATAAGTTAACAAGCACTTTCATGAACATCAGTACCAATACAGCCTGGTTTCCTACACCTAGAGATACACCGTTGTATGTGGGTTAAGGTTGAGATCACATTGCAGTCTCTCTCACACTGGGAATATTAATATTGTTCTATCTGGTTGCTTTTTTTCTTTCTTTCTTTCCTTCTTTCATTCCTTCCTTCCTTCCTCTTCAGGAATAGTAGAGGTTGCTGTCTCAAGGATCTATAAGCCTTTTGAACAATCTGGTTGAACCTGGTGTAATTCAAGAGTCACCAGGAAGGGGAAAATGATGATGGGGAGGGTGAGGACACGGAAGCAGTAGATGTACATACACTATACCTTAGGAGACCGCACAACAAGAAACATCCTTTTTATTGTAACTCATTTTTTGCCCTCCAAGTTTCCTCTCCCCCCATACCCCCACCCCCGAATCAATAAAATTAACTCTCCAGTTCCGAAAGATAGCCTTATACCATCAAACTTTACTTAATAGTCAATATAACAAAGAAGTCTTTGAAGTACCTAAATTTACACTGGCTAACTATACCACTATCTCCAATTGCTCAATGTTCTGAGTGACGTACTCAGAGACAATTTTTGTTTATTTTGGATCAGTCTACACACAGGCATAATAGCTGTCTAAACCATCTGAGTTTCATTTACAATAACTGTCCAAAATAAACACTATCATCAAAACGACAATCTTCGTTTCCTTACCCTTATTTAAACACCTTCTTAGGATGTTTTGCAAAGACTCATTCTCAGTTGAATTTAATTTCTGAAGAGCTATGAAATAGGTTTTTATCTTCATTTGACTGGGTGTAAATGGGTTGAGAGCATCCCTGAGGAGAAGGACTTGGGGTGCTGGTGGACGAGAAGCTCAACATGAGCAGACAATACGCACCTGCAGCCCAGAAAGCCAACTGCATCCTGGGCTGCATCAAAAGAAGTGTAGCCAGCAGGTCAAGTGAGGTGATTCTCCCCCTCTACTCTGCTCTGGTGAGACCCCACCTGGAGTCCTGCGTCCAAGCCCTGGAGCCCTCAGCACAAGGAGGACATGGACCTGTTGGAACGGGTCCAGCAGAGGGCCACGAAGATGACCCAAGGGCTGAAGCACCTCTGCTATGAGGACAGGCTGAGAGAGTTGGGGTTCTTCAGCCTTGAGAACAGGAGGCTCTAAGGAGACCTTATAGCGGCCTTCCAGTACCTGAAGGGGGCCTACAAGAAAGCTGGGGAGGGACTCTTTATCAGGGAGTGTGATGATAGGATGAGGGGTAACGGCCTCAAACTGAAAGATTTAGATTGGATATCAGGAAGAAATTCTTTACTGTGAGGGTGGTGAGGCACTGGAACAGGTTGTCCAGGGAAGTTGTGGATGCCCCATCCCTAGAAGTGTTCAAGGCCAGGCTGGATGGGGCTTTGAGTAGCCTGGTCTAGTGGGAGGTGTCCCTTCCCAGGGCAGAGGGGTTGGAACTAGCTGATCTTTAAGGTCCCTTCCAACCTGAACCATTCTATGATTCTGTAAACAGAATGTAATAGATTCTGAAAGAACAGTATCATCAGATCAAGATCCACCTTGTCCCTCCCTACTGGCCAAATTGCAGTCAGTAATACTTCAGGAAAGCATGCAAGAACAGAATTCCTTCAGTAAACTGTTGTTTAAGTAACCTCCCCCTCTGCATCCAGACTACCACCACCCTCCACAGCCACTGACGGACTTATCCACAAAGATTCATCAGCGTCCTTCATTTTAGAGCTGTATATATAGTATTGTCTAACAAGGAGTTCTAGAATTTAAATAAGCATGCAATTAAAAAGTTTTTATTCCCTAAATATTGTATTTTATTATTTTCCACAATACTGGAATCAGGAAGCACCAATAGAAGTGCTGAAGTCTGTTCCTCTTGGCCTTTCACGCACTATGAATTTCAGAGCTCTATCACATTCTCTGCGCAGCTCTCACATTTTCTTTTCCAACCTGAGAAATACTGTTCTAACAAAGCTTTTCTGCATGGAAACAATTTCACTGGAAAACCTGCTCTGCTACAATCTCTCATTAACAACCAAGGAAACTCATTACCATTTCTTCTCCTTGTAAATATTGGGAGATAAATCTATTCAATCTCTTATGAAAACTATATTCAAACTTAGCAAAACATAAACTGTATTTCCAGACTGAAGGTGGATCATACTTAGAGATAAAAAAACTGCAGAAAGCCATATGAAAACAAGAAATATTTCAGCAGCAAAAATAAGACTAAGATCAAAAGACAACTATGTCTCACCAACATGTCTCTCAAACTCAGTTCAAATCAACATTTCTTGTTTCTTTCTTGTGTTATATCACTAATAAAATTATCTTGCAAATAACTGAGCTATGCATATCTTCCACTATTCACTATCTTGTCCACTGTCTTACAACTGAACAAGTCTGCTCAAATTTCTGATCCTAGGGTTAAGTTAACTATATCTGAGAATTCAAAGTTACATAAGTTCTTCTCATTAAAGTGGAATATGATAATCCAGAGAAAGTCAGTAGGTGTCGTCTTCATCAAGGTTCATCTAATGTGATCTTCTGCCCAATTTTAGAAGCTGCAGTTTAACCAGTCCATTAAATGAAAACTTCTAAATGACATATAATAACATCTGATCTTGTCTAAGAATGACTTGAAGAAAATTACAGCGATGTTCAGCTCCACAGAGTTTGTGAATTCCCTCTCGAAAGTATTAAGATACGTTGGAAACCCTTCAGAGCCTGAAAACAGCTCCTAAGAGACGTTCGACAGAATTCTGTTTCATAGGTCTGAAGCTTTTTATGTACACATTGATAAAGATGTACTAATTAAAAAATATAATATACCTTCGTGCAACTGAAGTTCAGAAAACTAC
This sequence comes from Dromas ardeola, assembly GCA_013398915.1. Classification (NCBI taxonomy): domain Eukaryota; kingdom Metazoa; phylum Chordata; class Aves; order Charadriiformes; family Dromadidae; genus Dromas; species Dromas ardeola. The sequence goes on from VYZM01021732.1 coordinate 51,476, forward strand.
TTTTTCCATCCAAATAATTAAATATGGCAGGTTATAAGCTGGATCTGCATGGTAGTAACCATGTACCTGCACTAAATTAAAGCCAGCATCTTAAGAATAAAGCATTCTATTATTACCGACTCATCTCTCTCCAAAATACTGCATGTTAAAAAAAAGCAGAAATGCACTGAGCTCAGAAGAAGTTTTAGAAAAGGAAGATTACTATTCCATTCTTTTCAAGGTGGACTTGCATACTACATTGAATCTAAAGCACTGTATCTCAATTTGCAGACATAAGGATTAGAGTGCCAAGGATCTCAGGCTGATGTATAAAACGCAGAATGCTTCCCGCTGTTTTTAGTTAAATAACATGTCCTTTACAATTTCTTACAATTAAGAATTAATTGCCCTACGGTTTTATTAGAACATTTAACCAACCCCTGAAAACACAAAGTCTAAATGTAGATTAGTAAAAATCAGAGGGTAACAGAACTATCTGGACAGCTGAGTGAACGCACCTGAAGTTACAAGTTTAGCACTGCTGCCTTTGCATTCTCCATCTTCCACGTTTTTGCTTGTGCTCTTTTCTTTTAAGAGAGGAACAGTATTGTCAAAAGATATGCACTTGCTGGATGCAACATTTTCTCCGCTGTCTGGCTGATTAATTCTGCTGTTAGCTTCAAGTAGAGGAGTGAAGTCCTCAGGCTGAGCAGCTTCACCAGGTTCCAGCTGAGAGGAGCTTTTAGCTTGTGACACATTTTTTGAAGAAACAGGAAGAGATTCTTCATCACTGTCAAATCCAAATGGATCCTCCGTTACCTCATCTTCAACTTTGGGTTTTTTAGGAACTTCGGAAATATCTGGTTTGACACTGGGCCTCTTCTGTCCTAGTTTGGCCATGAAGGTGGTTTCTCCCCATTTTGTACTAAGGGTGGTCCGTTTGTTGGAAAATACTTCGTCAAACTTGGAACTGCCGTTTCCCCCTTTCCGGCTGTAGGTCTTTCCAAATCTGGATGTCATTTTGGCTCCTGTTTCATATTCTCTGTTGGAAAAGAAAAAAGAAACATAAATTCACCAACTTTTTTGTACAACCAATTGTACTTTCATCCTTTATTGGGCCTACAATCACATACATTTCACATGAGCAACGGATACACCAGATACATCATCTGCTTCTTCCTACAGACTAACTCATTTGCATGTGAATGTCATTATGTCAAAAGTTTCTACAGTAAGTAATGTATCTACCAGCTTAACTCAAAATTCAGCTACTTGCAGATTTATACAACAATGGCACAATGGATCCTCAAGAAAAATCTGCTATGAATGCATTATTTTTCGTATTGCTTTGCTCTAATTTTATATTTTCAAGTATAGATGGCACTGCTTTCATGAAACATCAGCAGCAAACCAAACAATATTTTTCACCACATCTGAACGGGCAGCTCTCTGCTAGATTCCAATAACACAGTACGGCTTTAAAAAGACTCCTTGTAGTTCAATAAAAAAAACCCTGTCAGAATATTTCAAGTTGCTAGACATATTTTAAATACTAATTGATCACAAATATCGATGACAACTTCACCCCATGTTCTTCTCACACACTCAGACTTACTTAGCAAGCATATTGTTTGGTAATGCAATGCAGTTTATGCCATCTGCACAGTCATGGTCGAGAGTGGTACGTGGCAATCCTCCATGAGTAAATCTGATTGATCAAGGGACAGGAGCAAAGAGACACTTCTCAACCCATTTCTAAGAACATGGAGGACACCTTATGCAGACCAGCATAAACCAGAACTTAGCTTACTGGCTGTTACAACTCTAGCCCAATTCAGTTTGGTCTCTCAGAAGAATAAAGTTTAAATATGAACAGATTAAACAGGAACACATTTAAACAGTTCCCTACATGTGTTCTATTCCTACTTTTGTTTAATTTAAGAAGGAAGACAGACCACTTTGTTTCTTTTTCCCAAAACAGATACTTCAACTACTGGATAAATGACAACATAAAAACAAAGCAACCATATCTGTTTTGTAAACCAGCATTTCTCTCTTTTTTTTTTTTGATCCAAACATGAATAGGAAATTGGAATTCTTTATAGTCAGCCTGAATCTAATCAAGTCCATCTTTCTCTGTGAAATTACTCCCCATACTGGAGGAAAGTCTGTTAAAAACAGGGAGGACATTTATTTAAGCTACAGAATCAAAGAAATCCAACTTTTAAACTGTCAACTGCCTTCATATATAGTAAAGTATATGAAAAATAGCACTTAAAATCATCATTAATAAACTTATCACATGATCCATTTGTTCAAGGCAACTGTTTTTATTATTATGCCCCTGAATATGTGGTACACTACCTTTCTTACATATTTTAGTTTTCATCTCAACACTCACAGTTTCTCAACCTTAAGTGCTAGACTAGCTTCTGTCAAAATTGCCAGACTGGTTTCCAGAAATGTCATTCTACCACTTTGCTCTAGCAAGACTGTCTCACTAATAATAGTCTCCCTTTATCAGACCAGGCCAACCTTCACTTATCACAGGAACCAAGCAATTCATCGGATCTATGTTTGTGCAAATTTTAATTGAATTAAAAGTATCAAATTTGAACTTCAGAAGTTTACCAGACAAGATGGTGTTGCAATGCAGAAGAGATACAGGAACAACCACTTCGGGAAACACTCTTCTCCCCAGCAGTTTAGCAGATGGATGGTAAAGGCATGTGCTTACCTACCACCCAGAATTCTGCTGTGAAACACCATTCTGCAAACTGCTTCTGGTTGCTCCTAGTAGATATTACTCTTTAACCCCATCTCCATCCTCTTTTTCCCCACACAGTGTCACGGCCTATTCTGTGCTGCTCCAAACACATCGTTGCCAAACTACTTTTTCTTTTTTACCCCCCTGTAAGTAACTCTATTTTCCTATTTTCCATCCAAAAGCAAAACTAAAACTTCCCCGCATCCTTTAGAAAACGAACAGCAAAACAAATCTAACTTAGTAGTTTTATTTTGCTGATGCTTGAAAATACTTATAACAGTAACCAAAATGTTTTATACCAGAAAGGCCAGTTTTTAGAGCTATAGAAACTAAAGTGAAACATTTATTAAAGTCTCAGTTCCTCTATAATTCTTACAGAAAAAAAATGAAATCACTTCACTAGCACATTTTACTCCCCAAAACCCTGACTCAAATAAGTATTTCCAACACTACATTTCCAGCATCTGCAAAAGCAATGGCAGAGTTAAATTATGACTTGTGGCTTGCAGTTTTAAGAAGATTCTGATAGACAAGAGGACTTCATTTTCAGAAAGCAGAGCTCCTCAATCTACGTTTTCCTACTTATAAGTTTAAAAATTAAGATAGTCTGATAAGGAGTTTTGAATCAAAACATCAAAACTCAAACAAACATTTAGTATGATGTGAACAGGTTAAAGAATGAGTATTAGGAAAATATAAATGCGCTACACTATAAACTCGTATCTTAGACTGAGCTTAAAGACAAGAAAATACACATGTACCTCACTACAAGAGAACATCAACAGAACAAGATTTTAATCTTTACTTAAAACACTCCCTTGCTTTTCACTCAGTGTGAAATAAAAAAACTTGGCCAATTTCACTCTGTTTCCACTCCCTGCCTCTTTCTCCTGCATTAGGCTGCGATATTTGGAGCAGCGCAAGGAACGTAAACACAAGCAAAAACCCGAAATGTAATTCTCCCTCATTTCCCAGAGCTAACTCGGCGGACTAGCCAGACATCAAAAACCCGATTAATTCCCCAGAAAGCCCATCAGCCCATCCCGACTCATCGCTCCTCTCTACACCGTTCCTCTTACATAATCAAAGGAAAGAAAAATAGGTTAAATGCACGGAGGCAGAAGAAGCCGATGAAATCCCACGGTGACAGTTTCTTTTTTCATCCCT
>VYZM01021732.1:56435-92951 GCA_013398915.1 Dromas ardeola
CGCCGCGGCCTCCGCTGAAAGCGGTGGCAGCGGGGCCCGCCGGCGGCAGCCCCACCAGGCCGCGGGTCGGGGAGGGGGTCTCTCGGGGCAGCCCCGGCCCTGGCCTGGCGGCAGAAGGGAGCCGGGGCGGGCAGAGCTCGGGTCGAAACCCTCCGGGGGAGTCTGGGGAGGCGGCGGGCACCCAACCAGCCCGGCGGCGACTCCGTGAAAAGTTTGTTAGGCCAAGCAGCGGCAGCCGCCCCCCGGAAAAGGAGCCCCGTCCGCTCCGGGCAGCACTTATCCGTACTTACAGTGGTTGCACCGTCCCCGGCCTTTACACCCGCTCCGGGGAGCAAACGTGCTCTGCAGAGAAGTCCCATGGAAAGAAAAGAGAGCGTGCAGGCTGCGAAGTAGAGGCTTTCACATGCTCCTGCTTCCACAAGCGCCAGCTTATACAAAGCAGTTACATCCACCCACGTAGATTATATTTATGCACACCTTTAAGACTTTAATTAGCGATACACTCTGTGTAGAGTCAAAAAAGACTCCATGGAGATTGTGTCATACAGCACATACGTATAGGCATCAAACAATCATCAAATTCACTATTTCACATTCCGTAAGCAGTACCTTCGTAAAATGCTTGTGGAATAGAAAACTAGGGATGCGCTACTAGAAAAGCAATGCATTAAAAAAGAATATCATACTCACAGATGTAGCTTGGTAATTTTTAAGAAGAACGAGAAGCTTAGAAAAGAAAAAAAAGCAAAGCAACAAAAACTCAGCCCTCTACAACCTTGGAACCTAAAATGGTTTCACAACACATGTGATCATACTTGCCATCTATCATTTGAGGAAAGGTTTTAAAATACAGGTCCCAAATGCCAAAAAAAATATTTTAAAGAGCCTAATTTCACTGCATAGGTTAGAGTTGTTTCGATAGTTCTAGTTAAGAAACATACTTTTTTTTTTTTCTTAATTTTACAGAATGCAAAATTACTGGCTTTCACTAAAGAGATGCAAGACTATGGTTTTGTTTAGTGACTCTGTAAGTAAGTTGAATTTTGGCCTTAACCTGGTACCTACTGATGTGTGGGTAGCTTTTAGGAATCACTTCTGAAGAACAAACACACTCCGAATGTGCTTTCTAAAGCCAGTATACAACTGGAGCTAGAGAAAGTGAAGATAAAACAGAGTGGGCCTTGTGATGAGATGTACAAGCTTGATTTTGAGGTACAGTTGAGGTTTGTGTTGTGTTTCAAAGGCAGCTTACAATATCTATACTATATAATTACTATATCTAACCACCCAACTCAGTTATTGAAGAGCTACTGAAAATAGGTTACAAATTTTAAAATATATAAATTGAATACAAAAAGTGAGAAGATATTTTTTTGCTGCGAGTATTCTCATATCAGAGCTACTAATCAGCTTGTTTAAACTTCAAGAGTAAAGTGGATAGCTAAACCAGTTTGAGTTTTGCATACTATTGCGCGAGTCTAAAAGTCTTAGTTGGTGACTGATCTGTTAGACAAAGAGGAAAAAAAAAATCACCTGTGAGAGCTCAATACTTCAAGGCTCTGTGGAATTCCTCACAACATAAAAAAAAGTTTGTCCTGAGGACCAGAAAAATTGAAGAATATGGCCAAGTAAGGAAGTGACACCAAGAAACTATTTGGAAATAGTTTCTATTTGGATATAAAGTTAAAAGTTGAAATTAAATTAAATACATTTCCAACTTAAAGCCTGGACTTCATAGGTCACTTAAACAGTAATTTAGAAAATTTTGCAGTATAGTGATAGTAACTGGATGTCATTTGAAAGCTCTCACACACCCTATGCCCCCAGGGCTCCCTATTCCCAACAGTATTTTCAGTCTTTGTAGAATCCCCATACAGACTAATCTAGAACACGTCAGATTCATGGTCATGACAGAATTTCACATGACTAACAAGAGGATAAATTAAACTAATATATGTGCTGTCTATCCTACCTTGGGTATCAGCAGAAGCCTGTAAGTCTAACAAAACCTTTTACTTGGATGATGATGGTAAACAAACATTGCTATGTTCAAGAACAGTAGAGACCGGCCAATTTTTCTGCACCTGACTTACTTTGGATAACTTTTGACAATTTCACACCTTGTGACTTAATAAGCTCGGCAATTAACACGCTAAGCTTTGCTATTCCCATTTGCATCTGGCTTATCTCAAACATGCAAGTACCAAGACAGGGCAAATAAAAGCCAAATCCCATCTACATTTGGCAATAGGTAAATTTAATTCTCAAAGAGGATGGAAAATTCAACAAGCATCTTAGGCTTTTTGTGGAATTCTATTATTGATAGTTGCCATCTCCCTTCACAAACAAGACAAAACCCAACCATACAAAACCCTTCACAAAAAAGCAGTACACGAAACACTCCAATTTGGCATTTGCCTCCATAAGAACAGCAGTGGCAGAGAAGCAGCCGTCTTACAACTTTATCTTTTCCATCTTAAAAACTTCTCTGGGACAGCCTACAGCTTCCTATTGCATTCCATTACTCCCACCTGCAAGAGAAACTAGCATCTTTGCTATTTATAATAAAGTCAGAAAGCACTGATATATTTGAGCTGTGTTTTGAAGAGCTGGAGGTGAGAGATAAACGTGTAACAGTAGAAGGAACATATAAGGACAGAACAGTTATTTGGATACATCACATCTTAATAGACTCTAGGACCCTTCCCCGTTCTCTTTTTGAAGTTCTGTGCTGAGATCTCCGTGGGGGGAACAACACAGACTTTTCAAAATGAGCTGTAGCCTAGGTAAGTAGCCTTTCACGTAATTCAGTCTTGAGGCAGCCATTAAAACATTTTAAACTTTCAGTTTCTTTCAAAAGAAAAGTGAGGCAACGCAGTAGGAAAATGGAAGGTTTCCCATGCAGCAGATACTCTGGGGGGAGATGAAGACAGTCATGTCATATCCTTCCAGAAGCTGTCAGGAAGGTTTCTCAGTGCTGCCTCATGGACAAAAAACAGCATTTGACAGTAATATCAACTAAAAGTGAGACTACAAACAGACTTTAAAAGGACCATAGCACTAGGTATCCTTCATATCATACATGAATTAACAGCATAATGCATCCTCACTCCATTCCTTTTTCCCCAAAAGGAGAATAAGCTCAATATTCTTTTGCCCATTGCCCCACTTCCCTGTGAATCACCACCCAGGCAGCAAACAGTAACTCACAGGAAGGGTCTCCCCATCCTCCTCCTGCTCAGATCGCTCCCCTCAGTATCTTCACCTCTTCCCCATTCTTCTGTGTCTCAGCCCAGTCACTGTTTGCCTCCCAAGTTCTCTCCAGCTTCCTTTAGTACTTCCTTCCTTGCCTCTTGTCCAGGTGGGAAGGGATGGGGGAGAAGAGGATGTCCTGCTGCTCTTGCTGCACTCACAGCTGCTGCAATGCTTTCATGTCCCAATTAGTGCCACTTAAAACGCTAAACATTTCAGTATGTTTTGCTTTTTCTTGCAAAATGTCAGTCTCCTCCTGTTCCTGTCCTTCAAGTGTCACACGGCACGCAAGGGTGAGAGCACTCAGGGCTTTGCCATTTTGCTTCACTGGGGCTAAAATTTCCTCCTTGCTATTTACATAGCAAAGATGAAGGGAGGGTAAAGAGACACATTAAGTAACTAATTACCATGCTTTAGCCAACCTCCCTGAAACAGCTCTGAAAATAGTCATTTATGCATAAGTATTGCTACTAATACATGCTGGAGGAAGTTCACCACCAGCACAGGAGTGGGTGAGAACAGCTGGGTTGCACTGAGAGCTGCAGCGGCTGGATCAGAGCAGACCATAAAGCAGAACGTACAGGGGTGGGGAGGGAAGAGGAGATCTGCAACCCGGTGTACAGGCAAGTGTGATTTTCTGCCAAGAATATAGCTTTTCTTAGTGAGGTATTTCCAGTGGATAGCGTACTGCTTATTTCTGACACTGCACCCTGAGAAGAAGGACTGAAAGGCATTCAAATAGGGGATCTTTATACAGTTTCAGATCATATTTTTCAGTATTTGCATCATATTGTAGCTGTCTTCTCATATGAGGTGGTCAAACCAAGGCATTAAGTTGAGTAACTGAAAGGTTAAAACAAGCATCGCTGGACAGAGCAAAGGAACACTTTTAGGAGGGCAGCAAAGGGCCAGTTCTCTGTGGTGAAAAAAGAGTTCCCTGGATTGTGGCACTAACAAATCAGACCCAGGCAGCTAAAAGTTGCGCTACTCCACCTTCTCTCCAGCCTGCACACCCATCTGTTGCAATCACAAGAGAAGCAGCACCATCTCTGCAATGTAACAGCCTCTGGAAAGACTAGTTTTACTTGATGAACTAACAGCAGTCATTCACCTACGGGTAAGTTCTCAGTGGTTGTTCTGTGCAGGTTTTTTTCCCTAGGTGATCAGCCTACAAGTCTACTGGAAAAACCTGTGGCAAAATACTAGTGGGAAAAGCACAAAGTAGCTTTCACCTTGTTATAATTGTCAAGGTCAGGACTTTATTCTGCCACGCAGTTTATCTCAGAAAGCTCTGCTGAGAAAGTAACCACCTGTGCTGTTTCCCATGAAGGTTTTACAACATGCCAAGGTGTTTCAGGAAAAAAAACCACCTCGTTCACAATGAGGATGCACCTAACTTTAAAAGCAGCAAGGAAAGTCTAGGTCCTTTGGTCAGGTAAAGTTTCCATTGTTTTGTTAAGAAATAAAAGGGGGCTGACTCTCTCACATGCCAGAGATTTGTTGCAGCCTTACAGGAGGACCAGATTCGATATCAACCTTATCATCTCCCTGAAGTTTTTTTTAATTCTTCTTTTAAGAACTTATTGTTTCACATTATTATTGAATTTATGCCTGTCTTCATGGTAACATCCCTGAAGGAAAGCTACCATAATGCAACAACATAGTGCTTGGTGGGGAAGGGCAAACATGGGAACACAACAAGTAACTGGTGTTTCAAATTGTTCTTACAAAGAGTTCATTGGTGGGACTCTTATTATCCTATTCTATTCCTCCTCCAGCAACAGGGTAGCTGCCATTCCTGTTGCTTATTTTGCAAATTTGCTTCCCTCACCAGTTTAAAAGGCCACATACATGACCAACACTTAATGCCTTATGTTCCTTTGTCCTCTTAGTTTTGATTACTAGGTTTGTATGTGGCTCTTATATGCAGATGCTATAATCACTCGGTTCCCTTTTGAGTTTTCATTTACAAGATTTTTGTTTTCACCTTTGTATTTCCCAAGTACTTGTTTGTAGTTTTTAGAAAGAGTAGAACTTGGCCAGTAATTAAGCACTTCTACAGCAGTTACAAAATACTAAACCACAGCAATATCAGGTCAAACTACTAAGCTGCTACACTGAGACCAGTATGTGTGGTCTTGAAGGGTTGTGCGCGATGATACAAAGAACAGCAACATAAACTACAACTGGAGAAGAGAATCCACAGAGAATTACAACTTCATGGGACTAAGGAGGACTGAATGGACATGTCACTGAAAGTCATGGCAGAATAAATGAACTATCTAGCAAATTAAGCTGATAAAATGAAAATTAAAAAAATAATTAAATGAAGTTGGGAAGGTAGGAGGCAACAAATGATCACTTAGTGACTTCATTAGTTTCTTGCCAGAATACAGCCCTGAACAAGTTACTTTGACCTTTATTCAAATTACAGTGCAGCACCATGAAAAAAGCTGCAACGTCTTCTGCCTGTTGCACAAGACCCTGGTACATCCAGGGCCATAAGATCGTGCCAGTTCTGCAATCCTGTCCACACTTAACAGGGTTCACTGCATACAATGTACCCATGTTCTGTGAAGTGGTCAAAGATCACCCCACTGCTTGCAATAGAGCACCCATTAACAAGTGAGTGGTGGCAGAGTACTTCAGAAATTTATTTAAAGAAGATAACAAAAGGCTAAAAACAACCTGTGTATTGACTGGTTCTTTAGGTATATCAAACAAATGACTCATTACTGGATCTAGCCACATGTAAGGGCAACAGAACAGGCAGTGCATTTACTGTCCAAAAGAACATTATTATCCTAAAAACAGATTGGCCTGCAGCAGCCTCCTTATGCAACAGTGGTATGCTACTGGATGTGCGACCTTGAATTTCCAAGATAAAAGTTTACTGTGTAGAACAGTCATTTCTTGGTAAACATTTGAAAGAGATTGGAGGAATGTATTGATGCAAGACCTTAGGCTCAAACTAAGACTGCTTCAGCTAACTCAAAATGTCTCCCTTGTGGTTTTCATAAAGAATATGTCTTTTACCATACCTGGGGGGAAAATAAAACCTAACTCCCCTTTTATCTTTTGATGTATGATATCAAGTGGCTTGAACATTATGTGGTAACCACAGATGTCTACTTGGTGCTTTTTTGTGCCTTTCAGATAGCAAATACCTGAGCATACCTGAAAGCACATTTCAATCAAAAATACCTTTGCTGATCACCTGTCTAGCAAACACATAGCAGACAAGAACTACAGTTCATTAAAATAGAAAAAAATCATTCCATGCTCTACTTCAGCTCAATCCTAAGCAGTCTTGTTCAGCAGAGCGCTGTGTCTTCTAATGCAACGTGTAGGAAGCAAGATCCATATCTTCAGAAAAACATCCATGTAATAAAGTACAAGTGCATAAAACTAATGATGTGATTATATAGATTCTTTGTATTCTTTGTATTCTTTGGAAGTAATTTACATTTAAGACTGGAAGAAACACACATCCGACATCAGTACGACCATACTGTTTATTTCCAGAGGTACGTACCTACAGACACCAAAAATGGAGCTTCCACTAGTTTTCCTCCCCAAATGCTTTCTCAGTCTTGCAGAGAGCTGCTGTGTGGCTGATGGGTCCTTCCTGTCCCATTCAGTTCCCAGACCCCCTGTAATTTTCAGCACAGATGCCCCAAAAATTTGAAGATTTAGGTCTTTTGGGTTGATTTTCCATCTTCTTCCCCCACCCCCAAAATGGAAGATTGGGCAAAGGCTGAGTAATCATACAGGCACTGCTAACTGGCTTCACCTTTGCACTGAATAATCACTTTGGTCATTATCAGCTTGGACCAGATTCAGACACACTGCAGAGAAAAAAAAATTCTAATTTCTTCTCAAACCATTGAATTATCCACCAACAGTTATCAGCAGCTGAGACAAGAAAAAGCATATTTGAAACAGCATTGATTGCAGTTCTTCATTTTTACCGGATGTACATCAATATGTACAAATACCAAATGTTTCTCTATGAAATAAAGGTTCAATTAAGCAGGAAAGACGTTTTAAAGTACTAATAGCCCTCTGCTGGACTCCAGTGACATCTACTGGTAAATAAAGAAGTTACTAAACATTTCTTGAAAATGCAGAACCATTAATTTATGCACCTGCCCTTAGGTTCACTAATACATTTTTTTTTGGCAGCTCAGGCTAAGAACTATGCTACAATGTGGTTTTACAGTTAATGAAACATTTTGTGTTTGTTTTTCCAACTAGAATTTTTACTCCATCTGATTATAACTACTTGAACTGCATTTTTATCACTCAAGATATTGTCAAGTCATACATTTTGCTATTGGCAGCAGTACATTAAAATAGTCCAGTGGATTTTTGGCTTAGAGTACACTGGGACATGTCTCCAACAATTTCCTTAGTCATTTCATTAATATAACTATAATCAAAAAGTAAATAATTTAATACATCTTCATTTGCTTTCAATTGCATGAATTTTAGCATGGATTCCCAAAGTTAACATCTCATCTGTAGCACAACCATCTGAGATCATCGTTTTCCTTTTGACAAATCTCTGCTGCTTGTAGTGCTGAACTAGTTTCTCACAGCTGTATTAAAACTTCAGCCACTTTTAAAAGAATAAATACCAATAAACCTCCTAAAAGACCGTTGGGAGTCATGTCATGTCCGCCCCCCTCCCCTTCACATTAAGTGTTTTGTGCTTTCTTTTTCTGTTAGGCAATACAAAACTCAACTTTCTTATCCTCCTGCTGTGAGATTTTATAATGATGAGGTCTAGAGAACTCCTCCTGGAAGGCTTTATATCAATGGCAAAACAGAGGGAATAGCCCGTCTCCAGGACCGTGATTCAAATAAGGTATTTCCATGGCCTTTTAGCAAAAACTGGAACAAGCAGCTCTTTTGTGGAAATACTTGTAGCTGTCACATTTCTACATGCCTTTCTGATCAGATAATGCAGCTAAGGGTAACCAATTTCCTTTTCAGATACTTGAGATATTTTGTTTAGGAAAAGAGAGTATTCCTGTGCATCTTTCAAGTTATCCACTACAACTCTTCAAAAAACCAAACATGACACAAGGCTTTACACACCGAAAATAGAGATAATACGCATGATGTGCATTCAGAGACACAGCAGCTGCCAGGTGGAACATGCAGAATCAATGCAATATGCAAAAGCAGTGCTATTGCTCTGTGCAGCAGACTAATACCTCCACCTACCATTAGGCTCCACTATGTAAGCTAGTTCACTGTACGGTCATGAATATTTCTGTTTAAGATAATTTGTGATCAAGGGTTTTCTTCTGAGGTTGACAGGGAAATAACATATGCAAAGTTTTTAAACCACAGTCTCACCAATCGGCAATAAACATCACTGATACAGGTCAAGCCATTCACATTTCATTAGAAAACTTTGCCCTTACTACCTCTGACAGGCTTAGAGTTGTCTCAGTTTCACCTCTAATGTTGAGGCACTTTCCAATACAACTGAGCAAAGCCAGATACTCCAAATAAATTTTTCAACTCTGTCCTGCAAATCCTGCCTTCAAGGAACTGAGGTTTCCTGTCCAAAAGCCTGTGTTGGTAAAGTCTGCCAGTCTCCAGTGCAAACTCTCCCAAGAGAGCAAAAGTGCTGTATGGAGTGGTGAGAAAGTATGGCAATGAGCACCCACCAGCACCATAAATCAGCACCGCTCATAAAGTATCAGCCCAGGCATCTCAGAACAAAGAATGCGCAGATCTCTTTGAGCACCAAAGTTTAAGTTGAAAAATAGCTCCTGACAGAGCAGATCAGACAGATTTGCACAGGCAGGAATATTTTTCTAGGTTACTGAAGAGCATATAGACAGGTGTAAGGCAGCTTAGTTGAATGGTAGAATACTCACCAATTAAGTGCTGATCCCAGTACTCAATAATAAAAACTTCTAAGCTTGACTATGAACAGAATAATTTCTAAAGGAAATGTGGAGGCATTTCTATAAGTCAGGCTATAAAACTGTAAAGTGATAGTTAAACGTTGATTTTACAAACATGTCCATAAATTTGGCTTTACAAGCCTGTATACCTAATTAGAATTAAAAGATATTGGAGAAATTGCAGTGTGTTGCAGCTTGAAGACCTGGTAAAAGAATATAGTTCTTCGTTCTTAAACTCGCATGCATGGATGCATCAGATTTCATCAGAGCAGAACTATGCATGACCCCATGGAAATCAGATGCTCAGATGTTACTCCCTGGTACTCTGCATTCAGGTCCTGGGTTAACCATAACTTCTCTGAAGTACAGTGTCAAGACAAACTGATAGAAAGTTGTCATGGTGACAAGAAAATGCATATAGAAAGAGACACATATAGAAAGGACCAGCCCATAAAAAAAAAAATCAAAGAGGCTTTGTAGTCATACCTTGACTAAACAGATTCACATAATAGAATATAATTATTATACCAGGATTAAAGCTTCTTGTAAATTAGATTCTAATTTCTCCACATGTGGAGTGAAAATATTTAATTGAAACTGAGGATAATCCACCCAGTCCTCTGTCAAAGATAAGTAGGAAGCTTTTCTTGGCAAATGAAGGAAGACCAAGTCACCTGTTTCTAAGTTTCCATTTAAACCCAGTAGTTTAAATTTCTCATTATTTCAAAACAGACAAGCCAAAAGCTATCTTTTATGTGAACAGATGCTGCGCTGTCTTCTTGAAGCTGCAGGCTTAGAGGCAGATTTGTGATGCAGCTGCAGAATGAAGTCAACAAGCCCGCTCTGTTCCAGGGCTGCTATTCAGAACCTTTTGGGCAGCAGTGAAAGAAGATCACATCAATTTCATGCTGGTTTTGCTGCTCTACAAAGATATGAGCAGCAGCAGACACAGACACGAATCGTGCCTAAATTGCAGGGGAGGAAGATGTGTAAAACTCATTAGGAAAACAAGGTATGGAAGATTCAGTACAACTTTTACAAACACATCTTTTCCTTTGGGGTACTTTTGGTGTCATGGTACTGCTTCTGTAACAGCCTCTACTCCAACGGAGTTACAGACATCAAGCTCCGTGTGTAACTTCGAGCCACATGGGCAGGGTCCCTGTATCACTACTGGAGCATACATTTTACTGACATCAGCCTCTGTCCCTGTCAGCAGCACTTCACCTATAGCCCACATAGGTTCTCAGCATTGTGTTCTGCATCTGACATTGCTCCCAATTAAACAGATGAACTACAATTCAACACACTTGCTTTACAATATGGATTTTGCTGTAATAACAAGAGATATTCCAACTGGGGGTACAGAAAAACCTTTTTAGATAGGCAGGGGAACAAGTTGCCCAGAGAGGCTGTGCAGTTCCCATTCCTGAAGGTTTTCAAGACCTAATTGGATAAAGCCCTGAGCAATCTGGTCTGACCTTAGAACTGACCCTGCTTTGAGCAGGAGGTTGGATGAGACACCTTCTGAGGTCCCTTCTCACCAGGACTACTTTGTGATTCTATGATAAACTATACATCCAAGTANCTTTTTAGATAGGCAGGGGAACAAGTTGCCCAGAGAGGCTGTGCAGTTCCCATTCCTGAAGGTTTTCAAGACCTAATTGGATAAAGCCCTGAGCAATCTGGTCTGACCTTAGAACTGACCCTGCTTTGAGCAGGAGGTTGGATGAGACACCTTCTGAGGTCCCTTCTCACCAGGACTCTTGAAAATGGCATCACATATAAACACACACCAATACCTATACATTCAAATATATTAACTTCAGCTCTCTATAATATTAGCCACTTAACTTACAGCCCACAGAATACCTCCTCCTCTGTAACACCAACACTGTAGGTTAGGATGGCTGCAGTGCATGAATAGAAAATACAAATCTCAGCACTCACTGGGTTATTCAGATCAATAGAAAAAGTGTGCATGGTTAGACATTGTTTTTGCAGTATTCCAAGGGAGAAGAGAGAAAGAATTAGTAGCAATTTGGAGGTGCATAGATTGTCTTTGTTCTGCCGCTACTTAATAGCAAACCCTAGTGTTTGGGGGTTTTTTTAACGGTCTTGGAAACAAAGCTTGGTAAAAAGCAGTTCATTTAATAGATATCAGAATGACCATAATCAGGGTTAACCATGCTGAGATATGAACGTATAAAATTAGATAAAAGCAGAGGCACAACAGGGCTAGAAAAGCAAGCTGTTGCAATGGAGTCCGCCAAAATCCAGTTACAGAGCTTTACCATATCCTTGTCTTAAAGGGCACTCAGCAGCCTCAAACAAGTACAGTCATGCTATATAAAATTTATGTCCCGTTTATTTCCCATCTTTCATGCTAAACTCCAGGAAACTAGTCTGCACTTTTCTCTACAGCACAAGGAAGAGAATGTTAAGCATGCCCCTTAGTAGCTTTGATTCATACAAAGTGCCTTCAAATTGGTAACTTGGACATTAAGGAACAGGACTTCAAGATTCAACTGAATGAACAGCCTCTGGTTAAGCAGGTTTAAAGTGTAATGTCCGATCTGCTTCGGGCCATACTTGCGTGTTTCCTTGATTCCAGATGAAGTTTGATCTGTTTACAATTGGAAAGTAAAATTTCCTCGCAAAGTAGCAACTCTACTGACTTAGTTGGGGGCCACACCTGTACTGCAGGCAGGATGTTCGTGGTCTGAGTCTGCACACTCAAACTAGATCTTCATCAGGTAGAGGACTGTAAAAGCCAGACCTGCCATAGTGTCCCTGGTGCTGGTACCCAGTGCGGGCAGATGAGAGCAAACTGGTGTGCCTCCAGTGAAGCTGCTCTCATATCACTCTGCAGGAGACACTTGAGAAAGCAAAAGGCAAGCGCAGATATCCTTCCTCTCTGCTCATGTTTCATTGTACTCAGACATATTACAATCAACATTTACCCATCTGCTTGTTGATAAGTTATGAGTCAGGTGACTACAGCACACTCCTTCCTAGAGAACAGGGATTAAATTATCAGATCTTTTAACTGACAAGATAAACAGCCAATCTCCCAGGAAACAGATCTATTCCACAAGATGTTAGAGGCCAGCTCTGTGCTTCTGATCACAGTTATTCAAATACTTGGTTATATGTTTATGCTGACAACTAATAAGGAAACATTATTTTACAAAAGTATTACACTTCAAACCTGCTCAGCCTGAGGCAGTTCATTCAGTTGAAGTCCTGTTCTTCTATGTCTAAACTAAGATTATTCCAAAGCCAGAAAGGTTTAACACATTACCATAATATCAGATCGTAGATCCATCTAATCCAATATCCTGCCTCCTGTCTAGGAAACAGCTCAAGACCAGGGCGAGCATGTAGTAGTTTACTACTGCTGCATGAGTGCACCAACAGGCTCTGCAACCTGCCACCCCTACCTCTGAGTGCCCCGTGCCCAAGGCCTCCTCAGATAAAAATGCAGCTGCAACACTGAGTCAGGCTCATGTGCAAGAGCTGCGAGAAGCCTCATCAGAGCTTCCTCCACTTCACTTCAAGCTGTGTTTAAATTCAGACCCTCACATTGGTCTGGCTGCACAGGTCTGAAGTGTAGCCTCTAATCCTGAGCTATGTCATAGGTAAGCCTCACTCTGTGATGTGCCTTGCTGATCTAGACCCTGACTCAGCTTTCTCATTAGACTTTGGATGTGTCTCATCGCTAGCATCTCGTCTAGCGATGACTGTGGCCACCCCTGGTAACTGCCACTGGCCCTTCTCTGCTCTTACTGCACAAGTCTTGTGGGATTAGTGAGACCACTTCCTCCACCTGCCTTGCTCTCATCCTCAGCTCCTGGCCTGCCTACCTTGCAGAGCAGCCCACTCTTGCTGCTCCCTGATGGCAGTATCTCTTTTGAACAAAACAGGAAGCTCAACTCTAATCTAATATGGAACCATACACCAATTTGGTAATAACCAAGGTGAACTGGAAAAGCCCAAACCACAACAGATGAATGCAAATTCCCCTCCCAGGTCCTTCTCCAAGCTCCATTAAGAAAGCATAAAATGCACTCTTGTATGTTCTAGGTACAGAACAATTTAGGACAACTGGCCCATAAAAGCAGCACTTCAGAAATAAATAAGAGCTTCTCCGCAGCTTTTTTTACACATCTACTTGCTGGAAAACCTGCTCTTTGCCTCTAGCACCTTATACTAGAAGAACTAGAAGACAGATTCCATAATCAGTAGGAAACAGAATTAGCAGTGAAGGCAATGATATTCATGCAGTGCAATTTACCACAAGGCATCTGTCTGTACATGAATTAGTATTTTCCTTAATTATCTGTAATAGGAAATCCCAATATTCTCAGCTGGCCCTGTCAGTTAATATTAACTACAGACTTGGAAAATGATACAAAAATAGAAAGGAAATTGAATCCTGCGGAGGCAGCAGTAGCACTTCACAAGGAATGCAAATAGAACTTCACTGGGAACTGCTGTATTGGCATCATTGGTCCCACTCCACTGTAGAGTTTGCCAACACACCACACGATACAGTACATGACATTCAGTTAACTCATAGCTCTCACACAGAGCAAAAGGACTACCAGAGATAGGAAAAGCAGTAAAAGCAGCAAGTCCAGAGCAGCATGTGATGATTGGCCACCTATGCTCACCTTTTACTGGGCAACAGTTTGTCTTTTCAAAACTCTGAAGATTTGATCACGAAGGTGATGTAGTCCTGCAAAGAACTGTGTATGACACACTCCTGATTTTGCCTACTTGAGGAAATTCTGCAGATGCTATTCTTTAGCAAAAAGGGATCTACTTTTCCATGTGTCAGACCTGGCTGTCTAATAGCCAGTCACTTGCTACAAAAGATGTAATTTGAACCTAGCAAGCAGGGATTCTGGGAACTTGTGCTGGAGTAGGATAGCCACTCAGAGACATTAGGTGGTCTCAGTTGACACTTCTGAGTACAGCTGACACAGACATTCCTCAGACTGCATGACAAAATCCATCTGCAGTTACACAGGTTCAAGAGCATCAAACAGTTATCAAATACAGCAACTACAGACATGGTCTACAGGCTCCAAGAACAGCCAAACATGTTTATCTTTGCCAAGGAGCAGCTACAGAAGACAGGTCACACAGCATCTTGCAGAACATCAGTCCTTCCGCACAGTCATAGCTGTAATCGTTGTGGAGACAGGGAGTGAAAACTAGTAAACCAGACACTTTGCTACTCTTAGGCAAAAAGAAAGCATGCAGTCTTTCCCATCATCATTCCTCATTCAGTCTGTTTCACCTGCTCACTGTTCCTCTGGCATTTCACATCCACATCCATCTCTCCTTACCACGTTCCTTCTCTTCCTATTTCTCCTGGGTTTTCTACCTTAGCTTCTCTGACACATTTAAGAGGAGAAAGGATGGACCTAGAAAGGATGGCATAATAATGCAACTGTCCTGTTTCTCCATCACTGTATTTAGCTTCCATCCAGCTAGATACAACTGTGCTCTTTGGCTAAATCAGTAGAAACAGTTTAGGTTTTTCTAAGGCACTGGAGTTCAGTTATTTTAAAAGGAAGCATGCACAACCAAGTGAATAACTAAACTAGCCTAAGAGTTTTGCTCCCTCCTTACAGGCAAATCCCAGCAGCAAAAGACTATCCCAGTGCGCACTGCCACACACACCACCACTGCATTGCTTGGCTTCGTACAAGCCAATAACAAATCAAGCTTACATC
Source organism: Dromas ardeola (assembly GCA_013398915.1). Taxonomy (NCBI): domain Eukaryota; kingdom Metazoa; phylum Chordata; class Aves; order Charadriiformes; family Dromadidae; genus Dromas; species Dromas ardeola. The sequence continues at coordinate 71,362 of VYZM01021732.1, forward strand.
TTCCCACCAACAGCCCTCAGGGAAGGCATTCATCACTAGATTACTGCAACTTAGTCAAACATTACTTTGTACTTTAAAAAAAAATATACTTTTTATAACAATAAGTTTATGTTAATCAAACACTTTCTTTTTTCACCTCTGAAAGACTCCCACAAACATTTGATGTCTCTTTCAGAAGAGGAGTTAACTAAAGCAATTACGATACAAAATGGAGCACAGTCAATCCTCTTATACAGAATTGCATTTACAGTCATCTCCTTATAAAGAGTGTATTGTGCCATGATAACTTTAAATACTTAAGTCTCTTCAGTTATATAATTTGTGTCTCAAAATGTCCACGTAGGTCCTGACATAAAACACCAGTGGGAATTACTTCTATTCAGTAGGTTTGAACGACTCTGTTTGTTAAACAAGTGCACCTAAGAGTCACTCTGTAAATAGGCCTTGACATGACACAATATTACTACTTCCATTGTTTGCAAGTGTCTGCCCTTATATAAAACCCTATGTATATTTAATATTTACTTAATAGCTCACAATATATCAGTAATTAAGGAGCATTTAAGATACACATGAATCTATAGTTTTTTCTACACTAGAGAGAAATGTTCTTAATTCAGATTAAAATAGCTGTGAAGACATAATAACATGCTTTTAGTGTACGTTTTCTTACACACTTTAAATAAAAGCTACTAGCCAAAGTTAATACCCAACTTGTCATTCCTTAACAGGTATTTTATTGTTTTCTTTTTAGTCTTGTCACCCTTCCTCAGAAAAACCTCAATAAGGCAGCCTGTAACCTAACATTCTACAAGATAAAACAGTTGGCATCTCTTCTAAGTGTAATATTTTTCTCTGTCAGTGCAGGACTGTTCCTTCAGATACTGTTATGACAGAGCTATGTACATTAATTTCGTGGACTGGAGCATGCTATTGCAAGGCCTGATAGCTGTCTCACTACAGTGCCTCCTGCCTCAACTCGTATTTCCACATAAAGCTTTACAAGGCTGTGTCATGTCCATGCACCGTTTAGGGTTTTCGCAGCCTGTGTTTACCTCTGAACCCCACGCAGAGGCCATTGGGGCCTGAAAGCATGAGAAGAGAGGCCAGGGCCCTGCTCTGCCAAGGACTGTTGGCATTGTAGTAGAAGGGATCAGAAAAGCGTTTCCCACAAAACCAACAACTTTAAAGCTTTCTGACAGTAGGTGAACAGATCATTTGCAGACTGTGGCACTACCTCCCCTAAGGCAAGCACCAAAGGCCACTGGTGCCCTGGGGGCCCTTCCCTTTAAAAGGGTGCGAGGGTTGAAGAAAGGCTCTAAGGAAGCTAGAGAACAGCATGAAGGCTAAGCACAAGGCAGTATCCTTTGAGATACACTAGCAAGACCAGTGCCTTAGGTTGAACATTAATCCCTATGACCATGGTTCCATGACAAATTACTTGTCATGTACATAGTATACAGAACATTGTGAAAAAAGCAGTTCCTCATGGGGCAAAAGTGATTTAACAACCAAATGCAGATAGCCTCTAAGAGGAGGAAGGTAGAAGAATGTTAAGGCTGCGAGAATTACAGAAATGAAGGGGGAAAGTAGTTTTCCTGCCTAATGACAGGATCCTCCTCTACACTGATGCAGAAGAAACTTACCTGATATGCAAGTCCTACGCTGAAAACAGATTCTTGTATCTCCATATGGCAATAATAGGATATAAGTTTCCTTTCTTGCCCTTGCTAGGGTATCTTGTAAAGTCAGTCAGGGTTGATTAAATCACTTTAAATATTTCCTATAATAGCACCTAAGATTATTATCATTTGTATCTCTGAATGTTAGTAAATAATTTCCATGTGCTGTAACAGCATCTGGTCTGTTTCACATAATTATGCTGCTGAGGTAGTTTCTGCTGCCATCGTCTCCACTGACTGGGCTGTACCTGCAGCCACATCAGACCACTCCCAGGCAGTTATAACCAGCAGCTTCAGTTCTGCCTTCAGTTTTTTCATACCTCAGCAAGTTCACACCCACAAATACAGACTGTACACAGACTACTGAACAGCCTACATCCTCTCTGTTAGTAGCCCTGAGGCAGAAATAATTTCTTCTTTTTCTTTCTAGAAGAACACAGCCTTCTGTGCAAGGAAGGATAGACAGGTCTTCTGAATGAGGCTGGAACTCAGACAGCCTGTACTTCTGCTATGGCTTTACACAACTCTATTATTCACTTCATGTCCTATTTCAGAACTACAAGATGAAAATACTACTTTCGCCTTCCTGCCTTTTTTTGTCTTTCTTCTGTATGGTTTTGGGTGTGAGGAACTCCCTTTTTTTGACACTCTTAGAATGCAAGCCTGCTGGCCCTTGTAGTCTTTTACAGCTTCTCACTAAAAAGAGTTCATTCTGTGGTGAGAAATGTTGCACTGGGGAGAAGGGAATGTTATTACTTCCCTTTCCTCCATAGCCTGCTTTATGAGAACAGCATCTGGCCTGGCAGGCCTCCCTTGTAAAGTGTGGTAGGACCTGACTGATACAACAGAGTGGTCACATTTGAGTTGCAGTTTGGCCCATGGTACTCCACAACAAACAGCCTTCTCACATTTTTAAGATAGGACAAAGTCAAAACACTCACGTAGTAATCCAGTACCATATGGATTGTTCTGTCATCATATTACACCCGGGCTTTGACAACAGGGGCTACCTCAAGCACCAAATAAGGTAGAAGTCTTCACTAAAACAATTGCCCTGTAATTGCTTTCAGAAGCAGTAAAAATAACCCTCTGACTCCTGCACAGCTAGGAAAAAGACTACAAGTAATTTAATAGGTATATCTAAAAAAGCCAGAATAGAGCTATATCATCCCTCATGCTCAGCCTCCACCAGCTTTCTATACTCACTTCTGCTGCATTTTGTTTTCAGTTCTCTGAACTAGCTCATTTCAAAGGAAAGAAAAACCATACCTTTAGGAAACAATATGAAGATACGTTACGTAAATGACAAACTGTAAGAACAGCCTGAAGGGCAGTTGAGAGCAACAAGCAGAGGGATTACTGTGATTTCTTAGGCACTGCTAATAGTAGCAGTAAGAAGAAAGTTTACGCTGAATAGAAATACCATCATTGAAAATACCTGAAAGCCACGCAGATCAGTTCTATAGCTGCTAAGCTTTATTTTGTCAGGATGCAGCAAGGACCAGCTGTTCCCTAATGGATACAGGGCAAGACACAGGAACAAGTCTAATAGTGCCCACAGTACCTGAGCAAGGCAGATCCAGAGAGAGCAACCAGGCTTTTATCAAGTATCCATATTATCTAACAAGTCATGGCAATGGTACAGGTCTGAGGTGAAACCAGAAAAATTGATCTACAGAACAAGTCCGGTCCAGTAAGAACAGCCATTAACTACCCAGCAGACCCCCCCCAAAAAAACAAGACAAACCTGAAATGAAGCTAGAAAGACAGCCCATAGGTCACAGTTAAACTCCACAGCCAGAGAAAACCACCACTCCAACAGCACAGCTTAGATACTGAAGGCTCAGACCTGAGTTTAAGTAGAGCTCCTGAGCCCATGGGCAGCAGGTGTGGGTGGGGGGTCCCAGATGAGGTTGATTAGTGCCATTAAGGCCTTGTCACTCAGGGCCCTGACACATTTAATTCATTTATCTTAAGGAGAAAAAAAAAAGGCAACACAATTCTTCAGAGAATCCACAGCTACACAAATACTGTATTTGCACAAACCAAGGATATTTTGGAAGAATTGTACTGTCTCAAACAGGTATCACAGGATTACACAGGCCCCATTGCTCTTACAATTTAATTTTCAAGTGATTATTGGCCCGGCTGGCTTTGGACATGACTTGTGCCTGCACAGCAGGTGATCACATTCCTCACAGCCTTGTGACAGCTCAAAACATTTTTCCCTGCCTGTGCTCACTTGCAGCCATTGCGTTTACTGTTTGGAAAATGGCAGGAGCCCCGCAGTATGTGCCTTGAATCAATGTGGCCAGTTCTCTTTCCCTCCAACTGCTATTGTAAAGAATATCCCAAAGCGCCTTGCAGAACATGCTACACATATACCTTCTCCATATCAGGGATTTTTATGTATCCAACATAGGGATATCTGAGAGCACAAGGTGGTGCAGGTTCTTGACTATTATCCCCATCTATTTTATTTTATTCTTTTTATTTTTGGTGTGCCTATACCACGTGCTAGTGCGCTGTGCAGAGAAACTAGTAGTAGCAAAAGAAGTTACAGAACAAAGTTACTACAGCACTACGGTTAGAATAGTTAGCATTACTGAAACTCAATTCTCAGCAGGAGTAATTAGCTGGGAAGAAGCATTATACTGATGTCTCCATTCTGCTTCCACAATCCAAACTAGCATCTCTGCTTGGTGCTCATTGTATGGTGTTGACATGCCCTCTCTTCTCTCCCTGATTCAGAGTACGCTTGCTCTGTTGATAAAATGAGTGGAACCATGAACAGCCTCATGTGTATTTGATCTGACTGCTTGTTAAAGTCCAACTTATGAAGAATAAAAGAGAAGCTGAAAATCACTTAAATATCGTTTACTTCAGGAACTTGAAGAGAAACCATGGTGAACTTAAATGCAACATGAGGAACGTTTGGGGATGTAATTCAAACTTGTGCGATCAAATGCAATTTTGAAAGAGATGCTTTCTTTTTAACTTTTTACCTTGGCAAGTCTGGCAAGAAAAAACAAAAGAATGGCTATATAGATATTAGTAAATCAGCTGCTCTTAGGGGAAGCAAGAGTGTTTTCAAACTGCTAGAGCCTTGAGTGAACTAACAGGCCTTAATTGCCCTGACCAGTGTCAGCTGTTGCCTCCACCCACTCTTTCTGCCCAGGAGCTCTATTTAAGGTCAGCCCTCGATACTTGCTTTCTGTTTGAACTTATCTGCAGGTATGCTGCTAGTCTGTAATTCTAGCCCTGGTATGGTTAGGATGTTTTGGTCTTAGCTCTGGTTTCTTGGCTTGACTGTAGACCTATTTCTTGAGGTGCCTTGCCCTGATTATTCGTAGTGGGTCTGATACGGTTTCTTGACTTCAGATCTGCCTCATTAGCTTCAGGGGCATGCATGAGAATCTAGACTCCTAATTGCTCTCTCTTAGCCTGTCCTATTTGCCTTTTCTGAGGTACAGTGGGGTTGATGGAGGTCCCTGCTCTCCTGGCTGAGCTGCTGTATCTGGCTTCCAGTCCCTTGAGGAGCTGCTGCCCCTTGCTGTTTCCTGGTACAAAGCTTTTTGCACCAATTTCACTTGCTGAAAATTATACTTTAAGTTAAATATTTCTCCTGCTCTCTCATGTTTGTTAATGAATGGCATTAATTTGATAAGATTATTATGAATGGGCTTAGTTCAGTAAAACTTCCGCTGGTGAACCATGCTTAAAAACATTCTATGTGAAAAGCAAGAGCTTCATCCTTATCACTTCCATTTTTTTTCTAGGGTCTTTGAAGACTAATTCAGATTACTGCAGTCAGTATTGTTAAAAATACTAGCTCCATCTTCATTTAAAGCCTCATATTCAATTCTATTAATAATACATTAGCAAAGCATTCCTCTCTTTGTATCTATGAGGTTCTTATTCACATTAGAAATCACTGTTGTATAAGCTGCACTTGATTCATATATGAAACTCAAATTGGTGTAAATACTTTTCCTACATATAAAACTTTAATTCTGTAGTCACTTAAAGCAATGGTATCCACTATTAAGTGATGAGTAAATAAACAATTCCATCTAGCCTGTTAGTCACTGGCCCTGAATTTCAGGGTTCAGGTGAAGGTAATGGGGCTCACTAGGTGTATACAATTATTCTCAGTTTGTAATCTTAAGTGACAAATATGGAGCAGGAACCACTGATGTATGTTATCCTGTGCTGATTCATTGTATCTAAAAATTGCTTCTGGCAAATATAACTGAGAATTACACCTACTGTTTGAGCTGAAGTCAGAGCCCTGGCAATAAAGCCCTGTTTAGGAAAGTTTATTCATGTTCAAACTTAATTTTTCATTAATTGGTCTCTCTTATTATAGCTCTTGTGACAGTGCCCCAGGATCCTTGACAAACAGACTAACTGATGCTCTCTTTACTAATTAAAATTTACAGTTTAATTTGGACAGTACTGTAGTGCATTATGAGAAGGACTAGAAACAATTGTTGATGCTTACTGTGGATTACAGCAATGATTCTCAGCCTTTCTCTGATGAACCAGACTGTCCATAAAGGTGTTGTGAATCTTGCTGCAACTCCAAGCTGAGGAACTTCCTTAAAGGGTGAGTGATTATGAGATGGTGTTCCTCACTGGTGGTTCATGTTTCAGGTATTTTTAATGTCCCAGCTCTCCTGATCAGTACTGTCAGAATAGTCAATCTTTTCTCTAACAATTGAGAAAATATTTTTTCTGCTATAATCAAACTGATCATCTGGCTAGGAAAAACATACGTGATCATATGATACTCTTTTGTAAAAGCTGAACCATTTCCAGCTGCACTAGAGCAAGTGGCCTGGAGAAGTAACAGAAATAGTATGTATTTCTCTTAAAATTAAATTTCCTAGAGATCTACTCAGTGATTAATCATAATCTAACAGATAATATAATCTAATCGTATAAATGAATGGTAGGTAAGCCATGGTGTAACTTGCTTTTCAAGTGCTGAGAATTGCTCAGACCAAGTGATAGTAGGGGAATAGAGACATATGCACCTGAGATTGTATCAAACATTATTTCCAGAGTAGGTGCATTGGAGAGAAGTCTGAGAAATGTGGACCTCCAACAGGAGAACAATCATTTTCTATAGATACAGAAGGTTCTTGTATGTCTTTCATCACAGCTGATAACAAAGAAAGAAGTGACTGCAGAAGGTGAGATCTAGAACAAAAGGAGTGGTCAAGAAGTCTTTCTAAAGACTTGGACTCTTTGCTAAAATACTTGCAGTACAGTATCAGAAAGTCTTTCTTAGTTGTAGCTATCATTTTGCTTAAAAAAAGGTACTTTTATAGTATATGTAATGTATAATGCAACAAATGTACACTGGATATCCTGCTGCTGAAGAGATGGAGACAAGGCACTGCAGTTTCGTCATGCGATAAAATAGGTTGTAAGTACGGGTACTGTGCCTTGTCAATGCTTTCAAATTAAAAATGAATAGCTATTCAAACGAAACTGTATTCAAAGAAGTCAGAATTTGCCTCCTTATTTCATGCAGAACAAGTTATCCCCCATTCCTTCCTTATAAGATACTGCTTACTTGAAAATAGTTAATTGCTTGTGAAAGATATGAAACTTTAACAGCTGCCTCTGGCTGAGCTGTGTCTTATCTCAGAAGGTAGTTAATCTTGCTGCGATTGTATTTGCTTGAACAATGTAATCAATGAAGGAACAACGTGCACAGATCCAGTTTCATTATTTAGCATTCAATAGACTGTAAAACAGATTCTGTAGGAGTTCACTAAGTAGCTCCCCTTAACTTAGTGCTATTTGTTAAAAGAATATACCTCCATTCTACTTATCTAGCTCCTAAAACCAGAATGATGCTATTTTAGGACTAACTTGCAAATAAACAGGTCAATATCTATTTAACAAAACAGCTGTATCTTTGAAATAGCTTCTATATAGTTATATTCTTCTAGCACTGGGTGTGGACCTTTTTTAAACTGTTATTTTTCAGAGTTAAGTGTAGGCTTTTCTAAATGTTTGTAATATAACTAGTGCATTATATGCAGCAAGATGCAGTAATACGCCTTTACTCTGTAGGGGAAAACTGTTTCCTCGTTTCCATTTTACCATCAAGTAATGTTATCCTCTACAATGGAAGTTTCCTTAATTAACTAACAAAGTTTGTGCCAAATACTGCAGTGAAATCTTTTTAAAGGTCTTGTTACAAAGTCTGTGTACTTGCTAGCTTGTGCAAAGAATTCTTGAACACAAAATTAGAGTGGGACTGGCAGATATGAAACTCTGAATTATTCCAAGCAATTACTGTCAGACTCCCAGAGATTAGTTTGCTGCTGATATGGTCCACCACTTCCCTGTTACGAAAAATAGGTTGCTTATGTGTTTTTCCAATTTCCTGCAAAACTAAGTATTTATTCTTCCACAGAGACAAAAAGATATTAAAATGAAGAAAGGATAAGTAACAGAGGAATGAATGAGAGATACAACTTGGAGGAAAAAGGAAGGGAGAAATGAAGGGTGGGAGGAAAATGAAAGAACAGTAAATTGGGTGGGGATGAGAAACTGAGTAAGGTGAGAAAAGAAAATCACTTCACTAAGGCAATATCACTAGTGCAACAAGAATGGCATAAGTTGGGTAAATGAACTGTTGCTTGAACTCTCAAGCTTTCACAGAACACTACTTAAATAATCTGAGTGCAATTTTTTGAGGCCGTCCTACTGTTAATTTCTTCCAGTTATAGTCACAATTTCTTTTCAACAGGACTCCAGCCCTTAGGATGACATCTTCTGAACTGGTAGGTTGGTTATGTATAACAATATATAAAGTGATTCTTCTCTTCACATAACTCCTGAAAGAACACAACCCCTTTCCAATGCCTACCATTATGGGATTTAACATGTGTGTGTTCAGGGGTGGCTGTAGCTCTTATTACTGAGAACTCACCTGAGAGTTGTTGCTTTTACCAGAGTATGTTTTAGTCCAGTTCAGTGGATAATAGCTGGACCCTCTAGGGTTTGAGCGCAGTAAATGATTCACTTGTTTAGCAAGGATCTGTTAGTGAAATGGCCATATCCGCACTTTCCTAACTGGCAAAGGGGCTGTTAAAGCTAACTATGCCTTAATATACCACACACATAAACAACATTAAAATCAATATGACTTAGCATATGCTTTAGTTTTAGTTACCATAAGCTTCATGTCCTTATTAGGTTTGACAGAGGTTAAGTGATACCAAATATATTAAGTTATCACACTGGTTCTTACAGAACTTCTGCAATCTTATTTTATACCTTTTTATCTATAGACACTTCTGGCAACTTGCCCAGTTTTCAAAACCAGTTTGACTAATAGAATTTGCTGTAGAAATGAATTTAACCTCATTTGCTATTTCCGGTTACCGCTCACACTCTGTTTTTAACCTGCCTTTCAAGGAAGCAGTAACTTCTAGTCAAAAAAAGAAAGGGACCAAAGGAAAGCAAACTGGTAGTGGTGCCTGAAGTTACTAAATCTCCTTCAGAGTGAGAAGGAAGTAAATTATCAGCATTTCTGTTAACTTTTGGAGGTCTCAAATGTCTGCTGGTTGCTTTTAAAAATATTTCATACAGAATTTCAGAATTTTTTTCTGAAAACTATCTTAAAAGTTTTTCCCCCTTCATGGGTGGTGGGAATGAGAAAGATACCTCCTCCCATGCTGTTCCTATGCTACCCTTTAATAGGGATATTTGTCTTTTGGGGAGCTGAGCCTGGAAGGGACCTTTTTCATCTGCTTTGGACATTCAAAGGCCATTCTTGTCTAAGTACAGCTGCTCTTCCAGAGGAGTCCCTTCTTTGAACAGATGATTGATGTGACAGACTTGCTTTACAAATTTGTAATCCTCTCACATAAATGTTATGCCAGAACCATTAGCAAGATGAACATATTGGGCACAAACTTGAGTGTAGGAAGTTCCATCTCAAGATGAGGAGGAACTTCTTTACTTTGAGGGTGGCAGAGCACTGGAACAGGCTGCCCAGAGAGGTGGTGGAGTCTCCATCTCTGGAGACATTCAAAACCCGCCTGGATGCGTTCCTGTGCAACCTGCTCTAAGGTGACCCTGCTCTGGCAGGGGGGGTTGGACTAGATGATCTCCAGAAGTCCCTTCCGGCTCTATGACTGGCTCTATGACTGGCTCTATGACTGGCTCTATGACTGGCTCTATGACTGGCTCTATGATATTTGGTGTCAGTAGATATTCCTTAAAAAAAAGCATTTGATTCGACTTCTTAGTTTTATCACAGCCCTTGCAGCTTTTTTCCTTCTGTCTAAAGAATAAGAAAAAACCTGCAATAAAACATTCCTGTAATGGAATAGCCTTTTATTGTCTAGATACAATAGATAAAATTATTTGGCTTTTTATCTAGCTAAAGGGAAAGGTAGCAAGATGGCATAGTCACTGTATTTCATTGTTTCCCACATCATTAACTTCTGGTGCTAGTTACAGCTTTACTAAAAAAATTCTAAATAGTTGTCCCTTAGCAAAAGACAGTTCAAATAGATATTTTTCCAGTAGCTTTACTGATGAAAAAACTGAAAAAAAAAAAACCCCTTGAATATCTGCATTCTTTCACATTTTTGAAATAAACATATTTTTAGTTCAGAAGCTTAATGCAAACATATTGAAAGGGACCTATCAAGAGACTTATTTTGACATTTCCTTTCATGCAAACCCCCTGAATTTAGGCTTTTCATCTCACTTGAAGATATAATATCAGTTTTTGCACAGGCAAGATTATCCATTCTCTGACTAGCTCTAATGTTAATGTTCATGCAGATTACTTTGAGGAAGTAAGCTTCCTACACACCACTAATGACTTTTCAGATCCATTACTCTGTTATATATTATTGATTTCAGGCATTACTGATTAATGCTGTAAGTAGTTTTATTTCTGCTCCTAGAGAGTAAGGGACTGGCACCTCTTGTTACTGTTGTTAGATGAATGGTATGTTACTGCTTCCTTTAGTCAGTTCCTTGCTATGTCTCCTTCCCTTCCTCTGCTCTGGTCTGTCCCATGCCACTGTACTGTTCTCCCCTTTATTACGTTTTTCTGTTTTTCATTCATGTTCTATGTAAGGAATTTCCACTAAACTTTGGAGCGTACGAGGTACTGCAAAAATGGAAAACTCATGCATGTGCAGCAGTGTTTTCAAAGTTAACAGGGTGGTGTTTAAGGCTTATTGTTCCTTGTAGGGCATGACTCTGCCGCTGGCCATGAGCTGCTCTGTCTCTGGCTGCTACTGCTCTCCAGGGCCCACAGTCTGCTGCTGGCACTATGGAGGCTCCTCAGTCACTGCAACAGCTCCTCATCCCACCACCTCCAGGTTCTAGATTCTTTGCAGTACCCAGGTATGTGGGTTTACTCATACTGGATTTCTCATGTTTCATTAAGGGCAGTATGGTGCACTCTGGGTTTGTTATCAAGCCCTATACAACCAGATCCAGCTCTTCAGTCTCTTGAATTCAGAGGCTACAAACTCCAGCTCCTTTTATCTTTGGCTATCATCTACTACTTTGCGTTTTGGAATTACTTTGTATGTTGAATACATACACTGTAGTCACTAGCACCTCTGTTCAGTACAGATATGTATTTTGGCTATTTTCTGCATGCTATTCTACAGGTGTCTGATAGCTTATGTCTTTGGTAGACTGCAGACATCTTGCTCAATATAGCATTTAACTCATCACCTGCACTTTTAAGTCCCTTGCTATTTTTGTTGCACAGCTGTAATAATTAGACTTCATATTAGGCTGTCAGCACTGATAATCTACACCATATTTCAAGTCCAGTTTTTTAAATACTTAAATTTTGAGGAAAATCTTACTTAATGTCAGGTTATCAAATGTCTGTAAGATTTAGTCACCTAAATTAATTCTCAAAAATGAGAATGTGCCATCAGCTGTGGGACAGAGCAATAGAAATCACATGCCTATGTAAATCAAGGTTTGGGACCTCGATATAACAGACAGTGCAGGTGGTTGTAAAAGAAGAATTACAGAATGGAAGTTTTAAATGTACCTGATTCCACATGTCTGTGTGGTGTTTTCCTGTTAGACCTTGTCACCTAATAGCTGTGATTTTTCTGCAAGGAGATCCAGAGCCAAGCATTCTGTATGAAATGGAGCAGAAAGGTCCTCAGGTGTGGACAGGTTGTTAAAAAGGTTTTTTGGTAATGTCTGTGAAGGAAGAAGATTGAAATTAAATCAACTCACTAGTATCTACTTTTGGTAAATAAACCAGTGTAAAGTTGTGTCCTGAATGTAAACAGTGTCAATCTCCTGCCTCATACCATGCTAATTAATTTTTCCCTTTGCACTAATACCTTCTCTTTTCACTAATCACATTACATAACAGAAGAGGGAGTGTGGTTATTAACTGACTTCAGTTAGCATTAACTTTTTCCCCTTGTTGGTTATCTTCCCAGCTTCTGGACCTTCCAAGAGATTTCAGAATACATAGGAGGACATTTAGGCACCCTGTTCCCATATAAGTGGCAACCCATGAGAGACTGTAATCTAAGACTACTTTGTCTCTTTAAGTACACAAGCTACTTAGCATGTACTATCAGAGCTATATGGTTGCAAAGAAATATATTTCTTGGCGTATGGTTAGAAATACAACTGTTATTTGCCCAAGATATTTTGGACCTCATGACTCCAACAATCTTAAAATACTACAAGGATTTTCGTTCAGGAATATTTTTTCTTTCTCGCTTGCTTTCCTTTGCCTAGCCTAAACCAAGAAGTCGGGGATAATCAGTGCAAAGTCTTTTAAACCCCATCCCCCAGACCTATGAGAACAAGACTTCAAGAGATAAATACAGGTGCTATTAATGTATATTAATATGAATACATAAGCAATATTAACTTGAAAGTATTTACCTTGGTGCAAATAGATATAGGAAAATGTATGCCCTAAGCTTTAGGATTTCTAGCTGCTAACTTACTAGGAAACTAAAGAGAATAGTCAAAAATCCTATTTCCTTCTGTCACTCTCCTAGCAACCACAAAGAAAATGCCACTTGAAATAGTTTCTGATTTTTCTCCCAGTCACACTGTACTCCTCCTTGGTCAAGCAGAAGGGTTTTGTAGTACGGTCAGAATAAAAGGATCTATTTGCATTCAAACCTGGCTTGTCTCATTGTATGACAGGACAGTGTCACCATAAATGAAAGTCAGACCCTCAGGCAAATTCAAATTTCAAATGTTGGGCTGTGGTGCTGTCTTCAAGAGCACATCGTGAACTATCCTTTTCCACAGCAGGAAAGCTGCACCCCAGTGCCTCTGCTGACCTCTGGGAAGCTCAAGTATGAAACTGTTGTCCCTGTCTCCTGCTAAAGATAGACTGATTTTGATCATGAGTGGGAGACAGAGATACAGTTAAAAACTAGGAGTACCTATGGCAATTTTAGGGCTTCTGTGGCAAATGATGTGTTTGTTGCACATTTGTTTACTAATAACATGCACCATGTCAGAACTGCACTGCCAGTTATGACACAGGTTGTTTTGTCTCTCCCTCACATCTAGCCTGCTTAACCCCTCATTCTCCAGCAGTAGAAGCTCTTGGTTTTAGACTCACTAACACCACATTCCTATAGATAAATTGAAATAAGTCATCACAGAACACGAAAACAGAGGAGCGAAAGCAAGGAACTTCAAACGACACAGTGCAATGCCTCTGTATTTGCATTAATACTGTTATTTACTGGAACTGTTTGGAAATTATTTCACTAGCTCCAGCACTGCTGATTTTTACTAGTTTTTCTTGCAGACATGAAGATTCCTTAAGATTACCTTAGGAACAGATGCAGTAATCTTCCTGCATTATCTACCACTGCAGTGGTAAGTCCCTTACCATTTATTTTTGCTGGCACTGTCCCATCATGAAGACTTTGAGATTTTTCGGTATTTAAGGAGGGATTTGTTTTTTAACATACCATTCTAATACACTGTTTCCTAAAAAGGAATCTCTTTCAATACACAGAGCAGTCTCCTGTATGGTTTGAATATGACATTTAAGTAATAGATGCTACTTCTGAAGTGGTATGTGAAGTAGTCCCAATAATAATGGAAAGCTCAAGACTAATTCAAAGTCATGTTTCTTGGGTCTGCTTGTACTAGTGGGACAGAAAAAGTAAAGAAGTTAAAAAAAGGCAGACCTCAGCATAATGAAATTTTTTCCCATGTGCTGCATTTCTCCCATAGCTATGTCCTGAGGGTGGATTCAACTTAGCATGAGTTTTACAACCTGTTTCTGCTAGTCATCAATGCCCTTTCTGTAGTAGTGTGGAGACAGACAGGCAGCCCTAGAGGGTGGCTTGTTCTGGCTACCTTAGACACTTATCGCGGAATGGAATGAGTTGGGATGGAGGCATTTAAAGAGGGTACCCAGCTAGTTCAGAAGAGACAGCTAAGTTTTCACTGGCCGAGGCTATTTAAGATGAACACCTACTTTTCTAGGGTCTGTATCTGCATAAAAATTTTCTGGTCAATAAAAAGAATTTAATCCCTTGTGATTGTAATTCTTTCTACAATGCCAGGAAGCTGTTGCAGGAGCCTTAGGAGACGTCTAAACATTTGTCATTTTTTTCCTTAATGTGGATACAGATTCTTTTGGCCTGAGAGCTCATTTGTATTTAGAGCGCCACTACTTTCTCAAAATATTCTTTACCTGGAGACCACTTCAGTTTCAACACAGTACTTGGCTTCTGAAATTCAGTACAGAGGAAATGAGAAGTTCACATTATAGCTGACAAATGTTCTTTACTCCAATTTCTTGGAAAAGGATGGATGAAATGTATGGGTTTTGTACTAGCAATTGATGTTTAGGAAAAGCTGTAAAATGCTCAAGCCTCTGGCAAAACATGGCAAACATCTGTTGTAAATAAAAAAATCTTTGGTAGAATTGTAGATGCTGCAGTCTAGCCTGAAGAAAGGTTTCTACCTCCAATGCAGAAGAGTTTCTAAACAGTTTTGGACTATTGTGTAATTGAAGGCCTGTGACTGTTTCCTGAAGAAAGGAAGACAAAAAGGGAACTCGGATCAGGGAACAGCAAAAATAATCACATACGTTTTTGCTAACATCAACCAAATGAATTTCTAGTAGAACTGCTTGGTAATAAAAACTATAAAAATACTTGCATATATATTTTTTCTATAGAGGAGAGGAGTTGCTATTGACCATAGAACCTCAATAAAGACAGTACCTATAAGTCAGAATATTAATTTTATCAATGCGCATTTATTTTTTAACTAGTGAAATCTTCTGTCAGACAAAATTGAAATTAAAATTGGATTTTATTAAGGGCTGGGGTGGAGAAGTGCTTCCATTGTGATTTCTCAAGTACCAGAACAGGAAAACAACTTGCAAATGGCTGGACAAAGATAATAAACTATTTAATTATTTTTTTAGTATATTTTTATTTCAACAAGGGAAGTGTTTGTATATGTGAATATTCTGGGAAAAATATACTTTGAACATTTGCTCATGTCTACAAAGTCAAAAAGTTATAACCAAATCTTACCAAATTCTAAGTTATATTATTCCAAAAGTGCATGAGTATCCACATGGCTAACTCCTCATGTCAGCATTCACTTTTGGTTTAAGTTCTTTGTGATAGGAGAGATATTTTTTTCAGATTTTCATATCACAAAGATATGGGTTTTTTTTCCCTGAAGCTGCATTCTGAGCTCATCAGTGTGGAGCTGTTGTTTTCATATTATATACATGTTAGACTTTTTGAGCCCTGATACATTCTTACTGCTCTGGCTAATAGACCCCAGTCAACAAGGAAGAATTCACTTTCCTCCCTACAATCAGAAAGTCACAGAATAGCTGAGGTTTGACAGTGCTTCTTCAGATCATCTAGTCTACCCACCCTGGCCAAGCAAGGTCAGCTACTGCAGGTTGCTCAGGACTGTGTCCAGTTGGCTCTTGAATGAATATCTCTAAAGATGGAGATTCCATAACCTCTCTAGGCAACCTGTCTCAATGTTTGACCACCTTCACAGTAAAAAACTGTTTTCTTGTGTTAAGATGGAAATTACTGATTTTAAATTTGTGTCCTTCGCCTCTTTTCCTTATCTTTGTCATTCTTCTTATTAAAGCAAAAATCTGAAACAAGATTTTCATTGTACAGTGTTTGTTCTGATACAGACTTTATTTCAATAACAGCTGCGCTGAATTAGGTGTCTTCAACTAATTTAGATCTAGTTCTTCAGAGGCATTAGCCTAGTATAGTTTTATAATAATGTGGCTATCAACAAAAATATTCAGGTGAAATCTTGTGTGGAAAATAGCATGCTTGTTCAGACATATGTTAAAAGTGTCTGTTCATTTGACTTCCAGTCGTAGCTAGAAATGAGCTACAGACTTTTTTGGTATTCAGTTCTGCCTAGTCACTAGTATGTCATATGGAAAATCTTTTACAACACTTATTTTTTCAAACATATTTATAGCTAGGAAAAATTAAAAAAACCAAACCTCTTAAAAGTGCATTTTTATGCCACAGTTATTGTTACATTTCTGGAGTACTGATATTTGAAGTCCTTTTAACAGTACAGAGCCAGCATTATCAAGGAAAACTGCTGAGTTCCATCTTGGCTCATACATCATCATAAAAGTTGCTAGCTACATGTGACTGAAAACTGTTGTTCCTGGTGAAATGGTAGAAACAACTTCTGTCTTACCTTAAATAATTAAATAAACAATCAAATGTAAATAATAATTAATTAAACCTTAATTAACACAGCTCCAGTGCTCATTTCCATATACAATTTGTAAGACTCAACTGAGATGAACTACTTCTGTATTTGTAAAACCTAGAAATTATGTCAGACAGCAAACCATACTGGCACTGGGATATGGGGTATCTGCCATTCCATAGTAAAGCTGGAATTTTCCTTTTTCAAAATTTTTGCTCAAGTCTCCTAAAGCACTGCTTTCCAGTTCCTAATTCTTTTGTTGAAACACAACAACTCTCACAGAGGGCCAAATGGCTTATACTTTACCCTGTTCGTCGCATACATTGCCAATTATTGTATTTAATGCCCCTCCACAGAAGTGGACCTAAGTTCAATGGAGAAACAATTCATTAATGACACTGGAAAATCAGCTGCAAATTATATCTGTGGGCTAGATTACAGCTGCCCCTCTCCTTTGTTTCTCTATATGACACACACTTTTTTAATGATGGTACTCCTGTGTTCTATGTTTCTGGTGTAGCTTCATGAATTTTGGGGAGGGATGGTGTCAAGTCAGGAAAACATGCCATTATTTCTCATTTTTGCTGTAACTGTTTTGGTGTAAAGACAGGCTGTGCAAGCTCTTTAGGTTAATCTTTCATTAGATGAACTGGCATAATAGGAAACATTAGATAGTTTTCAGACACACACAAATTAATGTGTGGTAACAAGTTGGCATGGCAGGTAAAAGCAGTAGCTTTCAAAACTAAACACAAATGGCAAATAATTCCTCAGAGTTTAGTTAGGTAAGTACCCTGTACAAAAGGCCATAGCATCTTTGAGTTCTACATATGTGCTTTCAGAAAAGTGCGTCAAGTGATCTCACAAGAAGTATACAGGTGAAATTCCAGAACCAGTGCTCCAAAATGCACTCACACAGATCATCATTAAAGGACTAAAATACCCAGCTCCCTGTGGGTGAATATTTCTCATAGAATGATCTCTAACGTGACCTCTCAGTGCTGATCATTACTTCCAGTTTGGGAGCATATATATTCATAACTCTACTGGTTACCAAAAATTAAAAACTCAGCCCCAATGGAATGGTTAGAGACTGCACAACAGTTGTTCTTTTTAAAGTCTCCCCTCAGGTATTTTTCTGCACTCAGTGAATCGTGAAGAGCCTTTTACTGCAGTAATGTCTAATGAGTGGAGGTAAGAAATTCAGTAGAAGTACCATCAAAGTACTGCAGGAAAAGCCTGACAAATAGCAATGATTAAAAACTATTCCCAACATAGCAAATTTACATGTTGCATTACTCTGTTAGATTTCTGGTTTTATTGAGCCTCTCGGTTCTTAAAAGCCTTATTCCTATACAAAACCCATGTTCCTAAATCTTCAGCTAGTCATTCTGGGTGCTTCAGTTGCAGGCACTTCTCTGGAATGCAAATCTCAGAATTCTGATCATCAAACCGTGAAAATCAGAGCTTTTAATAAGGCTATTTAGGATTTTTTTTTTTTATTTTTAAAGATGTTGCATTAAAATCTGTGAACCAAAAATTCATTTTGAGAGGAATGATTTCTCTTCCAATCATTATGAGAAAGGAGGGAGAGGGAGCTTGTATCTCAGCTGGTTTGTTCTGGCAACTTTTTTGAAAGGTACTTGCATATCATGAAGAGAGTTGCTGAGCTGAGATGAAAACTCGTTTTGTAGTATGACTGTGTTTTAAATAATACAAAGCTTTCCAAGAGAGGCTGTGTTAGCTTTTAGATTTCTGTGATGGTGCTCAAGCTAAAGAGCAATTTGACATGGACCAAAATAACTTCATGGTTCAGACTGCAGCCTTTCTTTTCCCTGACTTTTATGCTGGTAACTTGAAACTACATTCTTACTTACATCCAGAATCCTCTTACAAACCCACAAAAGCCCCATCAATGTTTGATTTAGATCACTGAAATATGATTTG
The DNA here is from genome assembly GCA_013398915.1 of Dromas ardeola. Classification (NCBI taxonomy): domain Eukaryota; kingdom Metazoa; phylum Chordata; class Aves; order Charadriiformes; family Dromadidae; genus Dromas; species Dromas ardeola. The sequence goes on from VYZM01021732.1 coordinate 89,742, forward strand.
AGAGGCATAGATTTGCATAGTTGGAGGCTGAAAAGAGTATTCTAGGGAAATCTCACCACGCTCTTGTACTCTTTCCTGGCACACTGCTTTTAGCTACTGGATGTTAGGTGAGACTGGACTGACCCAGAACGGTTATTCTCATAGTCTTCTGTTCTTAGAGATACTTATTAAATACCAACATCTTTCTCTAATGCAACAGATGATTTAAAATAATAAATAAATAAATGCCCTAGGAGATCACTTGCTCTTAACTCCCCAAATGTCAGAAGATTCCAAATCCAAACTTAAGATCCTAAATAAATGGCCAGATGATAAATAGGTATTTAGGGTTACATCAGTGCAAGGCAGTAAGACTCTGTATTTGTGAAAATGTGCTCATTTATTAAGAATTTAATTTAGCACAGAGAATTTAGTGGTGAGAATTTAATAAGAATCTGAGACTCAGGGTCTGTCAAGGGCCTGAGTGCACTAATAGGTCTTAATTGCCCTGACCAGCCTCACCTGACACCTTCATCCACCCCCTTTACTCATGGCGTCGGGGGCTGCATTTAAGCTTAGGCTTGGCCCTGTATTCCCTTCCTTAGGCTGTCACAGCTATGCCTGTACCTAGCCATGGAACTCACCGATCTGGCCCTGGGTACTGTCACTGACCCTGACTTGCTACCTTTTGCTCCCAGCTTTGCCTCGGACCTACCTCGCTGGCATGGACTTGCCTGATGGCCCAGGCTCTCAACTAATCCTGGCTACCATCCCTGGGTCTGCCTGGCTCACCTCACTCATATGCTGTGGGATAGTGCTCTGACTGGTGAGGCTCCTGGTTTATTATTGTTCTCTGCTTCCTGGCCCCTATAGAGCAGCTGGCCTTTGCTGTTCTCCTACATAGTAAAACATGCATGGCCTAATTTTAAATTCTTGCTTTTCTTTATTATTAGTTAAATTTTTGTTTGTTTGTTTCAGTGTTTGAACACCGGACTGTTTGATCATCTTAAAACATCCCCACGAAAAAGAAATGCTACTCTTTTTGCTCTACAGGTATTGAACTGAAGTTGCAGTGGAACCAAGTCACCTGTTAAACCATCAAGAAGCTCCTCTGGAGAATGAGGTCCTGTAGCATTCAAATCAGCGGAGTGAATGGAAAAAAACCCTCCCTTGCTTTCCCACTGTGAAGCGGCTCTGGAGGGCTTGTCCAGAAACTTGATTCTGTCAGGTAACAAGCACTGCGAGGAAGGGAACATGCTTTCGAAACTCTTTCTGTTGCAGAATCTTCCTTGGGCAATATATACTAGCTTTGCAGTTGCTTTGTAATGGGAAGCTCAGATCCTCAAGTGATAAGAGCTGAGTTAGTAGAGCTGTGTTGACTAATGCGATCTGAGGAGAGTAGATCCATGATAAAAGTACACAACTGCTTAATTCAGTACAGGTAATTAGACCTGGAAGCTTATTATATGTTCTGTGGAATATCTATTTTGGTGCACTATAAAGCTGACTCCTAACAGGTATGCTATTCCTTAATTGTGAAATGTTTAAGCTCAGAAAACAGGTTTGAGTCTCTCTTGGTACCTAACTCCAGAATGCTGTCACAAGATTATTTTTCTGTTGTTTTTATTGAGTAACCAACATGATTGTTGTTGACTTGCTGTCTGCAAGACACTAGAGCACACTGAGATCGCTGCAGTTGTTTGATGATGGTAACTAGTTCCGATTGCTGCACAAGGACACTTCTCTGTGAACTGCAAAATAAACAGCCCTGTTCTCTCACTTTAAAAGAAGTCCAAGAAAGTAACTCTACCACAAGTCAGTGAATTAGAAAACAAAAAGACTGAGTAGACTGTTAAGTATGCCCACAGTCAGCAATATAATACCAACAGTTTGTACTGATTGCATGGCTAGGATTTTTTGAACTTATCTTCACTTAAATTTGTGACGATAGGAGTGACTGTATTTCTCATTGCCTCTTCTCCCTGACAACTAGTTACTATAAATAAACACTGAAAAAATGTAGCGTTTTCACTTCTTGTGTCAAAGGCAGCAGCAATGCATTTGTTGAGTAAAATATTTTTTATGTAGTAAAGGCAAGGGCTTAATTTTGTGGCTGCATAGAGTTCCTTTTTGGGGGAGCAAGGAGAGGACAATAATTTTGCTCCTAGTAAATTACATTTTGTTACTAAATGCTGCAAAAAGGGGTAAAAACACATGAAGAAAATGTTTTTGTAATCGGGGGAAAATGCCTCTAAATTTCCATTCTTTATCAAGGTGTTCTGCAGTCGTAAGTCCCATTACTGAAGCTCTACTTAGAAGAGAGCACATTGATCTTCTTACTAGGAAAAGAAGTAGCTGAATCATTCGGTCAGAAGTGAGATAAGGCTTATCCAAATCTGATGTCCCTCATCATGGGGTCCACTTGTTTATTATACAGGGAGAGGTCAGTCGCTTCCTACTCGTGACATTCTTAAGTTTCAGTTTGTACAAGAAGGAAACTGTATGGTGGTGTGCAAAATAGCTCAACTGCTTTGGGGAATCAGGCCCAGAAATTAAGTCCATATTCAAGGATGCATGTTTTTAATGTGTTTTGGTGTTTCAACCATGTTTGTAGATGTCTAGAAAGAGTGTAAAGAATACAGGTCTAGCTTTCCTGATCACACATATGAATTCCAGGATATTCTTTCAGTGAAAAATTCTTATGGTAAGTAGAGATGCCATGCTTGTCTATGTTTGTCTGCTGTGACGCAAAATTACTACCCAGCTATGTTTTCAGGATTTGCAGTATCATCTGCAAGTCATGACCAGGAATGCCGGTTCTGTGGGGAGCAGGCAGAATTACAAAAGTAAGAGTAAACGGAGAAATAATAGTTTGGCTTTCTGAGGATCATAGAATACCAGCTTGGAAGGGATTTTAGGGCTTATCTAGCCCAATCTTTCTTTGCAAAAGCACGGTCTAGACAAGATGGCCCAGCACCCAGTCCAGCTGGATCTTAACTGTCCAATGTTGGGGAGACTATTTCAGTGGCTGATTGTTCTCATTGTGAAAATTTTTCCTCTTGTGTCCAGTCAGGATCTCCCCAGGAGTAACTTGTACCCATTACCCCTTGCTTTTTCCATGTGTCCCCTTGTAAAAAGGGAGTCTCCATCTTCTCTGTAGCCACCCTGGAATGTGGTGATAAGCTCCTCCCTAAGCCTTTTTTTCTCAAGGCTGAACAAACCCAGTTCTCT
>VYZM01021733.1:402-25228 GCA_013398915.1 Dromas ardeola
GGATGTGACGGTTGGAGGCCATCTTGGGCATAACGAGCTTTCGATTCTTGGAGGACCGAGGTGGTGGGTTAGTAAAACTGCGACCTTGGACTTCTGGAGGGCAGACTATGGTCTTTTCAGGAGCCTGGTTGACAGAGTCCCTTGGGAGACAGTCCTGAAGGCCAAAGTTGTCCAGGAAGGCTGGATGTTGTTCAAGAAAGAAGACTTAAAGGCACAGGAGAAGGCCATCCCCATGTGCCAAAAAATGAGCCGTTGGGGAAAAGACAGGCCTGGCTGAACAGAGAGTTATAGTTGCAACTCAGGGTAAAAGGGAGAATTTATGGCCTTTGGAAGAAAACGCAGGCCACTTGTGAGGGCTGCAAAGATGTTGTGGTGCTATGTAGGGAGAAAATTAGTAGGACCAAAGCCTAACTAGAACTTAACCTGGCTTCTGATGCTAAGGGCAATAAAAAAAAGTTTCTATAAATACATTAGCAATAAAAGGAGGACTGAGGATAATCTCCATCCTTTATCAGATGGGGCTGGAAACATAGTGCCAAAGGATGAGGAAAACGCTGAGGTACTTAATGTCTTCTTTGCCTCAGTCCTTAGTAGTAAGACCAGTTGTTCCCCAAGTACCCAGCCCCCTGAGTTAGTAGACAGGGACAGGGAGCAGAATGAAGCCCCTATAATCCAAGAGGAAATGGTGAAGGACCTGCTACAGCATTTAGACATACACAAGTTTATGGGGCCAGATGGGATCCACCCAAGGGTACTGAGGGAGCTGGCAGAAGTGCTCACCAAACCACTTTCCGTCATTTATCAGCAGTCCTGGCTCATTGGGGAGGTCCCGGTTGACTGGAGGTTAGCAAATGTGACACCCATCTGCAAGAAGGGCTGGAAGGATGATCCAGGGAACTACAGGCCTGTCAGTCTGACCTCATGCCAGGGAAGGTTATGGAACAGATCATCCCGAGTGCAATTACACAGCACATGAAGGACAACCAGGTGATCAGGCCCACTCAGCACGGGTTTATGAAGGGCTGTTCCTGCTTGATAAACCTGATCTCCTTCCATGACAAGATGACATGCTTAGTGGATAAGGGAGAGGCTGTGGGTGTTGTCTACCTGGACTTTAGTAAAGCCTTTGACGCTGTTTTCCACAACATTTTCCTGGAGAAACTGGCTGCTTGTGTTTTGGATGGGAGTACCCTTCGCTGGGTAAAAAACTGGCTGGAGGGCCAGGCCCAAAGAATGGTGGGGAATGGAGTTGCATTCAGTTGGTGGCCGGTCACAAGTGGTGTTCCCCAGGGCTTGGTATTGGGGTTGATTCTCTTTAATATCTTTATCAATGATCTGGACGAGGGGATTGAGTGCACCCTCAGTAAGTTTGCAGATGACACCAAGTTGGGCGGGGGTGTTGATCTGCTTGAAGGTAGGATGCACTGACTGGATAGATGGGCCATGGTCAATGGTATGAGATTCAACAAGGTCAAGTGCACTGCTACAGGCTTGGGGAAGAGGGGCTGGAAAGTTGCCCAGCGGAAAAGGACCTGGGGGTGTTGGTCTACAGCCAGCTGAATATGAGCCAGCAGTATACCCAAGTGGCCAAGAAGGCCAACAGCATCCCGGATTTTATCAAGAATAGTGTGGCCAGCACGACTAGGGAAGTGACCATCCCCCTGTACTCAACACTGGGGAGACCCCACCTCAAATACTGTGTCCAGTTTTGGGCCCCTCATTACGAGACAGACACTGAGGTGCTGGAGTGAGTCCAGAGAAGGGCAACGAAGATGGTGAGGGGTCTAGAGCACAAGTCTTATGAGGAGTGGCTGAGGTAACTGGCATTATTTAGTCTGTGGAAAAGGAGGCTGAGGGGAGACCTTGTTGGTCTCTACAACTACCTGAAAGGAGGTTGTAGCAAGGTGGGCGTCAGTCCCTTCTCCCAGGTAACAAGTGATAGGACAAGAAGAAGTGGCCTCAAGTTATGCCAGGAAAGGTTTAGATAGGATATTAGGAAAAATTTCTTCATATTAGGTTGTGAAGTATTAGAACAGGCTGCCCTGGGAAGTATTTAAAAGACGGGTAGACGTGGTATTTAGGGACACAGTTTAGTGGTGGTTTTGGTAGTGTTTGGACTCGATGATCTTAAAGGTCCCTTCCAACTTAGGCAATTCTATGATTCCACAATTCTATGATTTGCCGTGGTGAACTAGGTAGAGGAATTAGAATCAAAGTTTCTTATATCTAAGAGGAGTAGGATCACCCAGGGCTGAACTTCAGTTTTATGACTCACTTCTGACTCTATTTGGGAACACTCCTCTCTTCTTGCCTCCCCCACCTTCAAAAATAAAGACTCAGGTACAGCATTTCAGGGATGCTGAAGGGTCCATTCTAATATTTCTGATACTTTAAAAATAGTCAACTGAAATATGCACTTTTGAATCAAATTAGGGTTTATCTGTGTGGTCCAAAACAGCCATATTTTATGGATGACAAATAAATCCTTGAGACAGTCCTTGCTTCTTCCCCCTTCCAAAACCTGAACTCTACCAATATCTTCCTGAAGAGTCATTACGTTGATGTAAAACATTTTGGGTAATGCCATGAGACACCTCATGAGGAAAAATATATCTGCACATATAGCTAGATAATTAATACTAATAAATGTTTACTGGTTCTTTTGGGGTTCACTTTCCCCTTGTTTTTTTTAAACAAAGTTGTTATACACATGTGAATCATGTCACTATTGAAGCTGGGGATGAGTTTTAACATCTAACTTGTGGATGGTCAGGTGTTACACTTACAATAGTGGGGATGTATGAAAAGAGCAGCTTTATTTTACAAACGGCTTTTGGAGTCCAGTTTTTAGCATGTATCTGTGCTGCTGCCATCTACTGAAGAAAACAGGTCACTCTTGTTCAGGAGCACCCGCAATCTACCACAGTCTGTGCACTTGGTTGTTTGAATTACAAATCTTATCTCAGATGCAGCATATGTGAAGTTAACTGAGTGTGCGCTAGTAGCCACTCACTTCTTATAAAGCAAGCCCAGCGAGTACTTTCTTGGAGATACTGTGATGCTGTCATCAAGTGAAGCTCAACAGGTGATAGCCTCAGCATCTGCCTCTGGGAGAATCTGAAATTATAGAAGTTTATTGCATTTCATTTATCATGTCGTGCTTGTTAGCATGCTGTTTTATAGGCACATTGCACTGCAGTGTAACCATTTTAGTGTGCAAACTCTATGTTTTTAGTTTAATTTGCAACAGATATGATATAAAGATAAACGAGGTGGTGTTTCTTACCCACCAACTGGAATCGTCCCCAGCAGTTTGCTAGCTATAAATCACAACAGGGATGAAAGACCTTCTGCAACACACATTAAGAACTCCTTATTTGCAAAGACAAAAGTGAAGTAAAGAGAAATCACTACATACAATCTCACTCAGCTCTATATATTACGGATTGAAACTATGCAAAGATTTCATATCCCAGAAAATGACTATGGAGACAAAAACACATTCGGCGAACAGCTTACGTGCCTGCATTATCTCTCTTGAAAGTGCATGTGTAATTTGTAATCGTGATTCACTGATATGGTTTGACCGTAACCCAGATTAATTAGCTAGATTTTGACACTTAGATGAGATACTTACGCATTTTCCGTTTCTCAGGAGAAAGATGGGGTCCCTTCTAGTAGTACCTAGGAACAGAAGCACAATTTAGAGCTTTAACTAGACAGGCACCAACAGCAACTATCCTCTTCTGTCAGGTACTTCACTGACATACCTAAAATTGCAAGAAATTATAATGTCTATGAAACCAGCAGGTGACACAGAAGAAGATAACTGGGAAAACTGATGGAAACCGGGAAAACTGATGGAAACCAGGGGAACTGCATCCATAGGTGTGCTGTGTTTTTCTTTGCCAAAATGTCACTTTTCACATTTTTATGACAGGTGATGTTTTCTCAGAATGCCAGTCAGAGAATCATCGAATAGTTTGGGTTGGAAGGGACCTTTAAACATCATCTAGTACAACCCCCTCTGCAATAAACTGGGACATCTCCAACCAGACCTCAAATGTTTCCAGGTATGGGGCATCTGCCACCTCTCTGGGCAACCTGTGCCAGTGTTTCACCACCCTCACCATAAAACATTTCTTCCTTAAATTTAGTCTGAATCTACCCTCTTTTAGTTTAAAACCATCTCCCCTTGTCTTATTGCTGCAGGCCCTGCTAAAAGGTTTGACCCTATCTTTCTTATTAACCACTTTTAAGTACTGAATGGCTACAATCAGGTCTCCCCAGACCCTTTTCTTCTCCAGGCTGAACAACCACAACTCTTGCAGCCTGTCCTCACAGCAGAGGTGTTCCATCCCTCTGATCACTTTTGTGGCCCTCCTCTGGACCTTCTCCAGCAGATCTGTGTCTTTCCTGTGCTGATGGCTCCAGAGCTGCACAAAGTATTGCAGGTGGAATCTCACGAGAGCGGAGTAGAAGGGCAGAATCAACTCCCCTGGCCTGCTGGCCACACTTCTTTGGATGCAGCCTAGGATATGGTTGATCTTCTGGGCTGCAAGCACACATTGCTGGTGCATGTCCAGCTTTTCATCCACCAGTATCCCCAAATCCTTCTCAGCAGGGGTGCTCTCAATCCCTTCAGCCCCCGGACTGTATTGATACCAAGTGTTGCCCCAACCCAGGTGCAGGACTCTGGTTTTGGCCTTGTTGAACCTCATGAGGTTCACACGGGCCCACTTCTCGAGCTTGTTCAGGTCCCTCCAGATGACATCCCATCCCTCAGGCATGTCAACTGCACCACTCAGCTTGGTGTCTTCTGCAAACTATCTGAAGATGCACTCAATCCCCCTGTCTATGTCATTGATGAAGACATTAAACAGTACTGGTCCCACTACAGACCACTGGGGGACACCATATCTGCATGTTGAGCTGTTGAGGACTGCTCTCTGGCTGCAACCTTCCAACCAATTCCTCATTTACCTAACAGTTCACCCATCACATCCATATCCATCCAATTTAGAGAGAAGGATGTTATGGGAGATTGTGCCAAAGGCTTTACAGAAGCCCAGATAGATGACATCCGTAGCTCTTCCCTTGTCCACCAATGTAGTCACTCCATCACAGAAGTCCACCAGGTTGATCAGTGTTTTCTGTTTCAAATGAGTTCTTCAGAGAAAGCAGTGTGTCCTATTGCAAACAAGCAAGGATCATGCCTAATATAATGATTTTTACCTTCTGCTCACATCATGTATCATTGTGAGAATTACTTTAGTTCTAAACAGAACTTTTCTGTGTTTTGAAAAAATGTATTTTTATGACATGAACAGAAATATTCTTTTTCAGTTAATGGACTATAATGGATATTCAGCTTAATTTATTGATAAATTTCAGATAAGAAACAACATAAACTGTTCCATAATTATTTTTTTAAGTTAGATTTTATATAAAGATAAATCCTTATATCATCATAAGTGCATTGTGGTAGGGAAAATATTTTACTTGCAGGGTAAAGGTTTAATCTTTCAAGAATGTTCAAGAAATAATTGTTGAATAAAGTTCTCAATGCATTTTGTACTGTTGATGTTGTTGTTGTTGTTGTTATTACTACTACCATTATTATGGGGGCTGAAATACTGCATTTTATTTCCTGCAAATATTTCAGACTTTGAATTTTCCCCACTTCAAATAAGACAAGGAGGATCTGATGAGTAAATCAAAATGATAATCAACTCAGATCAATCAATGTGCTTACTTCGCTTTTCTTTCCTTTCTGTAACTGAAAGTTAAATTCCTCATTAAGACCAAATCTTAAAAATAAAATAAAAAAAAAAATACTTTTTTAAAACAGAACATTTGTTCCCCTTATAAGAACTTGGAAAACAGCTTTTCAAAGCTTTACCATTAATGATTAAAAAGAAAATAAAAAAAAAAAAAGAGAAAAAAAAAGATCGGCAGTAATACTCTTCAATGGACCAGGATTGTAGGAGTGAGTGCAACAGGAGTGGAAAAAAAGCATGAAAAAGCATTCTGGCTTAAAAAAAAAAGTATTTAGAAAATTGTATGAACAAGACTGTGAAGCTCAAAGAGTCTTAATTGGCTTTCCTTTCTTTTTCACCAGTAAACCCACTGATACTGGGCAGTGTAGGTCATTTTGTCCATATCAGAGCTATATTGGCACTCGCTACTTATAGATTAGCAATGATGATTTGTTTATTTACCTCAAACATTAAACAACCCCCTCCTGAATATGAATAGTTGCAACATGGATTAGTTAGGGATGAGAATAAATCAGTATTTGCAATACTTACAGTGAACGACACAAACAAATCAAATTAAGAGAGTGGGCAGTGGACTCCCAAAGTCTAAGAACACCACCAGTTTTAAGATGTTAATTGTTATTAATAATAGTGCAGAGGTTTTTACACAACCAAAAATGAATTCTCCTAGAAGATATATCATTTTATTGCTGGAGCACCTCTCCTATGAAGACAGGCTGAGGGAGCTGGGGTTGTTCTGCCTGAAGAAGAGAAGGCTCCAGGGAGATCCTGTGTACCGTTCCAGTAGTTAAAGGGGGTCTACAAGAAAGATGAGGAGGGACCCTTTATCAGGGAGTGTAATAAGATGAGGTGTAACTGTTTCAAACTGAAAGAGGGGAGATTTAGATTGGATATTAGGAAGGAATTCTTTACTGTGAGGGTGGTGAGGAACAGGAACAGGTTGCCTGGGGGGGTTCTGGTTGCCCCATCCCTGGAAGTGTTCAGGACTGGAGTGGATGGGGCTTTGAGCAACCTGGTCTGGTGGAAGGTGTCCCTGCCCATGGCAGGAGGGTTGGAACTAGGTGAACGTTAAGGTCCTTTCCAGCCCAAACCATTCTCTGATTCTATGATTCTATGCTTTTGGACAAACTTCTAGACTGCTTAGACTCTTGATTTTTGGATCTGAATAAACTGTGTGCCCATGTGTACTGATTTTCTAATTAGGGTCTAATCATCCTAAATTCAGACAGCACAAGACATAGACAAATTTATAAAAAGAGCAAAAGCCATCAGCACGCCTTGCTGGCTGTCCCATGGCTGATTCTGAGAATACTTTCCTCTTTAGTCAGCATACGCAGCATCTCAGGATTTTCCATTTCTCCAAAAGGCTCATACTCCAGTTCTGACATCTTTTTTTAGTGTATTAGAAGAACTTTCTTTTATAAAATCTGGTTGTCTTCTATTTGGTACATCTTCTGTTTCCCCACATTGTTCATCTGGAAAATACTACTTGATTACAAGTTTGTTAATGTTAGCTAATATGAAATATCTCAAATCATATCTCAAACCACAAGATTAAATAGTGTCTTGCAAAAACTTTTGAAGTTGAAACATGCTTTGTTAACACAGGACTTGGCTGAATTTGAAATGTCTGGAGCAGAGAAGGCTAACAGGCAAGACTAGTCAAAAACATGAGTCCCTGCAGTGGGTTGGCCAGAAAAAAGCAACATAAGTCAATTCACACTGGTAAGAAACACAAGCCACTTCTTCCACCGGGTAGATCTACTCTCCTGGGGAATTTTGGTCTAAGTAGGTGAACTTAGAGCTTAAAAAATGTTAATTGTCCTGCAGTGACTTTTATTTGATAACATCTCTTGGAATCCAAGGTGGAAACAAAAAAATGAAACAGAAAGGACACAGCATAGTTTGGTAAAGAATATGAAAAAAATTAGATGAAAGAAATATGAGGAAAAAAAAAAAAGTTTAGCAATAGATGAGTGGCCATAGACAACAGTGTTTTCCTTTTCTGTTCTTTTACCCTTACAGTCTTTATAACAGTATATCAGTACACAGATTCATAAATGTGTAAATGGTAAATGCACAAGTAACCAACAAGAAATGAGAAAATTGCCAAAGATTCAGAGCAGAACCAGGTCTTAGAGGGATCCATTGCATTTTGCCTGAAACACATTCAAACACCTTGATGACAAACTATAAAGTACTAGAAAAAGGCTAAATGAGGTACTGTACTTTTCATCAGGTTTTATGCTGTGAAATCACCATATAGGGAGAATTTTTTTCCCAGGCAGGTAACACAAAAAGGGACAAATCCTGATATGGCTCTCTCAGTATAACCATTCAAAGAGCAGCAATAATTTATATGTACTGTATTAGACGAACCATTTTTTGGTCTCCACGTGCTCACTTTAAAATTCAGCCAGGAGAAAGAAAAAAGTCCTTGAAACTCAGCTGCATCCACCTGGATGCCCTGAAAATGAGACTATGCAAACCAAAACCGGGAAAGAAAATGAAAACAAAAAACAAAACCAAAATGCAACCACTAAAGCTGACACGGTATAGAAAAGGTTCTCTACTTGTTTAATTTGACCATTTTAATGGAGCACGTTGTGTTTATGTTCTGTCTGTTTATGTGAGGAACTAATGAAGCTGTTTTTCCCTTTAAGGGGCTAGAGGGATTTAGGGAGTCATTGTGAGGTTAGCGCTCAGGCTAGTGGTCTGTTCAGCCAGAGAAGCTGTCGGGCGATGCCGGTGTCTCGTGCTGTGCAGCAAGGCTCTGCCCAACTGCATTTCTGAAGGGACGTGTGTGTTTTATGTATGCAACAGCTGTTCCATTACCTCCCTAAAAACGACTTCATAAAGCAGAGAACCTTTTCCCAATTTATTTTAGTTGCTCTCACTGAACAGCTTATCTGGGGCTTGATCCAAAGCCCATGGAACTCAATGGAGAGACTTTTCATTAACTTTTTAGGACAGGCATCAGATTCATTAGAGAAAAAGACTTCGGATTATTTCTTGTTTCCTTTGACAAAAGTCCCCATTGTCCTCAGCACTGAGCATATTATATGCTCTATTTTAGACAGAATTAAATATCAAAGGGGAAATTTCCACAGGTTGAGAGATTTTTCTGTTCAGGTACATGTTGTGATTCTTATCCAAAGTTTAGTCTAATACTTTTGTGTGCTGATTGGGGTTAAAATCTTGAATCTGACCATTTTAATGGAGCATGTGGTGTTTATGTTCTGGCTGTAAATGACTTTGTTGTCATGTTTTCTATCTTTGTCAATGTTTACAGACTGCATCTGAGTTAAGAAGTTAAACAGCTTTAAATAAAGCTATTTTTAATAAAAAAATATAAAGCTATTTTTAATAAAGCTTTAGTTTTGTACTGGGTCAAGAAAAAATCATTGGGATGTAGTTTCCACAAATAGGTTTTTCTATTGTGCTGGTTTTGTTTGGGATAGAGTTAAGTTTCTTCATAGCAGATGGTATGGGTCTGTGTTTTGGGTTTGAACTGGATACACTGTTGATAATACGGGGATGTTTTAGTTACTGCTGAGCAGTGCTTCCACAGCATCAAGGCCTTTTCTGCTTCTCACATCACCCCATCAGTGAGTAGGCTCGGGGTGCACAAGAAGTTGGAAGTAGACACAGCTGGGACACCTGACTCCAACTAACCAGAGATGTTCCAAACCATATGGTGAAGTGCTGTTACGTCCCGGTCCAACTACATTGGGCCTGGGAGAGGTTCGCAATGATTCCAAGTGTGAGATTAAGACACAAACGAGGTCAGATGCCGCTCACTGCAGGTTTATTGTTATTCTTCAGCAACAGTCACTGAGACAAGCTATAGACTAAAGGCAGAAGTAGAGGAAAGGCAAAAAAGAGAAGCATTATTACAGAGCATAGCAAGAGTATAGTCACCACCACAAGCCTGACGACATCTCGGCGGTCCTCCGGAAATTCAGCAGCGTCTCGTTGATCCGTGGTTGATGGTGGTCGGGGTGTCAGTCCCGATTCCCCAATTGTGGTGTGTCGCCACACCAGTTATAGTCCAGGTAGCCCAAGTTGGTCCGTGGCTTGACCAATCAGCACAACGGTGGCCTTTGCCCAGGTAATTGTCATTTTACATGGTTGCCGTATAAGCGTTTCCTGTCCCCTTGCTGCTTGGGCAGTGCTTCAGCAATTTTGGAGTTAACAGCACAGGCTCGCGTGGGCTCCAGGGTAGGCAGGGTCTGGCCACTCTGGTAGCCAAAGGCCTACACCCTTNGGTGCTAAATAGATACAAGCAAGCTTCTTATCGGCCTGCAAACCTGCCATCGATTTGCAGAAGCTTAAGCAAGCTTTGAGACAATTATTTTAAAGTTACAGTCTTTCACACATGCTCAGCAATAAAAGGGAAGAGGAAGGAAGGGGAGTGTGTTTGGAGCAAGGGCATCTGTCTTCCCAAGCAACCATTACACGTGATGGAGCTCTGCTTTCCTGGAGATGTCTGAAAACCTGCCTGCCCATTGGAAGCAGTGAATGAATTCCTTGTTTTGCTCAGTTTGTGGACAGCTTTTGCTTTACCTATTAAACTGTCTTTATCTCAACCTATGAGTTTTCTTACTTTTACCCTTCCAGTTCTCCCCCCATCCCACTGAGGGGGAGTGAGCAAGCGGCTGTGTGGTGCTTAGCTGCCCCCTGGGGTTAAATCACGACATCCACATAAATCAGAGAGTTTTGAAAAATGTTATTTAAAAATTAAATCCATGATTTTAATAAGATTAAAATATTTAATTCTATTAGTTCTGCAACAAAATTTACAACTTCTGAATTTCATGACATATTTCCCTTAATATAAAAGTTTATAACTCCATTTTGATTTTCTTTGGGTTTTGGAGTAGACATAAATTGAAATAATAAAAATTAAAAAAAAACAACTCATGAAATAACAAACCCAATTCTCACCTCAATTACTAATTGTAATTTTCCTTCTATATGCTGGAGTAGGTGGCTGCTGGAAAGGTCAGGAATTGAAATCAAATTGCAGACTGTGCTTGGTTCTCACACTACTTGTGCTATGATGTCAGACTAACCAAATTGTGGCTGACTGCCAGGATACTTAAAAATCCTTTAAAAAGTCGATTTCCAGTAGTTGGAATACCAGTTTTTGTTTGTTTTATTGGCAAGGGAGAGGAAGGCTAAACAGCTGCTACTTAGAGTGTTCATGGGCAAACAAACAAAAAATAACATGCAAACAAAACTAGGCAGCTCTTGCTAATGTAGGATATTCCTACCTTGTCCCGTTAAGGCCAATGTGGAAAAGTTTTGCTTGTGCTTCAGAAGCAATGCAGCCATGTTATCATTGAGTTAAACCTAAATGACCATACATATATATATATAACTTTAAGCAGGCTTATTATTTTGCACTCGATGTTAAAAACCAAGAAGAAAAGAAAGGATACAAAGAGCTGGAGCACATGTTGAGATAACCCAATAGTCTTATTTTTGTTGGACATGAGGATAAGTACAAGGACAGAATAAGAATATAGTGGGCCTTCCTTAACAACATATGTGAATGCAAGCTTATGGGCTTCCTAAACCAGGGGCAGTGCCTTTATATTTAACAGACTTTGAATGTGTCCTATCACTTCCTGGGCCATATGTTAACAAAATCTGTGTTAACTTCAGCTTTGTGGCTTCTTGATTAGGTCTGGTCCATGTCTGCACCACTGAGGACATAAGGACTGTCTATGAAACTTGCTTTACATTGAATTTTATAAGAATTTCTCAAAGTTTAGGGCTTTAAATAAAAACTGAGCTAAGACTAATCTTTTGCTGAAAGACGGGTAATTCTGCAAGTGTTTCCTCACTCTGTCTTCTAAAGCTTCATCCCCATGTATGGATATTTTCTGCAGAGCTTGAGCAAAGCAGATGCCTCCAGAGACTGAAATGCAGAATCTGAGAGAAGAGGTAGTGGTAGAATGGTGTGTTTTTGCTTTGGAAAGCACCAGGGTTTGAAAATCTGCCAGAAGCTTTTGTTTCAGGAAGAGTTCGAGAATAAAACCAGGATTTGCTGGAGGGACAATAAAAGAGAGGGCATGCAGAAGAACAGAAGGTACCATGGTGTACATTAGCACATGATGTCACTCCAAGGGGCATTTACATTTACATTGGTTTAACTATTCCATTGAGCACATTAATCTATTTGCCCGCTGTGCTGTTCTACTGGCTTCACTTCTCTTTGCCCTTTAATCTTTCTCTCTCCTCCCTGCTGTCAGAATATTATCCTCTCTCAGGTTCATTAGGATACAGTTATGAGGCAGCTTCTAGGCACATTTTGTGTCTGAATCCTGCAGACCTTACTTGGACAAAACTGTCCTTGCAGTCTAGCGTGCCTTGTGCCTGAAAGGATCGGCTTCTCTCAGTGTAATAAGCGTGTTGCTACTAGGGTCACAACAGTGCTTAGAAGGGCAAGAAGAGAGGATCTTGCTGTGTTGGATGCTGCACATGTCTACCAGGAGCCACTGTCTTACAGTTTGATAGCAATCCAAATACCGCTGATTTCCTCTGAAGATGGGAATGTGGGACATAGTGAACCGGATGAATGTCATGAAGGGTGGAAGTGGAGGTGCTACTGACACCTTCAAGGGACAAACCATCTGTCCTCTCTCACTCCACTCCTAAAATGAAATAAATCTCCTCCTGAACATACCCACGAGAATCGTAGTCTGATGTAGTCACATTTAGACATCTAATTGATTGATGTCTAAGACGGGGTAGAGACATCCCTTCATGTGTGTGGGAAGTGATGACTACCTCCAGCTTCTGTGCAGGAGCATGAAGGTCTGAGCACCTAGGAAAGTCAATTTCAACTACTTATAATTTGTGTTCAGCAAGAGCTAGTAAGTTATGAAGACCTATGAAGAAATAAAACAAGAGACTAAAATATAAAGGGGCACACCCTCTGCAACAAAAACAGGAAATCCTTGTGAATAGCACCTTTGACCCTCAGCCATTCTTTGTTTCACAGGCATACTATGGAGGTACAAGAGACTTCTGATGTGCATTGCACTGCAGGACTTAGGTAAAAACTATCAGCCTGGTGCTGACTTCATTTTAAGCCTAATTTAAATCAAGGAATCAAATTTTAAGCTTATTGAAATCAAGCGAGATTTTTTAAAAAATATTTATTTGATGATTTTTATTGTCTTTTGTCTTCAATTACTATTGATATCACTGAAATGGAGGTACACTGCTGCACACTGTCTGCAAAGAAAGCATCAGTTGCCCTGAGATTCCTATCATTACAGAAGGTTGCAGAGGTGGTGCATGTTAGGATGTTTCACCACCAAACAGAATTCATAGAATTCTTCAACCACTGCAAAATTTGGGCAAGAAAAAATATTTCTAAAAGTGTAAAACTAGATTCTGATTAGGTAGTTTGCTTGGTGTGAGTGAAAAATCTTTAAATTATTTATAAAATTTGCCATTCTTCTGAATATGAATGCATTTTAATATTATTTTTTCATCTCAAACATATGATTTTTTATACTGATTTTCATATGAAAATGAAATAGAATAAGGTGAATTAGTTAACTTTTTTAAAGTAGGAAAATAAAAATTATTGTATTTTGCTTGAGGTTTTTTTAATGTATTTGTTTACTGTTCTTGAGATAATATGTGACATATATCTGAGACTTTTAAATGCGGCAAAGGTTATGTTACTTTGCTTGTACACATCCTTCTGATATCCCAGTCCCAAGCAAATGCTAAATCATCAGTGACCATCACAGTTTTAAATTATTCAGCTTATAAAAACAACAACAAAGCCAAAACAAACAAACAAAAAGTTGAAAATTGATATTGCCATTGCAAAAAATTAAACAAACATGTCACTCTATACGGGAATGTTACCCTACCAGAAAAAGATGAACTGTGAGATTGAAATGAACAAAGTATAAAACAACCGTCACTGAAATTAAGAGATTATGGGTGTCTTGCATTGACTGCTAATGGCTTAGTCTTGAATATTGTGATGCCTGTGTCTGCTTGTCTCTTAAGATAAAATGTGATGATAACTATCTTACTTTCTAGGGACTGGAAGTTGAGGTAGAAACCGTGTGCTTCAAAGAACTGACAAGTATTGAAGAGTTTCTGCTATTGAAGAGTGTGTGTGAAAGGGCAGTCATGAATTATATTTTCCATGCTGCTTGAATTCACATTAACAGCTAACTGCTGTGTCTGTGTATATGAATGCAGCCAAAGATCATTATTGAACAGTCCTGGAGCATAAAATTTCCACCTGTCCTGCCAGAAGGAAGTGTCTTTCTATTTTATGCTATTCAATTGAACTGACCCTCTAGGAGAAGAAATTCCCCCAAAACAAAGAGAAACAGAATATAATTGCTGCAGGGCTGGATGTGTCCTCAAACATCAAAACACCAGTTTCCATAATATTAACATTTGGGGGAAGATTTAAACCCACAAAAGTTAGGAAATTTGTTGTAAAGACTCCCAGTCACTCTGTAACTCATTTTTCTATGTCAAAAAGAAGAGGACATGATGTTATTTGCCATATGTGTTGCTATATCATAACCTGGTGAGCTGAGGTTAGACTTGCAGTGGGAACCTACTTAATTCTGCAGATTTAAATCAGACCTATAATATTGGTATAACAGTCAGCAGTGTCCTCAATGTACAATTTGGTTTGATGCGAGATTCTTTATCTGTGAGCTGTTGCTATGGGAGACTATAACAACTTCTGAGAGAGTAAAAAGGATTCTGTTTGCACATTTAAAAATATACACAGATGGAATATGTACATATACAAGCACATACAAATACGCATGCATTTGTGCATGCATATATAGACATTTATGTCTGTTTTTATATTTACCTTTATATAAATTGTCCATAAGAAAAATGATGCCTAACTGGGCCATAATTATTCATGCATTCTTATAAACCAAAAAGAAACAAGAGTGTTGGGTTTTATTCCATTTAAAGACTGAATCCTAGTGTACAGTGCATTGTCTGGAGGGAAGCTCATTAAAAGTGGACTGTAATTGAGGCAGTAAAATACTTTCTTTACTATTTTTCCCCTTTTCCACAACAGGAAAGGCTTTACAAAGAACTCAGCATATTGGCTGCTGGGGACATTTGACAGTTGAGGTCCGTCTGCTCAGTGTTGTGCAAGATGAAAAATACATATAGTCCAAGCCTTGGAGAGTGTATAATATCATCTGATCTAGGTAGGTATTTCACTGACTATCCATTTGACACATGCAGTGACCAAATCTTGGCATAGAAATGCAGTATTTGCATGAATTTCCTGGCATATGCTATGATAAGGATTCAGAACCTCTTGAGCATAACACTACTGAATTTTTTCATTGATTGCTGGACTAGACAAGCCTCTCTCAGTGCTAGAGAAAGAGTTAGTTTGTAACAGATAAATACTTCTAAAGAGCATCCTACATGTATGAGTAACTAATTGCAATTGAAATTGGTAGAAATCTGGATCTTGTGCAGCTTTAGGGCTTAAGGCTTGTTTTTAATTTAAATCTTCTGTTGAAATAAATGCATATAAATATGTAGTTTAAAAAACCTTATGCATCCATCATTTTGGAAATGAGACTAAAGTTTTTCCTCTCCTTTATATATGTCTTTTCTGAGAAGGGTCTATGACTTTAATTTGCAATATCTTAATTTGGACTGAAATTTTGTGGCCACCCTTCAACTGAAGTTATAATTGCTACTTCAGGTAGAATTTTTTCTGCTATTGATCCAGTGACTGTGTTTGTAAAAGGAGTCCCTTGCCCATGTGTGGGTAAGAACATGGAAAAATATATGTGCACCAGAGAGTCTTACAAAACAGAGTGATGAAAATCTTACAACTTGGTTTTCCACATGTTTTCTAGCAAGGCTGAGAGCTTTTTGGATACCATAATGACACGTTGCCTTGTACCTGTGGTGTCATTAAATAACACTTACATTAAGACCTATTGTATGGTTTTACTACCCATCATAAATCTGAGCACTATGAAATGGAAATCTAATACCAGAAACTTTCTCCCACTGAAAATAAACTGTTCAAGTCTGGTTGTCTTTCTCACTCTACAAATAGGAAGATGGCTGTACCACCACACTTGCTGGTAGCACACACTGAAAGACAGCTTAGTTTTAAGTAATAAATATATAAAATATCTAAAAGTAATAATGCATTCTCTGAGGGCCACTATCCTTTCAAGTTTCAGCAGAAGAAAATACTAGTAACTCGTATGAGTTCAGAAAAAGCACCTTGTGAAATTAGAGTTGAGTTTTCACAGAATCACAGAATGGTTGGTGTTAGAAGGGACCTCTGGAGGTCATCTGATCCAACCCTGCTGCCACCTAGAGCCAGTTGTCCAGGACCATGTCTAGACATGGACAAGGGACTTTTTTTTCTAAAATGGAATAATTTTCTTCCAACAAAATAATTAACAGTAAAATAAAACTTCTGTTGAATCTGTTTAGGTTCTGGTCTAAATGTGGAAAACAAGGAAATTTTCAGTGCTGTATACAAAATCCTAACACTATACATAATTTATGTGGCCAAAATCCTTAGCAACCTTAAACTGCAGCCAGCATGGTCTGTCATTCCACTTTAATCTTAGCTAATCTATTAAAGCATTTATCGGCATAGTATGTAGGGGATGCTGGGGGATGCTAACACATAGGTCTAGCTCTAGGCAATGTGCCTTCTTAACTAATTTTAAAGATATATGTGAGATTTAGATGGAATGGAAGCTTTGTACTGATTCTTTGCACAGTGTTGTGCTCCTTCCATTTACAATAATTGCATATGCCACTGCCTGTTTCAAGCATTATAGTTTTGTTCTCTGTCTGTTCTCTCTTCCTCTTCCCAATTCCCCAGAAGAAAATTAAAAACAATAATTTCAGCTATATTTCCAAATTAGCATGGCAAATTTTCACTTTGTTAATTGAGCTAAGTGAATAGGGATACTTCAAAAATAAAGGAGCATTTTCCCTCTCTTTTTTGATAACTCTTAAACTTGTATTAGCAATGGGTTATTAACAGAAATGAAAGTCTATTCTTATAAATACTTACACGTAAAATACTGACTTGAGTTTCATTTCTTCTTTCTTTTTTTTCCCCTCTGTAATGAAAACCCATGTTTGCTTCTGATTGTTGTCCAAAGATAGGCTGGATTCCTGGGGATAAATAATTGTTTTCCTGAAGTGTTTATTTTTAATCATAATTTGAAATTTGCAACAGACTTTGACCAGATATTCAATGAAAATACTATGCCTATGTAACTAGAAACGTTATGTAGGTAGCTACATAGCTGGACACACAGACAGATTTTTTTCATTTAATAGATCAATGAAAACATTAATTAATTGGAAGTCTTGATCTTCAGATAACGATAATTCGAGTAGATTAATTACAGTTAATGGGATTATGTCAGTTTATGCCAGCTGAGAATCAGTCTCACTTTTTTTTCCTTTTGTAAGAATTGGACATATGTTGTGGTTAAAAGAGAAGGTTTTTTTGAAATTCACTAGTGAATAATGAAGAAACGTGCTGCTAATGACAACTTAAAAAGAAAGTGGTAAGGTGAACAAATCAGCATAATCAGTGTTTTGGAGTGAGATCCTTTTTTCCAGAGTATTTTTGACCTTACCAATTACCTGTTTGTTTGCTCATTTGTTTTAAGGCAATTCACACTGTATGTAGCCATTTAGGTTTTCATTGAATACCCCAATCTTGTATGTTGTGGTAGAACAGCATCCAAATATTACCCTTCTGTTGGCTCCCCTCAGCATCCTGGTTTCTCCTTGGAATAGAGTCTTCCTCCATGAACTGATGAACAATTCTTCCCAGACTGTGACAACAATGTGGAAAGTCTTGCTCTGGAGTGATATGAATCAATTTTATCTCCAAAGTAGAAAAAAAGTTTTAATCAGAATAGGAAGTACTTTTAGGCAGTGTTTCCACCTCTCAGTACTAATGAGATATGCAGCTCTGTTTCTGAATCATTCCTATTGTCAGGAAATAATGTCACAAATCCAGCCCGACATTCAGAAAAGTATGAAAAGGTATACTTAGCTATAAATATATACTGCATTTAACTGAAATGTAATTCTATTTCAAGTACTTCTCAAGATCTCTTTTTGAACTGGAACACCAAAGACTACTGAAGCTTCAGAAAGAACGTAGAGCATAAAAAACCCATAAAACTTCACATGAAGTAATGTAACGTAATGCAACGTAACACAACTTAGCATAACATATAACAATGTAAAGCAAACCTAGGCCCTTCCAGCAGGGAATAGTATTTTTGCGAGTTAAAGATTCTCTACACTTCAAATGAAAGAAGCATTTTATACCAACCATTATGAGGCAAAGACATAGAGTGAATAGCAGCCCAGAAGAATAGCTAACTTTAGCTCTAACAATGGCCTTTGAGTCATCTACTCATCTCCTTTTTGTGACTTGATGTTATTAAAGTTTTGTATCAATCTCTTCTTAAAGTTTTGAGAGGTCCAGACACTCAGAGATTTCCATGTATGTACTTGGATTAATGTTCTATACTCTCAAAAAAAAAATCCTTAAAATGTTTAATTTATTTTTGGTTAAGGATCCTCATCATAAATAAGAATCGAGTGTTCCTTTTATCCATTTTGGCATTATCCATAGCTAAAATGCACAATGGTCAAGTGTCATGAGTGCAATCCCTTAAGTTAAAATAACCATTTCACTCCCCTTCCTTGCCCTTTGATAAACTAATAATTCAGATTGTCCACCACAATGGTGCTTGCATTTTCAAAAGTGATTTCTAATTTTGGAAACTCCATTTTGATTATGCTCAGCAATGCCTACCTCTTCCTGAATTTCAGAGGAAACTGGGTATTGTGGGTCAGCATTTAAGATGCAAGTCAACAGCTCAAACCTGGTGACAGCTAGCATTGTGGCCACTACCTTCTCTGCATCTTGTGTGTCATCAATTAAATGCATGAATTACCATGCTTTAAGATAGTAGGATAAAAAAATAATAAAAGGCTGCAAAACTGTGATACAGATTAATAAGTAACAGATTCTGTGGCAATATGTCTATGTCTGATAATATATTCAACTTCTACTTATTTAGCAAAAATACAGGGCAAAGAATCCTGTGCATCNNNAGTCCTGGCCATAAAGTCCAAAGAGGAAAGGGAGCCACAAGCAAAACTTACTAATGCATATTTAGATTTTTGAAGACAGAAAACACAAACAACAAATGTCAGTTAGGATAATAATTGCAATAAGTGTTTCTGTTCACACTTTAGACCAGGTGTAACACATAGTACTTTTATGCTCTTGGGAGAAGGAGGCCGTTACTTCATGTATACACCTGGGTAAGAGTATGGCTGTGGACAGTAGGAGAGTAGCTGATGTGCTAATCTAATAACCTATGTCTATTTTACCAGGTATGTATGTAATATTATGTTGTATAAACCCTCTTTGTTTTATTGGCTCAAGTCATTGTGGGTTTTGAATAAATTAAAGTGTTTTTTACTTTAAATTCAGATAGCTCTTTACCTTATATTTTGTGTTGTCATATACATCATGAAAAATTCAGTAGATTCAGAGATTACCCAACTGAATAAGACAGTTTGTGGTCTGCAATTAATAATGTTATCTTTCTTTTTATACCAGTGGATCTCAAAACCCTTCTAAATGTATGGCTAAATGCAACTAATCTATTTCATAGGCTAGAAAACAAAGGCACAAAGAGGAACTCAGGGGCAGATCCACTTCTTCCAAGTGCCAAACAGTATGCTGTCACCGCAGCCACACTGGCTCTCAGTGAAGTCCCATTTGGTATGGTTAGAGGTAATCACAGAGCAAAAGGTATGAGCATATTTAAAATCTTTCTTTTTCAGGTAAGGGCATGAGTTTATCCACTTGTTTTCATGGTGTCCATTTCCAACTCTACAGGCCAGACTTATTGGGATGTTTTAGCATACATGTATTAACCTTGCTGGACTGATAGGATTCTTTGTCCTGGTTTTTTGATATATTTTTAATTGAATTTGGCACTGTTTTGGCAATAGCTCAGGTTCATCAATTTTTAGTCTGTCTGCTGTATAATACTTGGGGTTTTTAATTAATTTCAATACCTGAGTTTTGAGGCTTTCACTTCTTTGTGAAAGGTTATGTTTTAGAAGCAGAACAAATCATTTGACAAGGCAAAAACATTATGGATTTTTTTTTTTAAGCATCTCATGTGACTTGTAATAAATTTAAACCAAATGCTGAAGTCTTTTGCTAAGTTAAACCCAAACTGAAGCTTTCTGGATTCAGTCTAAGTAGCACAGAATCAGAAGAGCAGAAAGCTTTGTGAAGAAATCTCCCTGTGCTTTTCTGAAGAATATGGAGAAAAATAAGGATGCTGTCTCAGAAAATGTCTAACAAAGATTTTAAAGCATTGGGTAACTTGCTGATTGATTACACAGAAGAAGAAAAAGACTGTTTCCTTTTTTAATGCATGCCATCCAAGGGTATAGGTATTAAAATACCTTAACATTTCTATGTTGGTAAGAAATAAATAGTGAGAAACTGTAATTAATAACTATTAAAGCTGTTTGACTGATCATATCTTCTGGCTTGCAAAATCTTTTATGTGCAGGTGTGTGCGTTAATGGAATCCATTAAATTCATATATTTCAACAGATAGTAATTTACGATCTTTTATAAGATCTGTCATGAAACACAGTCAGAGATATAGGATTGTTTCAGTGCATTACATAGCAAATTGTACTCCCCTTTCCTCTGAAATGACTTGACTTTAGAGACTAAATATGAATGTCAATGCATTGGACAGCCACATTAGGTATACTTTTTGCTCTACCATCGCCTTGGGAATACGTGGAATAAACCTTTTATCACTGGCAAAGCTGAGAACAAGAGTGAACAATATTCAAAGTGGCTGGAGGAAAAAATGTGTGGGAGTTCTATCTATTTCACTTTATACATAAAAAGAGAAAGAGATTGAGTGTGTAACCCTCATTTATGAATTGTAATGGTTCTCCTATGAGTTGCTAACTATTCTTTTCAACTTGTATTTGTTACCTTTTCTTCCCTCTTGGTCCTTTCATAGAATCTAAGGAGATGAAGAGACAAGCCATTTTTTTAGCCACTCCACATCAAATTCAGAGGCCTATTCAGCCCTGGATAGGTATAAAAATCACTCATTAATGTCAATAATAAAGATTCTTTCTTTTGTCCCAGAGAAACACAAGCTGTAAGCATTTGATGTAAAAAAAGGGAAATAAGGGCTGATTAAAACAGAAAACAGAGGAAAAATATAGTCTTATCCCCAGACTTTGATGAGTTAGTGGAGGATTATAGGTAAACTATATCAGCTCTTAAAATACTACTGACAAGGCTCTCAGGGAGGCTTTTATCTTGTTTGTCTATTTAATAGCACCTTAAGATTATCATAATTAAGTATAGACGGTCAACATATTAAACGGATTAGTATCTGCTGTATATACAATCTTTATATACTTTCCTAATTATATACTTATTAGGGAGGAGCTATAATACTATCACATAAAGCTTGAACTTTCACCTCTTTTTTAGTAAATGATTTAACAATTTAAAAAACTCTCTGATACTTCATCTGTTAAATATGACAGGTCATTAGCCTGGGAAAATCCCATCTCACTGGAGTTTGTGTCTATCATCCTAAACATAGACCAACAAGCTAAACCCCTAAAGGAAACAGGGAAAACTATTCCTTGATCACTTTTGTCTCCTGCTGATTTCTATGTACCTGGGACCCATTTTGTCTGTAGGATATTTGTCTACAGTTGGATGTCACATAATCATTGGTAATAGGTGACCCTATTACTTTGCTTTTGAAGGAAAATGGATATGGAATGGATATGATTGAATGGAATGGAATCCATAGGAATGGATATGACTATAAGAATGGATATGATTGAAAAGAAGGGGAAATGGCACTGAAATGGATCAGAGTAACTTGACAGAAGGGACAGAAGAGCAAGAAAAAACAGCTTAAAAGTAGAGACTTAAAAGTAGTGTATGAGAAGGTAAAAGTGTCCTTCCTCTTTGTGGATTGTTCTGGAGGACAGAAAGAAGGAAAGTGCTATGTGAGATGCCTAAAATTTGATATATTTCAGAGCAAGTAAGTAAAAAGCAAAGTAAACAAAATGATCAAGGAGTTGCAGGCAATGAGTCATAAGGAAAGATGAAAAAGAATAAATCTGCATTGCTTGGCTAATGCTGACTAACAGGCAATCTGTAAACTTTCTTCGAGAATGTAAAAAGAGGTTCTTTAATTTATCTGTCTAGATTTGTAAGGACATACTATGAAAAGGAACTTCTGAGATGCCTTCAGGATAAGTTACAAAAACAAGCATTTAACTGGAACTACCCACTTAACAACCAACAGAGCACAGAAGAACTGAGTATTTTAGAAGACCGCAGTGTTACACAACAAGCAGTTATGGGACAGAAAGGTCTCCTTAACACAGAGCACAGCTGGACTGTGAAAAAATCCAGGGAAGTGATGAAAGCTCCCAGACTGGCTAGCAAATATATACAAAAGTAAAGACTCCCGTGCTAGCAGTAATGATCCAGAAGATCCAAAGCCATATCTTCAGGTACTGGATGTTACTCTAATTATTTTTGTGTAACTAGAGCTGGTGATGATTTCACTTATTTTTTTTTTTTTCTTTTTCTTTTTTTAATACAGATATTGTGAAAGAAATCACAGGCCAAAGTAGGGTGATCAGTTGAAGATAATGCATTTCATAAGTCCTGCTGTAGCTCTTATATGTATGTCTCTTTTATGTAGAGTTTATGCCTATACATATACATTTATAAACAGCATTATCAAAGAACTGAGGTGAGGTTTTTGGATTTAGGAATTCTTTTTGGAAACAGCCTTTCATCCACAGCTTCTGTGGCAAGAAAAGCTGTTATTATAGCTGGAAAAAAGAAAGGGTTTGAAAATTGCTTTCAAAAAGAAGGCACAAGGGGAGGTGTGTGCGTGCCATAAATTACTCTCCCTTTGAGAATCACAGGTCCATATTTTGGGGGAAATAGCTGCTGGTGTGCCTGCATTCAGGTCAGTAACAAAAGAAGGAAACGAAGAGTAATGATTGAGAGAGTAGCACTGATTTTCCTGTGTGTTTCCATCATTCCTTTTCTTTTTATACCACAAGTGCCTAGGATTTTGGGATGCCTTAGGTAAGCGACTCGGTCTGCAGGGTTGACAATGAGGAGTTCAGAAGAGCTGTAATTGTGAAAATAAGAATGAAGGGAAGTTGTAACTATGGACTGACATTGAGAGACACCTTAAAAGGAGCTTGATAAGGTCAAACTAATAAACTTGGGAGCTGCTCAAGGGGAAACCAAATTCCGGAGCTGTGAGACATTTTGACAGACAATTAACATAAAACAGGGCAAGTACCCCACCACATAGAAAGTAAAATCACAATCACAAATAAAACTGAACCCAAATTACTCAAGACAATGAACCAAATGTTTGCCCTCGAACCCACAAAAAATCACCATGGACAGAATTAGGTCCATAATTCTTAAATGAATGGGGAGTTACTCAGCACTATATGAGTAAATGATAATGAAATACATGCATCTGATGACAGCTGCTGTATTTTGGCTTCTTTGTAAGGACTGAGGGATATTGCTAAATGGCACATGTGATACCTGTACAAATTGAAAACTTGCGTTTTGTGCGGTGTGCTGTGGGGTTTATTACCTGGATGTATGGGTTTCTGATAATTTCATTCCCATTGTGTAGACTTATCCATGGCATGCTTTATTGATAGCAGTTCATTTAATACAAAATGCAATTCAAGAGATAATAATGACTTACTGCTTATATCCAAATACTTGCAGTGTCCTGCTGACAGACTTAGCCTTTCCTGACTTTTCTTTCTCTCCTTTTTTCTTTTCTTTTTTTTTTCCTGGACATATTTCTCAGCTGCGAGACATTATATTTTTAACTCTTCTAGACTGTCCAAGACCTCTTACTCTCGGACCAGGCTCTATTCAGTCTTCTGAATCTCCAGAATGTCTTCTGCAAAAGTGGATGTTTAGAAGGAAAAAGAAAAACTGCAAGAAGAAGATATGACAATTTGCACTACCTCTCTCTAATTCACTTTACTTTGAAGATTGCTTGTGTTACAAAAACATGTCAATTTTCCACCCTTTTTAATTAATACACAGATATTCAGTGATGCTTATAATATAAATTTTTGCCTATATTGTCATCTGCAGCACACTTGTGATCTAAATTTACCTCTGTCATAACTTCGTTTGTAAATTAAAGAATGAGACACCGAAGAGTTACTTCTTCACCTGGCTTGTTAAAAATCTCATGTATCTTTGTCTTAAGACACTGGTAGTAGCCAGTATTCTCGGTGAATCAGGACTCCAGCCTTGCTATTCATGAAATAAGTATCACTTTCATGAAGAAATCTTACATCTCTCTGAAAACTTGACAATAGATAGCACTGACTCTTCCTTCCCACCCACCTCCCCACAATAGTAAAGTCCTTCTATTACTGCTAGAGCAGCATGAACAATGCAGGGCTTGATTCATACAAGGAGGATTGTTAATTGAGCCCTTCAGGTTTTTTAGCAGGAACTGGGACCTAGATTCCCCCTGTATTCCTTTTCAGACTTTTGAATTTCACTTGTTTTCTCATCTTCTTCCCTAAAGATTTTGTTATTTTTCAAAACTCCACTCAGCTTTTGGAAAATTATCATGAAGCCAAATAAAACAAGGTTACAATAGAGAGGTTTTGAGGAGGACAAGTATGGAGTTTATGTCTTCTTCACCAAGATTCTTGAAGACCACACATTAATTTAAAGTAGTTTGTGAAAACATTAGAGTGGACATGTCATATTAGACCAAAACTCCATCTATCCCAGTACCCAATCCAATAGTATTAACCCTGATGAGAGTGTAAGAACCAGATCTGTACATAATAACACTTCCCTGGTATATCATGCACTTTTA
>VYZM01021734.1:0-32185 GCA_013398915.1 Dromas ardeola
AACCAGCTTTCTTTGGCCCCTCTCCGAGCCAGTACGTTTTCCCATGTTACGCTGCCAAGCAGGTCCCTCAAGAGGCCAAAGTCTGCTCTCCTGAAGTCCAGGGTAGTGAGCTTGCTGCATGCCCTCCTTGCTGCCCTAAGGATCTTGAATTCTACCTTTTCACAATCACTGCAGCCAAGGCTACCCTTGAGCCTGACATTCCCCACCAGGCCCTCCTTGTTGGTAAGGACAAGGTCCAGCATAGTTCCTCTCCTCGTTGGCTCCTCTACCAGGGAAAGGCCACCTTTTCCTGGATGCACGGACCACCTGAAGGTAGCTTTTCTGCCAAATACACAGACTCATGAAGTCCCCCTGCACCACTGCCTTCTCTCCTTCACTACCTCCCCTCTGTTGACAAAAACAATTAAGATACTCCTTAATGAACTACTTTAAAGACTTTTTCCAGATGAATATTTACCTCTTCTTCCTGGGTTAATATTAATACAGATCATTTTCCCCAGATGGTGGCTTGGGAAGCTGGTGCACCAGCATAATTGAAAAAGTGGCATGGAAGGAGTATCTGCAGTCAACAACGAGGGTGAAACAGGTATTCTTGCTTTTTAACAATGTATAAATGTTCACAAAATTATAGCATGAAACTCTGTCTTTCAGTGGGATTTAGCTGTCTCTCTTTATCTCTCTCCCTGTTGGAGCGGGTCCAGAGGAGAGCCACAAAAAATGACCAGAGGGCTGGAGCACCTCTCCTGTGAAGAAAGGCTGAGGGAGTTGTGGTTGTTCAGCCTGGAGAAGAGAAGGCTCCAAGGAGACCTTATAGCAGCCTTCCAGTACTTGAAGGGGTCCTACCTGAGAGATGGGGACAAACTTTTTAGCAGGGCCTGTTGTGATACGAGAAAGGGTAATGGTTTTAAACTAAAAGAGGGTAGATTCAGGCTAGATACAAGGAAGACATTTTTTACAACGAGGGTTGTGAAACATTGGAACAGGTTGCCCAAAGAGGTGGTAGATGCCCCATCCCTGGAAGCATTCAAGGTCAGGTTGGATGGGGCAACCTGATCTATTTCAAGATGTCCCTGCTTATGGCAGAGGGGTTGGACTAGATGACCTCTAAAGGTCCCTTCCAACCCAAACTATTCTATGAGTCTATGATTCAGTGGTTCTTCCCTTAGGATTTAAAACCAGAAAGCCTAAAACTTGAGGGCTAAGTGTATCAGAGTGTCACTGCACAAGGCTACTGGAGGAAGGGAAAAAAAGGGCTGTGGTTGTCTTCTGCTTCCCAAATGGCTCAATGTACTATGTTCCTGTGTTGGACTGGTGATCAAGTTCATCTGAGGTGAGATGAATCTAGAGCTGAGACTGGACTGAATGAACAAGCCACTGGAAAAAGGCAGAAGACCAGTGTGTCTGCCACCTTTTCCTTCTGGTGATGGTTTACATGAAACTAAGGGTATTTGGAGCATTATTAGACATTTGGGAGATTTACTGAGAGAAATATATCTGTTGAAACTGGCTGATCTAAATTTTGGGTGACATGCCAGCAGTTTAAGTGCCTAAGTCCACTTTGTGAATTTAGCTCTTAGGATGCGTGTAAAGGGATTATAGCCATTGGTATGCATGATCACAGGTAGAAAGAAAAATTTGCCAAAGACTCAGAACAAAATACATTTGCTTGGAAAACACCTTTCCATGAATTTTACTAGTTCTAAAGAGAATATATATTGATCTTCCACCTTCATAATTCTGGAAATCTTTTCCTTTATAAATAGTGAGGTGCAGCTTCTGCAGCTTCTCCTAGGTGTCTAGGAGAGCTTTTATAAAAGACTAGGCAGATTAGTCCTTGCTTTTCATTCACTTTAATTGGAGTTAAGAATAGACATAATTCTACTTAGATGAGCAGTAGCAAACATTTTAATAATGATCAGACCTAACTGACTAAACTAAAATAGAATCATAGAATCACAGAATGGTTTGGGTTGGAAGGGACCTTAAAGATCATCTAGTTCCAACCCCCTGCCCTGGGCAGGGACACCTCCCACTAGATTTTAACATAAATATTCTTTTCTAGCAATTCTATGTGATAAATGTTAGTGATATTTCTGGTGAACTCTATTTTTAAGTAGTTTAAAAATATTTTTGAAAAACACACTCAGTACCTTCTGGGGTATTTTTGCAAACCAGAAAACAGGTTCAGCAGTCTCATTTCTTAAACTTATTTAACATAGTTACTGAAGCAGAAACTTATCATGCATGAATGTGAAGTAGAGTCATTTGACTTTGACTGGTGCATACCTTTGAATACAGAGATAAACTGTACTGAGTCATGTATGGTATGTTTTTCTAAGCATTATAGCCGTGCTCAAAATATCAAATTTCTGTCTCAGTTTCAAAGCTTCATTTTTCTGAATAGGAGGTAGGCTGTATTTTTATGTTTTTAACAAATTAAAATCAGTTCAAATGTACTGGCCTCAGCATAAGGGATATATATTGTGTAACTTCTTTTTGTTGCTGCCTCTTTTTTTTAAGGATGTAGACATGTTTATGAAAGAGAGTAACTCGGATCCCAGCTCCAAGCAGCAAGGCAAGAATGAGGCTTTCTTGCTTAAGGTGCTAGACTATGATTAATGAAATCTACTCTAAATTATTCACTTCTCTATGAACATCTTGTGTCATCATTTAACCCCATAGTGCCTCAGTTCCCCATTTACAAAATAGGCATAATATTTCCACACTTTAATGGACCCCAAGAGAATTCTTTAAATGGCTGCTTCTTTGAAATACCCAAGATTTTAAGTACTGTAAATGAATCAGCCTTATTTATAGCTGTGCCATAAAGCTACTTTATATATCACTATATGAAAGGAAGCCAGAGTTCAGCCAAGTCAGCTGAGGATGGGATTTTTGTATGGAAAGAAAGTTAAGCTGTGGTGGCCACAAAGGTCTGGTAAGAAAGCAAGGGATGAGAGGAATCTGGGCTTCTACTTTTCTATTGGTTTTAGGTTTGGGGTTTTTTGATTTGTTTGTTTTTTCATATTTAAAATTTTCCTGAACTTTTGCGTAGGTGTTTTTTGCTCTGGAACCAGTATATCACACATAACTAAATAGGAAATCTTGACTCATGGTTACAAGAACCTTAGTTATCACAGAAAGGCTGATTCTGCAAAGGGAAATATGTAGCTAAACCTAATGCCCATGAAGAACATTACTAGGGTCAAAGGGTCTTCTTTGGAAAAAGACCCCTCTACTGAGCTGCTGACATCAGCTGAGTTTGGACAATATCAGCAGGCAGGTAGAAGGTGAAACCACACAGTTTAGTAGTGTGTTTGGGGTGATTTCATTACAGACACACTACATTGCCAAAAGAGCCCCTGGAAGCAACTTGGAAGGACTCCTATGAAGTCTTAGGATCTTTAACACTTACTCTTACCTTCGAAACAAATTCTGTTCACTTAAAGTTCATCATGAACAAGAAAAAAATATACAGCACCTCCACATTTCACCTGAAGAGTGTTTCAGTGTTCCTCTCAGCTCTGCAAGGACTTCGACGCTGGGCAAGCAGACCAAAGAGAGCTGAGGGGCCACCTGCATCTGCGCAGAGGTGCTGCACGTAGATGCAGTGCCACTGAGGTTGTTCTCCAGGACTGCATACCGCTTTCTCTTCTGTCATTTCCTCTGCACTTCGCGATCACAGCGTGAAGCACACTATTAGAAACGGAGTTTATTGCAGAATTGCAAATGTTTATTGGGCAACTTCTAGCTTGGTGTCATATCATGTTCCCAAGAAGGTCTTGGAGAATGTTAGTGTTTCAAGGAAGGTTCCGCTGACAATTCCCCTTTTACAGGAATGAAAGGCAACACTGTTTAAGGAGGTGGAGGTAAAGATATAAAGCCCCTCTTCTGGGCTGACCCAGCAAAATATTCCATTAGCTCAAACAGCAGAGCAATTACCTTCAAAAACCCAAAGATGAAGTTTTAGATCTCCCTGCAGATATATTCTGAGCATATCATATTGTAACTGGTATGTAATTCATATTTTTTAATTAGACAGCTCTTTGATGGCCTGTAGCTAAGCGTTTTTTAGTAACTGGATGTTTTAGTGGAAAGAATATTAAAATCCTTTTACATGCAATGGGAATTTTTTTGTGGCAAAAAGTCACAAAAATATGCTTTTGCTAAAAAAAAAAGCTCCTACTGGTTAGAAATTATTTGATTACAGCATGTAAGTGCTCTCACAGAGAGAGAGGGTAAGAAAGCATTAAAAGATCTGTTAGTCTAGTAGAAGAAGGTTTAGCAGGAACCTATGCTGGAAATTTAAAGCTAGATAAATTCAAATTAGAAACCAGATACAGTTTTTTAATAGCAAAGCTGATTAACCAATAGAACAAAGAAGGGACAGGCTGCTTTCTCCTTCTTTTGATGTCTCTGTACTAACACCGAATGCTCTCTGAAAGGTATGCTGCAGTTGGATGGAAACTCCTGGCTCAGTAAACAGCTCAGTGAAATTATAGGATGTGTGATATGCAAGCCAGACTGGATGACTTAATCACTACTTCTGCCCTTAACATCTATGAATACATCTGACACTGTTTAGCTTATTTATTTGAAATTCTGGAATGAAAAATGTATTGTTATTAGTTAATTTGTTGCCATAGTAGCATTCATTCAGTTAGAGAGTGTCTAGCTTCCCAAGGAACATAGACCAGGTATTTTTTGTAAGAGTTCTTTTTCCATCTGCCATATTACCACTGCTGGGATCACCATAATAGAGCCAAAAAAAAAAAAAAAAAGGAGCCCCAGTAGCATTTTTTTCTTTTTTTTGAGGACCCTCTGATTCTGGAACTTGATCTTTCTCTTTTATTGGGTAAAATATTCCCAAGTTTTTGAACCAGCAGTATTTTTTTTCGTTAGAAATGTCGAACAATGTGGAAAGATATGTTATCCTCTTCCATCCCCTCTAGTGTTTTCTTGGTCATATTCTTCTTGATTCCCTTTAAAATGTAATGTTTTCATCATATAAATAACATGTAGTACGCCCAGTAACTTCATATTAAAGTTCAGAAAAGACGTTAGATTTGGAGATCTCAACAGGGTTGAGTTATTATGCCATATAGAGAGGTACATAGAAAAACCATTATTTTAAGCCAATTATCATTTTAAAGGCTTGTGGTTTGTTATCTTGTGTTCTTTTTTCTAGGCTTCAGATTTCAATACCTGAATGGAAGCATAGCTAAGCTAACCAAATAAATT
The DNA here is from genome assembly GCA_013398915.1 of Dromas ardeola. Lineage (NCBI taxonomy): Eukaryota > Metazoa > Chordata > Aves > Charadriiformes > Dromadidae > Dromas > Dromas ardeola. The sequence goes on from VYZM01021734.1 coordinate 5,242, forward strand.
GAATACTGAATTATTTTTATGGCAGTGATATCACTATGTAAGAGATTGGCATTACGGATTTTCCCAACAGTGTTGGAAATACAGAAAAAGGTTAAGCTCAAATATAGAAAACAAATCCAGGGTTTTTTTTTCATTTCCATTTCAAAGCAATTAACCTATTTTCCAGTATTTCCGCAAATAATGGAGATAAAGGTTGGAGTGATTCAGAAAATACTTGAATGGAAGACATGATGGTTTCTGCATATTGAATCATGTCACTGAACTCAGTTTGTTTGACAAATTTGCCAATTCTGAATTGCGAAGTTGAGAAACATTGTTTAAGTACTTTTTCATATCACCATGATCAGAATCAAAATGTGCATTTTTTCAGGGTGGGAAACTAACAAATCTTAACCGTTGCATCTATTGGAGATGCACATGCACTGGTAGAGGCACACTCCCTGCATTTAGGGATGTAGCCACTCTGCCTCTGTAACAACCCTATAATAACAGCTGCGAGGCCAGTGGGAAGCTTGGTTCCTGAGTTGAGCTTTCATTCTTTGCTGGAGAGAATGATCTTGGTTTCCACTTATCTCACAAGACCATTTTAGTCTACACAGTTACAGAAACCTCTTCATTATGATTTCTAACTCCAGTAGACATTAGGCTGAAGTAAGGAAAAGCTTGAAAAATGATTGATAATTTCATAGATACTGAGGAGCAAGATGTCTGTTTGTTGTCAAAATCATCTAGACTCTTCAGCTCGGGTTGCTGGCCCATTACTCTGACTAGACTCCACAGTGTCCCTTTTGGTCCCTGGTGAATAGACGCATAGCCTCTATTTGCCATATAGCTGTGAATAAAGAAACCATGGGGGCAAAGCCTCTGCAGGGTTGAACCGTGGAGGGCAAAGCTGAACATGTCTAGTCCTGAGAAGAGCTGGTGTAAAAGGGAGATTCTGCCCAAGCCAGAAGTGGCATCCAGAGATTGAGCAGTGATGGGGATGGCAGAGTGTCTGCATGTTTGTCCCTACACGCTGATAGCAGTCACTGTAGCAGAGTGGCTGACACGGATTCAGGTCTCCTGAAGAGACCTGAACTCATGAAGCCATGTGAACTCATGAAGTTGTCCAGAAGACGGTCTTCCTCCTGTGGAGTTGCTTTCATCTCGTTTTTTGTTTTGGTTCAGAAACAGAAAGACAGAGGCAAGCTAAGTGCGCAGATACAGGATGACATGTGCAAAAGGGACAGGTCTTGTATAATATCTCTATCCTCACTCCTTCACCCCCCTTCTTTAGCCAGAGTTGAAAGTCAGTGTATCATATCCAAATAACAGTGACAGGCAAAAATCACTGTGTGGAAAAATGCACTGAGATTGACCAGCATCATCAGGGATTCACACGTGACTGGTTATTCGACAGATTTCTGCTCTTTGCCTGCCTTAACGTCCACACTCAAGCTGTACTTTTGGAGAAGCAGCAGCTCATGGGAACAAGCTTGTGCGCTTAGAAGTGCATGGGAGTCCTTCTTCTTGACACTCCCATGCCAGCAGAGATAGCCTAGCATACAAGGAGGCTGAAGAGGTGGTTTGTCGCTAGCATTTTGAAAAGGCATGGCTGAAGCATCTGAGTGGGGAACTCCCACAACACTAGAGTGCAGTTAGCAAGGGAATGTGGTCTCCCAGGTGCTGTCAAGTATGTTTTTCCAAAACAATGCAGATGCAGACTTTATGGCTTAAAGTGAGTGCTGTACAGGAAATTAAATACATGTGACAGAGACAAGCGGAGCTAAGAGACCTCATAAACGCAGATGGAGCCATCTGTATCTCCAGTTCAGAGAGCACCTCTTAACAGCTTACATGGCACATGCATCCTGCTGTTGGAAGAGTCCGCAGGAGACCTGATTCCCAGTCCACCTCATTCATCACCAGGCTTCACCTTTTTCCCTTAGAGAGGATCATAGCAAGGAGAGGGGTAACAGATGCTGACCCAGCTGCTCCGCCTCAAGGATAGCACTGCCTGGAGGGCTCATGTCCAGTAGGAAGTCCCACAGCACTGTTTCTTATACTGGAACCTTAGGGAAGTGTCAACCCCATTCCCAGCATGTATAAAATCCAGAGTCAGAGATCCCCTTGTGAGAACAACCCTGGAAACCCTCACTGAACAACACTGCAGACCACAGCTGTTACGTTGGATCTGAGCAAAGAGACAGTTACTGAGGCTGCTGGGCCATTGCCAGGACCTTTGTATTGGATTCTGAATTTAATTTAATTTAATTGGCCAAAAAGCAGCCTACAGGTGTTTTCGTACCGATTTTGATCCCACTTCAAAATGCAGTGTAGCTAACAGGGATAGAGCGAAATGACAGCAGTGTCACACAGGCTCAAATATGCCTCCTTGTTTCTCTCTCTTTATCAGAAAAATTACAATTTTTCATTGCTCTGAAAGAAGATGGAGTAATTGAGTTCCTCTCCAAAATGGACAAATGACTTGATTGTAAGGACTCTCACAATGTCACACACTTACAGAAAGCCTTAGAAAAACTTCCAGATGACAGAAATCAAAGAAGAGAGTGAGCAGTCTGAGGCATTTCCTAAGGCATTAGGTGCTAGCAGATTCCAGGAGAAAAGCCGGAGCTTTTCATATTTAGAAAGCAAGAATCTACTTGTAACCTCATTCCATACTAAAAAAGAGAGGTCAGGAAAAAGAAAAAACAAAATGGTGTTGGCAACGTCACAGATCTATAACAGGTCTGTCTTGTGCAGTCCCAATGCTCTTTACCAGCTTTATCAATTAGCTCTACTGGAATTCATATCATCTACCAGCTCCTTTTGAACAAAAACATGGCAGCTATTAACACAATTAATACAACCAGAAACACAGCATCTGGTGCAAAAAGCCTGCTGGTAGAAATGGAAGTGCTTGCTAGTGACTGCCTTGATATATTTTCTTCCCTGGAAGGAATTCACATGCAAAAGAGCCTAGTGAGCCTTGCTGCTTCCCTGTTCATTGCTTCTGCTGTTACGTAGAGTAAGAGCTGCCACCTCAGACTTGTGCTCTAGCTCTGGTCCAGGCTTGTCTCTGAAGAGTCAGAGTCAGGGATGGATCCTGTGGATTTGTTCCTAGGGCTCGATCTCATCTGGTCCTTACTAAAACCGAAGGAACATGGGAAAATATGGGGTCCATCACTGCCTCCTCTGAAATTGAACTGGCCATTGAGTTCAGCATTGCAGGATCAGGACAGATATCTACTCCCATACCACCAGCGCAGAACTCTGCTGTTAGGAGATGGAGTAATACCTTCTGGAAAGTTTTCATTATCACTGTTTAATGCGGAACATGAAAAGGACATGGTGGTCTCTCACACACGACTTACATGCTTATATGAAGCTTTGCCAGTGCTGTCAAGCATGTAATTACAGTCCTCTGTTAATAATGAATAAAGTGTAAACATATGCTACATATCCAAATAACACATATGAACTATTTGCCCTCTTGAACCTAGTTTATACCATTGTATTTTTAACTGATGCAGAATATTGTATAACAAGTAACTCTACAATAAAAGGTCGAGCTGGAGTTTTTCTAAGACCAGGAATGAAAACAAATACTACAAACATTACACAACAAAAAGCCTAAATATTATTCCATAAGGGACGGTTACATTTTGAAGAAAACTGTGTTACTAACAAAGAATCCCTTGTGGACTTCCAGCAAAGATACTTGATTATAATGCCTACGTGCTTTTCAAATGCTCATAAAGAACAACAGCTGGTAGTGACCAAACTCCTCAAACATCTGGTCTTGTCCTTTCACAATATTCTAAAGCCCCAAGAAAAAAAAAATTGCCAAGAAGCAAGATGTGTGTAAAGCAGAGATTTTTTTTTCCATGAGGCCGTGACAGGCAGAGTCATGAATTTATTTCAAAAAGTACCCGTTTTTAATAAATTTAATCAGCAGTAAGATGTTACCTACAAAACAAGCAACTCTTGTGAGAAGTAGGCTATCTTCTTTTGCACATCAAGAAGGGATGTCACTGCATGTCTCACCAGGAGATCAAATGCACTAGCAATACTATCTTTGAGATCTGAGAGGGAACAAACATTTATTTTTCTATTACTGACTCTCAGTTCTTCATATGCAACTATAATCATCGTAAATGGGACCAGATAACACCCTTCCCCTCAGTTAAACCTCTAAATATCACACCCAGTACCTACAAATTTTACTTAGTGTGATGAACCAAAATATCGTGGACTTCCGATAACACATGACCACGAAATGTCTAGATGCACTGAATGCAAATATACTGCTTCTTTTGTATAAATACATTTAAACTGTAATAAACAAAAAGGTATGCTCAGACAACTTACATTTTCCCTCTAAACTTAATACACAAAAAATTAAGCACCCCAAAATTTTGGATGTTATCCAAAGTCAGTAGAATATTTTTGAACTCTTTCCACAATGTTTGGGCAGTCCTTATGTGAACAATAATGAAAACTCAAGAGGTACTGCATAGCTAAGGGTACCCACTCTCACACAGAAAGGGAAATCTTATTATATCTGCTGAATAATAGTAATAATAATACTAGTAATAAAGTGCCATGATACTGGATATGTAAAATGTTGAAGAATTATCATAATTCATACTCATGCAGACTGGCTCTACCTCTGTCCTAAGAGTGTCTTTCTAGCTAGGCACACCATATTTTACATCCTCAGAATGAGAAGAACAAAAATATCTTTGAATATTCATTCATAAATATTAGCTCAGTTTCCATCCTTGATCTTATTTAACAGAACAGAGTAAAAATTGAGTAAACAGCAAGATTACACATTCCTGTGTTTCTTTTACCACAATTTTGCTCATTGGGTGCAGCAGATATGACACATAATGATGAAGAGATTATTATTCATGTAGAGCCTCAAAGCCTTTAGTGCATAATACTAGGGTTTATTTCTGAAAACAGGTGCTGAAAACTCTATACCCAAGGCTGTTGTTCAATATCAGATGTTAATAGAAACATATATACATGCATATAAAGACTGTAAAAATGAGGTTAAAAAGTATACTTTTGTTAATCCTATTTTAGTAAATGCACCTCAGATAAGAACTGAAGATATTGCTTTCCATTAGGAGAGTGAGCCAAATTTTAGTACTCAGTTGTGTGACAGAATTCTGGTTTGAAATTTAATGGGGCACCAATAAGAAAGCCAGCAGTTGCCAGCAGCCAGCTATCCTGTGGTTGCATGTGAGGTATAACAGCAATTAGAATACATGTCTAGGGGAGCTCTGATAATCACAATCACAGCTGGAATTTTTCATGGGTACCATACAGAAATTTGGCTTAAGGCAATGCTCATTAAAAAGAAACAAAAATGCTTGCAAATGCAGTTTTGAATTCAAATTTCAGAAAACACTTAAATGCTTCTGATTATTTTTCCTTTCTACTTCATCAGTTACATTCATGGCCTGGAACGTACATCTGCAACGAACAATGGTTTAATTTTCAAATTTATCTTTAAACAGAAGTGATGTCTGGTTCATTTTATTGTTCTTCAAAGTCCAAACGTCCCTGATATGGAAGTTTCAAGCATTTAGATCAGATTTTAAAGAAATTAAATTAAGTTGGTCAGTCATTGTCTATCCTGAAAAAGTGGGAGTGTTGCAGACATAATAGATTATTTCTATTAAATGCTATACATCACTTCTTCATATCCAGTGCTATAGTGAGCTACTGCCTCTATGGATCTGTTTGCCATGTGGGTTGCAGACATCTGTTGAGTATCAGGGAATGTAATCAAACGATTTGCCAAGAACTCCGTCAAAAATGTGCCTTTTACATTTTTCTTAGTTGAGAACACCATCAACAGTAGATTGACCTAATGGAGGGTAACACATTGAACTGGAAGCAAAATGTTTAAAGTGATGCGAGCCTCACCGTTAACCCCATGAATTCTTAAAAATGTTGTCCTTGAAAGTCAAGGTGTGCTGTAAACTGGATGCAAATGTGACCAAGCAAAGCTCCTAGAACCACTCTGCTGCCAGCCATAGGAACTGGCTGAGGATAGGCTCTGTTTGCTCCACACTGTTTCTGCAGGGTTTATTTTTGCCCTGAGATATCTAGAAAGGCAATACTCTCAGCTTGGATGACCATACTTCCTGGGGGAAATGAGAACAGCTGGATGTATCTGCTTGCCTCCCTGATTGCAAATCAAGGGAAAAATCCATCTGCATCCACCCAATTTGCTCCTGCATAGGATCTCATTCCAGCCAAGTATTTAACTCCACAAAAGCCTATGGAAATAGGGCCTATATACACAAGGGAGGGAAGAGGTTGCTTTCGTGTTGTTTCATGGCACTTCGTGTTGCAATTACTATCCCAATAATAAAAATAATTGTCCATTCATCATTCTCTTTTCTTTCTACAATAATAAATAAAAAAAAGTAAAAAATAGCTACAAATCTAGGAGTTTAAAGGTTTTTATACCTCACAAATTGCACAATCATGGTTTTCATATAACATAGGGTCATGGTATGAATACTACGGAAGTGACTTAATGGAAGAGTTTTGGCATCCTTCATAAACTACTCTACGTCAGACAACTCATGTCAGCGGAAGCTTTACAATAAATTAGCCTGGTATAATGGTATCATCCACTAGCATGGTTAGAGTTTAGAGTCTGCTCCTCTTCTTTGACACACTCGTTCATTCAGTGATTTATAATATGGCATACAAAATTTCTGTCCAGGAGTGAGTACTCTGTGTGGTCATTTACAGTTACAGCAAAAGGGGAAAAGAAAGCTTTGGAAATTTAGAATTCTTCACAGCAATTGAAAACCCCATTGAAATAATACCGTAATTTAAAACATTCACACTAGGGTCAAGATCCTATCCCTTCTCTGACAATGGGGTAGGTCAAAAATAATTTCAATGCAGTCATGAAAATTACAGGTAGGTAAAACTATGATGGGAGAAACAAACCCCAGCCATCCTTTCTCAACAAGAAGACATTCCAAATTGAGGAATTCCAATATTCTCAACTGAGGATATTCCTCCTGAAGGAAAGTGTCTAAAACCACTAGCAACTTCCAGAAATCAGGGTCGGGGTTGTCATTAGTTTTATCATAAAGGAAAGATCAAGTCATGAATCTCAGATCTATATCTAAATGTCCACAGAGATTAAGGAGAGTTCAGTTCCAATGATTTCAGGATAATATCTGCTGTAGATCACTGAATGTTGACTGTGTAAGCCACACGAAATTATCCTCCACAGTCACTATAATAATAATATGAATAATAATGAGTGTGTGTAACTAGTAGTTGCCCAGCTGGAAAACATAAAGTTTCCATATATATCTGCCAATTGGACTTTTAATGACAAAACTACAGATGTTTGGACTATTTGAAAAAGGACAAATGGAACAAAATCATACTATCTCTGTGAGAAACTATTTGATTTGTAAACTGCAGCATTGTAAAACAATTGTCATATCTGTAGAAAAAAAAGAGAGGAAATGCTTCTTGAACGCATATGGAAGAGACTTTTCTTTACTTAGTACTTATTGCAATAAAACTTATTATTTAAAATGCAAAGGCAGAAATATCTCTGCTTTTGACTATTTCTTAATGTTCATCCAAAGGAAATTTATTTTCTGGAGGAGGAGGAGCAGTAATTTATTAATTCCTGACCTCAACTGATGCTAAAGCTCTCTGAAACAATAAGGCCCAGGGGTGTCGAAGGCAGCTGCCCGAATTCCTCAAAAAATATATTTACAAAGTCTATTTTGAGTTCCCTGCATTTCTGTAATGGAATCCAGCTGTTCTGACCTTTCAAAATTACTTCGTACAGTGTGAACAGCAGCAAAGATAAGTGTTACGTTAAATTGCAGCTAGATTCCAACTGCTCACTGTTTCGGTTAAAGGACTGACATGAGAGAAAGCGAAATAAGACAGAAAATTATATCTCTGGTCTGAGAAGTAAAATAATGACTACAGTCATCCAAAATAATGGTTTGATGAGACCCCTGCAGCGAAAATAATTTATGCTACATAAAAATTGAACATGTGAGAGTATGCTCTTACAAAACACCTACAAGAAACCAAACTTGAAAGAGAAGATCCCTCTTCTAATCTCACTCCTGAAATAGTAATTTTACCTTCATTCTTTCTGGACCATTTTAGGAAGCAGGGCCCTGAACAGTTAGGAAAAGATTTATATAATACTAAAAATTCAGATTTCGGTTTTGGTGAAACCTGTGCCATTTTGTTACAATGGCACGTGAGAAAGTACTAAGATAGGATCTGGCAAAGAGTGTGGCAGCTTCGTGCCTACTTGGAACAAACCAATAAAAGAGAGTGGATAGCATCCTATGAAGCAAATAAAGTTTAGGGCCAAAGTCCGTGGCAGAATATCCGTTGTCTTCAGTGAATGTCAAACGAAACCTAAAAGAGCTTGTGAAAGAACTTTTTCTCCTTCAACAGAAATGTGACAAAAAACATCCCCAGCAATACAACCAAACACACCCTACGTTTGCCCAGCTCTAAGAGGCGAGGTGACATGTCTGTGCTTCCTGATGTCTGCCAGGGCTCGCCTGGTGCTGGCTCCTTCCAGAGGGGCAGGTCCCTGCCTTGCCCAAGCTGCATGTCCCACCAGGCACCATGCTCATCCCTCAGATGCACCGTGGCAACGAACAGTGGTAGATGGATATGATGAGCTGAGCATGAGCCTCAGAAGGCGCTCCTCGCCCACAGGTCTCAGTGGCATAAGCTGCCACTTCTTACAGCTTGGGCTCCATCTTGCTCTGCTTCGTACTGGTGTGCGCACAGTCTTTTAACTTGTTTTAAGAAATAAAGCACCATTCTGCTAAAATGCAAAAGCAAGGGAGGCTGCTGCACAAATGAATGCAGAAGCTGGACAGACCCACGATCCTGCTAAGATCAAGGCATACTTGATAATCATGTGAGCGTTTAGAAGGAAAATAATGCTTTTGAGCATCCCTCTGGCCTTAGGGTGGCAGTCTTGAGGCTGTACTGAGAAAGACAATGCGTTAGTGTGTGCTGCTTCCTTCTGCAAACCCAGAATCCCTCTGATAGCATCCAACTTTGGGCATGTTCCTAACTCCTTCTTACAGACAAATCCACCCCTAACAGAACGGTAGGGCATGCAGCAGGGCTAGAAACTCCCAGGCTACCTGCTGATACCATCTGAGTCAGCAGAAACATGCTTCATTTGGTGTCTTATTTTCTCTGTCCAGATTAAGCTCTTACATAGTGCCTGACACCTGATGCCAAGACAGAAATGATGCCACTGGACACTTCATAGGAAAGTTGCAGTAAGTGATGACAGATAAGGAAAGTTTTCACATCTAGATAACCAGCTCAACAAAAGAGAACCTCATAATCTTTTCCCAGTGACAGCTGTCCTAGTGTGTAAGACATATGAAATGAGCTTGGTACTCTCATCTAAGCTAATACAGGTCTTTGCCACACGAACCACCACGCTGGGTATCAAAAAAATGAGCCGAAGCCACAGAGTCATTTCATTTATGTATTGTGAAATCCAGGACCCCATGACTTCAGGATTTTATTTTCCCCACCAGTGGGGACCAGTAGCTGAAACATACATGGGGAAAACAAGGGAAGAGAGAAAGAGGGTAATTGGGAAGAAAGGCTTATGAAAGAAAGGTAAAAAGAAACAACCTTTATATTCCAAACTAACCGAACGTTAACGTAACATGAAAGGGGGGGGAGGGGGATGAACACGAGGGGTTGAACCAGGGAATCAGGAATAGCTGTCCTGTAATATTTTTGGCACAGAATAATTCCACTCCTGGGACTGATTTCCAAACATGCAGAACACTTAGTTCAAATGCATAAAAGCTGTTGGTGCACAAAACCTTTGGAAACCATGTCTTTTATGTTTAAATTGGTTTTTGTCTTCCCCCCCCCCCGCTGTGGCTGAATGTATTTGAGGAGGCCAGCTGGATCTGACTGCTAGGACAGTAGTATTACACTCCCCACCCCCCAGTTTTTCCCCTTTTACATCAGTATGTTGGCAGAAAGGTTATTGGCATCATTGCCCAAAGCCAAAGGTCAGCATGAAAAAAGAATTTGTGAATACTTTTATGAAGAAAATCCAAACTGCAAGTTAATATTCCTACTTTACAAAACTATCTAAACTATTTTTTTATTCAAAGTTGGATTGATGAGGAATCAGATTCCAGAACCTGGAACATGCACGATGTAGAAAGGTCAGGGGGAATGAATATTCAAGATTCAGAGGCAAATTCAGAGGCATAAGCTTCCCACACATTCCATCCAAGACAGAATTTTTCCTTTCATATTCTGCTGGTGGGATATTATACATTGGTTGTCAGTTCTAGGCTCCAAAGTGCAAGTTTATTTTTTAAATTATGCAGTTCATGGTTCCAAAACCAAATGTCCCCACTAAGCCACTTACTTTTAAGTGGCTGTTTTTTTCATTTGACTCTTGCATTATGACCCATGGTGGGATGCCCTTCAGCTTGGAATGGACCTGTCCATGACTTGGTGTCAGAGGAGTCTCAGTGGAGGCCCTCTTCTGCTTGCTTTGAAAATCTGCCAAAGCAAGGTGATATTAAGGGCCAGTTCTGCTCTGGAAAAAAACTGTCATGAATGGCACAGTGTTTATCGTGTCAGTGTTTCCATTTGATATTTGAAGAGCTTACATGTTAATGTGTTTTTTTCTAAGGGGTAGCTCAATGAACACAGGCAAGGTTTAAAAAAAACATGAAAGCTTCTTGTCTTCTTATGCCTAATGTCAACTGACAGAGGCTACAGACCCCACTGTTCACTCTTTACATCAGTGTATCCACACTGCCTCCACCTATACCAATGTAACCACCTTTAAAAGAAGAGGAAAGAAAAATCATGCTCAGAATTTACATTGAGAGGAAGTCCAGCTGTGATGAGACCCCTCTTACCAGCAGCCTAAGCTAGTGAAGTTGTATAGAGACCTCCAGCTTTTTAATTGCAGTGGACCAGTTCACCTGGAAGCAGAGTCCGCTAGCAAAATCTAGCCAAGAAAAGAGCATCAACACTAATTCATGTGCCCTAGGAAACCGCAGAGGGGCATTGATGACCCTCTGGCCCTTGCATCTACATTCAGCTCCCTTCAGAGAAGGCCTGTTTTCTTAGAGTTTCTTGTTTGGCTCATTCTCAATGCATGGAAGGTGTCTTCCTCTGAGGACTCCTTCCAGCTGATGTGGCATCTCCACGTTTCTGCTTAGGGGTGCTGAGATGGTGTCTTAGTGAAGAGCCCTACAGCTGTGTTCAGTCCTTCTAGCTACCAGCTGGAATCTGACAGGAGCGTGACTTGACCGAGTTTGTTATTTCCATTTGTAGTATCTAGGGTGAACTCAGTGGATAGGCTTTGCTTGGAAATAGAAGCTCCAACAGCAGCCCGTTTTTTCAAGAAATGTGGAACGTGTCTGAGAATTATAGAAGCTGGGCTGATTGTCTCACAGCTGAAAGAAGGGGTTAAGAGGTTAGTGATGCCAAGACTCAGGGTAGGAAGAGGAATTCACATGTGACAGGAATTATTTCCTTTGGCAAATGCCTTTGGCAAAGGTGAAGGAGGTACAGGAATGACCTGCCCCAGTAGGAAACCTCCATACCTGATGTGGACTTTGCAGGTCACCTGTTTCCCTGGGATGCTCCATTTGCAACTTGTAAAGAAAAGGAGGTGGGAGTGGAGGGAAAGGGAATGGTCAAACTTAGACAGCTGCAATGAGTAGCAGCCAATTTCTATATGATCCACTGTCCACCCCCAGCAAAAGATGTGTGAAGGAAAAGGAACATCTGTGCTTCCCTCATTCTTATCTCACCCTTTGGGAGTCGTAGCCAGTTGGTCTAAAGCTGTTATAACTTATCTTGGGTGTAAGATCAGCACGTACAAGTTGTAACTGGCACCCAAGTGAACCTACCTTGGTTTTGGCTCAGAAGACTTCCATTTTCATTCAAATAGCGCCTCTCTACCACTAACTTGGTTTTGCTCAGGTGGACCTGACTGTAAGGTTTTGTAAAAAAAGTAGCCAGTGAGGCTTTGCCAAACACACTTTCCTCTCTGCATAATCCTGCTGTTCAGCTATGGAAAGTCGGGAACAACTCATCATGCATCTGATGGATAAACAGTGGCATGCTGTATCACTAGAATCACCTGGTCTGCTTGAGTATTCCATTTTTATTAAATGTAACATAGGCTTGTGATACAGAGCTTTTTTTTTTTTTTTCTCCAAAAAGAAAGGTTTTGTTTACAGACAACAGACCTGGTTTTGCATCTTCTGTGTTTTCTTTGTTCTTAAGGCCATGGTATGCCTTTTCAGACACACTTTGGATCCTTTTCCACATCTGCATCTTTTTTTTTTTTTAATCTGTCATAAACATGGTGCATAATTTTTCCTTCTTCCACACTATTTAAATAAGGCTGGGCAAACCACATCTTCTTTCACTAGTCATCTTCAGATGCAAAATACAGGGAAAGTAATTGTATTCCCAGCTATATGAAAGCTTTTTAAATGTATCTGGCATATAGGGGGGTTGATATACAAACCTTAGTTTTTGATTCATTTTACTTCACAAGTTACTTGTTTGTTTTCAAATTCCAGTGCTATTTTTTTCTCTGAAGAAGGTCAGAAGAGGTTCAGCAATGGCTAAAACATCAGCGATAATTAGGAAAGGAAAGCGTATTGTTCTCACTAAAGAGTGAGCCTTACAAAGAAATTGATTTTGAAAGCCTATGCTACTTTAATATTGAGGTTAGGATGCAGTTATGGAATAAATTTGCAACCAACATCACAATGCTCAGCATGACTAATAATTAGCCAAAAAATGTAACTAGTAGTTCATCAAGACTCTTCTTGTGTTTAGAACAAATGCAAGTGCCAGGTTTATTTTTACTTGCTTAAGCATGATGTAAGGTTTCTTCCACTGGAAAATCCCCTATTAGTAAATTTATCTGGATTATATAATATTGTCCGTGGGGCTTTTTCTTCTCCTGATGACTTGTACCTATGGAATCCACTTTATAAACAAAATTCTCAGCATGTGACTTCAGTGGCCATTGTGCTCAGGAGTAACCCCTCTCTGACACACTTCTGCCTATGCTGCTGGCGGACAGCATCCAGTCCCATCCTGCCGTCCGTGCACGCTGACGGCACTGCTCACCGAGGTCTGTTGACTCATCCTACTGGATATACTTTTAAGTGCCTCTGAAATTTGCTGAGAAAACCAGGAGGAAAACACGTGTAACTGCTTGCTTCTCACGCACTGCTCCGCAGTAGCCGGCAATGGCCTACCACAGTCATACCGTGCTCCACGTCCCACTTGAGTCTAGGTTTGCATGACAACAGATTAAGATGTCAAACACACAAAAGGTTGCAGCGACCCTTCTAAAACCAGGGAAGCGATGCTAGATCCTCAAGTGAACTTTGGCTCATCAGGATGGATAGATAGTTGTATTAGCTGCATAAAGGGCTGTTTTTCCAAAGAAGTAAGATCTAGAACATGGGCTGAAGGCTCCAGAGACCTGGCCTGCAGGAATAATCCAGTCCAAGGAAAAGGCTTGAAATGATCCGAGGGCTGGAGCACCTCTCCTATGAAGATAGGCTGAGGGAGTTGGGGTTGTTCAGCTTGGAGAAGAGAAGGCTCCCGGGAGACCTTAAGCAGCCTTCCAGTACCTGACGGGGGCCTACAGGAAAGCTGGGGAGGGGCTGTTTGCAAGGGTATGTAGCCATAGGACGAGGGGCAATGGTTTTAAACTAGAGCAGGGTAGGTTTAGATTAGACATTAGGAAGAAGTTCTTTACAATGAGGGTGGTGAAACATTGGAACAGGTTGCCCAGAGAGGTGGTGGAGGCCCCATCCCTGGAGACATTCAAGGCCAGGCTTGATGAGGCTCTGAGCAACCTGATCTAGTTGAAGATGTCCCTGCTTACTGCAGGGGGGTTGGGCTAGATGACCTTTAAAGGTCCCTTCCAACCCAACACATTCTATGATTCTATGATTCTATGGTATAATAAAAGTCTTTTAATTGTAATGAAGAATAACACTACACTGCACTTTTTTACACAGGCTGGGAAAAGGACCTCTTTAAGATCATCTGTAAAGAGCATTTTTCCCCAGACTTCAGAGGCTGAAGTTTAGAGAAGACAGGGTTTATTTTCATTGTACTTTCTGTTAAGTGTATATCAGGAAGACAGTTTTACACATCATATTAACTGCATTGTGCTAGAGTTGAGGAATCATGATGCTAAGTACTAAAGAGATCTACAAGACAGGAACATAGTTATATTTGTTTCATAGAGTTTAATCCTTAAAAAAATTATTATATTCTTCACAAAAAAAAAAAAAAAATTCATTTACGGCTTTTTTTTTCTATAAACAAAAGGAAAAAAGTGTGTGGCTTGGGCTTTTTAATAAAAAGTTATATTTTCCGCACTGAACTGCTGACTGGTATTACATAATAGAATGAAGGGAGCCCTTCCATGGGATAATTCCCAAAGTGGCCCAATTGCAACTGGGATATGTTTTGACCCCATGTTGGAGGACATCCAAACAGGCCTACAAAAATATCTGCCTGCACCACTGTCTAACAAATAAATTACTATTTTCTGTTGTAACATCAACAGAGGAGGAATAGGATGCTCAGCAGAGCACTCCTCATCCAAAAAAGTCCAGATAAATTTAATCTGTTTTCATGGGTGGATAGAAAAGGGTCTCTTTCAGGTTCATCAGTCTGGTGATGATCCGCTGTACTTCCTTTTGGGTCACCATGTACCATGATCTCATGTTCAAAGGCTGGGACAGCAAAATCTTTCTAGTACCAAATGCAAGCATCTAGCAGTACTGCAGTTATTGCAATTATTAGGAAAAGACGTTTTCAAATGCAAATCTTCTAGCTGTCAAAATGCTATTGTTTTAGAAGCTGCACCTATTTCTCAATTATGTGAGGATGACTGTGATAACTGCATGGAATCTGCTCTGCAAGACAGATCTTCATCTTCTCACTGCACTTGTCTGCAAAACATCCCACTGCAAAAGCCTGAACAAATGTCCTCAAAATAGAAGGCTGCCTTTGTATTCAGCTCTAGGTGAGACTAGTAGAGCCAAGACTGTGGTTTCGGCACATCCTGGAAAAAGGGCAGCAAATAGGGCCATCCTAGGGCTAGTGGCCAATTTGTTTCTCAAGATTTCCTTCCTTCTCAAGAGGGTTAATAATCTGCATCTCACCCATGCTCCAAACCTGGTCAGCTGCATGATGTTTTGGGAGGGGAACCTGAAGCCTTTGCCTTCCCTTAGCGAAGGAGTTTCTCCTTTTGGCTACTCTGCAAGCCTGGGTACCCTCAAAGCCAAATGCAGCACAGATAAATAGCGAGGAGGATGATTCTGGCTTTCCTGTAAGGATTAACACTTTTCTGGAGAGATAAGGGACATGCAGGCACAGTTTCCTTTCCCTCTACTGCTGCCTTGGCCCACTCAAAAGCCTGCAAACACAAACTGTAGAACTGCTGGGTCAGCTCCCACCATCCACACAGCTCACACAGAACAGGGGAAGGTCAAAGGATCCCACCCAGCCCCATGACTTCTCACACCTACCATCAGCAGTTGTGGACCCAGATGCATCTTCAAAGAAGGTGTCGTGAGCACTGGGGTTGGCACCACCCCAGAAGCCATCTGTCTTCACGATGCTTGGGCTTGCATTAACAGTGATGCAAAGCCCACCCTATTCCTCCTCAACCACCACAGCTGCGCACCCCAGCTCTGACGGGGCCCGGAAGCACATCATGACCCTTCACTTGCACTCTGCCCTAATTGCGACATTTCACTCCATCGCTGATTGTCATTTATTAATGTGGTGGTAAACGTTGCATCACACCCCCCTTGCTCCAGAGAGCTTCCCTGGAGAGCAGAATGTGCCCCAGCAGCGCAATAAAAAACTCTTTTTCCCCCTTTTCTGTGGGAAAAGAGAGTGTTGTCTCTGCCAATGGACATATTTTATGTCTGTGTACTAGGAGAGAAATCATAGGCTCATTGATTTTTTTTTTATTGAGCACTGGTGGGAAGTCCCGAGTCCTGTGTGAAATAAATATTCAAGGAAAAGCATGTTCTGTGTACCTATGCAACCTCCCCCTCTCAGTGATGGGTCCTCTGGGTAAAACCAAGGCCATTTAAGCTCACTGCATCTGAGACTACAGGAGAGCTAGGAGGGTGTAATGTGTTCCCTGAATCATTCAAGCCCCACCTCTTTTGTTTAGAAAAATAAACTAGGCTGTGCAAATACTTTGCCGATCACAAAATCTACTGGCAAAATTATTGTATTCTTCATCTTGTACAAAAGGGAAAACAAATGCTGGCAACAATCACAGTGTGGATATTTATGTCAAATCCAATAAAGGGAAAAAACCCACAAGCACTAGTCAGCGTCTGAACTGATATGAAACCAAAAGCCATTTTTGTTAAAGTTGGTTGACATAATCTAGAGTAATTCTTAATAATTCCTTTCAACCAGAAAAAGGTAACAAGTTCAGTTTAAACTGTGGGAGATTGTTGCACAAGATTAAGAAAGAAAAATTGAAGGGCAAGATAGAAGGCTATATGAGACTATAAAAAACAAGAATAAGAGGGTTTTAATAGAGAAACGGAAAGAACAGTGATAGGGTAAGGTACCTTGTGAAAAGGTAACACCCATGGGATAGATGTTTCTTAAACATGCAGATGATATCATGGTGGTGGCAAGGCTTGTCACAGCCTTCTGCTGGGAAGCTGTGAAAGGTTTGCAATACATGGGAGCAAAAACATTTTAAGTGACCAAAACATGGATTGTGCTTGTGCCTAAATTATAGTGTAAGAGATTTGCCTCAGATGCTCAAGAAGGTGTTGCACTGAAATTACTGTTTTAAGTTATAATAGTATAGGCTAAAGCCTTTTAATTCCTTTTCCAGCCATGAAGCAGCTACCCCTGCCCTACAAGGTCCGTCTAGGCTACCACCCGATGAACACTTAACCAACTTTTCTTTCAAATCAATAGAAACATTTGCTTTGCAATGTCAACTCTCAATTTTCATTAGAAAGCTCCGCACTCAATTCCCTGCTCCCATCTTTTTTTCATTGGGAGTGAGAAACAGTGTTTTGTGAGAGCTGACGTTCAAACTAATGATACAAACCAGAGTGTTTCAGTTCCAGTTCACAAAATTAAAATATTTGAATTTGTTTGTTCTTATGAAAATTCTCAATTTTTCCAGAAAACTTATTTTCCCAATGGGTTCCAATTATTTTTGTGTACTGACTGACAGCTGGGCAGAGACACACCATGGAGGGGATGGTATTTGAACCACCTTGTGGCTAACTTTGGCAGTGGGAGAAGTTCTTCATGTCCTAATTCCTAAGTCATCCTTTTTATTTTTCTGGAAAGCTTCTTTTAAAAGACAAACTGACTTGGCACGATGATAAATGGTCATGAACTTAAATCACACAGAGGAAAGTACCTTTCAGAATTATTTTTTTTTTCTTTTAAGACTCAAAGAAAAGCAGATGACCTTTGCAAAATTTCCAGTGGGATAAGGTTCATATTCCTCAGTCAGAACAGCTTGTCCTTTTGTTTCAAAAATAGGTAGGCAGCAAAAGAAATGGGTAAGAGACAATCTGTCTCTCCACAATGTACCGATTGATCCGTTATGATATGAAGAACAAAGACTGAACAACATTTTAAATATTATTTTAAATATTATTTTAAAAATTATTAAATTATATTTTTTAAATGATTTTAAATATTTTTACATTATAGCAGAAATTTATTGCAATATATGGTTCTTCCTTAAACTTGCTTTCTGGGCTCCCCCCAGACCATTTTATTTTTTTTAAATAGACCAAATGTTTCAATACAACTTTTTTTTTTTTTTAACCTGTGATTAACCCTTTACTAATGAACCAACCTGCTGCACAGAGGATAGGATTTTTGATTATTAAAAATGCATTCTCTTACTAAATAAAAGTAAAAGACGGAGAGAAGCAAGGGAATTTCTGAATGCTGCAGCCACAAGAACAGGCTGTTGTTATAAGTACATATATACGTGTCCAGGTGGAGCTGCCCCGGGATCAAAGCTCTCCTAAAGGTTTCATGCAGCTGGAGTAATATGCTCTGCTTTATGAATTTGCTAGGAGAGGCGTTTGCCTGCCATGTTACCAGTCTTCAACTCCAAGCCTCCTGAAATCAGTTGAATATGAATCTTCACCAAGATATGGCTATAAATTGTGGGGAATCTCTTTTGGGACACTATTTGTTGATGCAGGGCTAAGTGACTCAATTTGTTATTTATTTAAACATTCCATTCACCAGTATATAGCCACATAAAATGTGGAATCACATTCCTGTGACAGTCCTAGAGGTCAGTAGGCCACTGTCCCATGCCAAATTTCACTTGAGTCCAAGCCAGGTTTGTTCAGTTTGCATATATGATGAATGAGAAAATGCAGTCCACACATTACACAAGCTGCTCAGCAACTTAAAGGTATTTAATATATACCACAGATTAAGGCCAGAATATTTCCCTTCTATTGTACAATCACCTGGCAGTGAATGCAGGCTAAGGAAGTACAACTTAGTTGAAGTATTTAATTAAAAGCAAGGCAACATTTGATACCAGCCAAACCTCTCTTGTAACCACCTCCTCAAATCCTGAGCTACGGCAATATTCTGCTGCCAGAGAAGGGCTGCCCAAGGGACCCCCCTTTCCCAGGAAGGCATCTCCTGTTCAGAGTGTCTCTTCCCTGACATTACGTTGTTATCTTAGTTGTGTCCCTGCCCAGAGGTGGAAACTGTTTTACTGTAATATATGCATAAATACTGTTTATAAAGTGTCATTCTGACTGCAGGTTAACTTGGTGCAAGAAAGGTCCTCACAGGACTTTCCTTTTCATTACTTAGTCTGTTCAAGGTAGGGAAGGATCATACATATGCTTCTGTAACACTTTTTAAACAAAAAAAAACAGTCAATCTCTCCCTTTGAAAGACAGCAGGAGCCTGTTTCTACTCTGCCCTAAATACCATCAGCTTGCATCACTTGCTACCTGTACTTTCCCAATGTCAGACTCAAGTTACAGAGATGCAGGTAAAAGATATTTTAAACTTCTACTTTATCCATGCAAGTTGGTTCTGCTTATTACATCTCTCTGCTCTGACTTTCCCTGTGAATTATAAAGCCACCAGCTCAATATTACAGTGTCCTCCTCAGAGCTGAGTGGTCAGGTTAACATTTTCCTTATAACAACAACAAAAAAATTCCAACTTTTTTCCTTCATCGAACATTTTTTGGGTTCCCAGATTGTTTTGTTAATTCAGAGTAGCTGGTGTATTTCACTCTCCACAGATCATATGAAGGAAAGGGTTTATGGATACTAAGCAATATTACACAGCTAGGAACAAGGAAAGATAAAGCTTTTTTTGAAATACTTGCCATTGGAAAGGATTGGCTATCACGGCATATAGAAAAAGGTACAGCTTGTTACAGAGATCATTGTACAGAGATTTACAAAAGTGCTCCTTTGTATTTGAATTTATACAGAGATATTTAAATAGTTGTATATGAAACACTTTCACCTCTGTGGTTTGCTGTCAATGTTAAGGATGTTATGGTATTCCTTCTGAGTCAAAAGTGACTTTTTCCTTTATATGGAAACTTTTTTTTTTTAAAAAAAAAAAAAGCCCTCACTACTGTAAAGATCAAGTGTCTATCTCTGGGAGATTGTTACATTCCTTTTTCAGGAGCCAGGGCTTAACAATGCTGTAGGAAAAAAAAGAATCTATATGGCAAATCTTGTAGTACAAGTTTTTGTGGTTAACTGAGAAACATACCATGAGTCAAGCCTTTGGAAACAGTTTAGTAATTAAAGGCAAATGCTATGACATAATCATTTACATGCAGCAGAAAGATTTTTAGATTAAATCTGGCCTGACCCATTGCTCAGCAAGTGTTATCTGGGATTCTTGAAAGTCATTCATTTATTTACATACTAATTTGGCCCACATATTTTATTAAAAACAAAAGCCTACATTTCTCAGAGGAGTGACCTCTATTCCAACTCTGGTTAATGAGTTTGGTCAAGCAAGGAATGGACCTGTTCCAATGGGTACTATATGGAGATACTCATAAAAAAACAGAGAAAGTTTTGGTTTTCAAGTAAGTTTTTTTCCCCACAAACTTACACTCTAAGTGCAGGTAAATCAATGAGGCCTGTTTAGCTGCACTATCAATCACGCACTTGTACTCTACACATTGTAAATAAGCTGGTCCATAAAGCTAGGTTAGTGGAGGAAGCAGCTAATTTGGCTAAAGCAGCTGGGCACTCCTTGAAGAGGAAAAAAGTGTATATATAAACACCAGTCACACACCTATGTGTGTCAAGATATTGCTGGATGCAGATGTTGCTTCATGTAACCATTCAGCTTGAATCTACTTTTTCTTTCTTGTTCAGACAGAATTACATTACTACCAGTTCAGCTAGCTAAAATGCTTCTGCTGGGGATGAGATGAAAAGGAGGAAGGGGCTTTATACGGATGAAGTTTTGTAAAGAAATAATGCAGTGATTGCTGACAGGGAAGCACTGGCAAGAAGAGGAGATCAAGGTTTAATATACTGTTGACCTGGCATAGCCAGAAGCAGAGAAGTGTAGCTGAAAGTTGAATAGATACAGAGAAAGAACTTTTTGGTTATGAAATTCTGGGTTGTCTTTCTTCTTCCTTCCCTGCTTTGTTCTTCCATTTTGCCAGTGAGATGAGCAGTGTGGGCTAATGAAAAAGAAGGGATTAGAAAATGACAAAACAAATGGGATGAGGGAGCACTAAATTTGATGCTTCAGCAGGAAAACAGGGACTTTTTCCAAATGGAAACATGTTCCCCAAAAGGCTATTTTTCTAGCCAAAAAGTAATCATGCTCCCTTCATGCAGGGCAGCGAATTTCTGAAGGGGAGGGTTGTAAGCAGCTGTCAGGAAGGAAATGTTAGTTTTTAAGTTGGTCCTCACACACAAAAGAAGATTCTAATGACCTACGCAGCTTCCTGTCCTCAGTTGGTGCCTACTCCCACAGAGACATAAGACAGACCAGTATACTGATACCGGGCAAGTGCCTATGTGCAGGCACCTAGTGTCATTTCTTGGCAGGCCTTGGGCGGTACTAGCTGTTAATGCTTGTGTGGGAGGAGAAGCACTTTAGAAGACAGAAGTTGGGCTGAAAAAAAATAAATATGCATTGCCTCAGGTACAGGTGAGAGTACAGCTGGACTTCTCCATGGGACTAGAGCCAGTTGTTAATTCCTGCTCAGAGTCAGCGGAAATCAGTGCCTGATCCTTCTCTTCTGCTTTGGAAAGCTCTCAGGCAGCTATAATGCAGTTGACAGGGTTGAAAGCACATGTGAGGGCATAGAAATAATTTTCCCCAAAACCCCCACGTATTTGGATCTTGTTGCCTTTACAGCACTGCAACTCTCATCATTGTCAGGCAGTGTCACTGCTCCACTCCTCCATGGTACATTTCAATTTAAAGATGGACATCTGCTCTGTATGGCTCTCCTCAAGCACCTGGGTGTTTTTGCAGGTCTGGCACATGTCCTTGAGCAGGAGCTTGCATGCCTCCAGAGTCAGGGCACCTTGTCGCAGTGCTGGCCCTAAACATTCAAAAAGTATGAAAATGATTTCAAAATAAACTACTATCTTCCAACATGTGCTTTTCACTTTTTAGTGCATCTACAGATGAAATAGAGGTCCAGGAGCAAGGCTTTCTTGATTTGCTGGTGCAATTTTTTTTTTAATTTATTTGCTTAGGAAAGGTGAAATCTGATTGAGAGATGCATTTGCCATTAGTAAGTGCTTGGCGCTGGTATTTAAACCAGCACTTTTCTATCTGTGGCAGCTTTTACCTTTCCTTAAGCTTCACAAGCCCAAGATTTACAAGCTAACGAACATTAACTGACAATATGTAGACGATACCCTGTGCACCAGCTGTGTGGCGTAGATAACTAAGGCTTGTGGGTTTGCTCTCAAACTGACGGCCGAAGCCTGAATATCTGCTGAGATATTTTATCCATTTATGAGGGTGAATCCAGAGTGCACTGAGTAATGCGTAATAAAATTAGCTTGAGGAGGGGAAAAAAAGAGAGCAAAAAGATAAGCACAGTAAAATAAGCTCAAATGACTTCACTGTTCAGTAATGACTCCTACCAAATAACTGCACTGTAGTTTTATCTTTCCAACCAAGATTGTGTTAATGCTCTAAAATTAAATATCTTGTGAAAGCTATCTGGAATTTCTCAAACAAGTTTTAAAGGGGTTTATTTTTTCATCAGAGGTCATGCCTCAAGAATTTGTAGGAATTCCGCCTGGAAAGTAATAATCAGTGGAAACTGGCAGTCAAAGCTAATTTATATTACTCTTCCAGATAAAAATTCCTTCCGTCTTAGACCTGCATTTCAAAAAAGATGATTATCACTCTTGAGAGAATACATCAGTGAAAAAAGAGAAGGAATGACTTAAGAGATGTCTCTTCTGCATCTGTAGATTTGGGGTTTTATGGTGGGTTTTTTATAATCCTTCCTTCTGAAATGTGTGAAGGACAGACAAAAAGGCAGAAAAGGGAGACGAGAGGAATGTACGAGGAGCAACCAAAGCAAACTTAAGAAATAAGCTGCCAGGGAGTTTCTCAGGGATTTCAGAATAATTGACTTCACAGCAGGATTACATTTCATCAAAAAGAGATGCTAGAGCCTGTTCCTTCTTTTTGTTCTGCTTGTGGTATTATACCATGCCTGTCACTACTGTATCTGGATTTCTGTCAGTATTTGGTTTAATAGGTAGCTCCTGCAACAGGAAAAATAAAGCCACCTCTCTTTAACTCAGCATAGAGAAGTCTCCATCTCTGCCTGCTAGCGGGCCAGTTGTCACTTACTGGCTCTCAGACACCACCAGGCAGAGGCTGAAATGGCAAAGCTCCTAATGCATTTACAGAGTGGATCCTGGACCTGTGTGTCCCTGTGTGGGAAAGGGATTCAAAGGAGTGTGCACTTGCAAGTTCAAAAAAGCAGGTGGTGGTACGAAATCAAGATGAGGGCATCTTTGGCAGTGACACCTTAGGTGGCTGTCATTTGCCTTTTTCATGTGCTGGCCCTGCTGGCAGATACTGCTTGCCTTCAAAGTCCCATGGACTGAACCATCAAAAGCAGTATTAGTGAGATCTGGCATTTGATTCTGCAGTGCTGGTCTTCTGCAGGGCAGCATGGAGTGATGGGCAGAGCAGCCTCTGCTTGGTTTGTCATCAGCCTCATAACTGAAGCACTAATCAACCCCCAGCAGCACCAGTTCAAATGATCTGCTTGTAGAAAATCATGCTAAACAACCCCATGTAAAGGTAGAACAAGGTTGTTTGTTAATTGGATCTCTGAGATGCTGCCAAGTGCTACACAGCTCATATGCACATTACAAAACAATATGTTTTTGCTGTTCTCCTGCATATTCATGCTAGATTAGATATTTTGCTGCTCAAGCATGAAGCAGAACATTTGCAAATATAAGAAGCCCTCTATGTATTACAAATTCAACCTCCTTTTATTGTAATGTTTCAACAAGTTTTTTTAACTTAAATCTGTCAGTCACACACACGTGTATGTGTGTGTGTGTATTTATTTTTTCCACAGAATGCCAAATCATAATTTTGGTGTAAGGCCATCAATAACCCCATGCACTTCAGAGAGTAGGTAATCCTTTAGGAGTGGAAACAGAAGACGAATTTGATTCCAACAGTGAGCTCATTCCTAGCTCTCCATTGAAAGCAGAGAGAGAAACATGCTCCAAAATAAACAACAGTTTGAACTCAAAAGCATATTTCTTTTAGGATGCCCGGCTTTGCATGAAGGAATTCCTGCAAATTCTCCTTAAGTGCACAGAGGGCTATTTTGGTTTCCCAGGTCATTAGTGTGCATTTCCAGAGAGCACTGTGACAGCGTACTGACTCTGTGATACATTTTGAAGAGGAGGGTTTAAAAGAAACACATAATCAGATCACTCACAGTTGAAGCTACTTGGAAGGGGGAACAGAGGGGTGGACACAAAACCAGTTATGAACAATGCAAATAAAGACCTTGACTTAGTGAGCAGACAAACCTGAGTGAGTGACAGGCAGTTTAACTCTTCCTAACCTAGAGTTTTGCAGCAACTATTGGCTAGCAGAGAACTCTGTATATTTGCATCTGTAGGCTCTTGGAATCCTTCTTCAATTAAGCAAATAAAATACAGTTTTGGGTAGGCTGCATAAAAGTGATTAATGAAAATTCCAAACTGGTTACCCTTAAATAAAGCAAGAAAAAGCACTTGCTTGTGAAGGTCACACATGTGAGGAGTATCATGCTGTGTCGTACCAGGGGAGGCCTCCTTACCAGACTGAGGGGTTTCTGTGGCAGAGGAAATCTCAGACATAAAAAAAAAAATAGTCTATTTTCCAATGACTTGACTTTCACTCAAAGGGATATCTGCTTTTTGGAAATCCAGATCAGTGATATGGATTGCCTCTGATGTTAAGACAGAGAGCTGACAATTGAAAACAGCGGGAGAAAACCCCTCTGTGACAGAGTGATGTACTTGGTTTATGGAGATGCAGAACAAATGGTTGGATGAGGTCAGATGTCCGCAGTGGAGGACTCTAATGAAGAAAATAGATGGACTCATCTGCAATGAACAGCCAAACCCATCCTTGGTAAGAGGAGTGAGGTAGGAATCAGGATTTATTCCTGGACAAGCACATAGACAGTGACTGCAGTGGAGTGGTGGTCCTTTCTCTGAAGGGACAGAGGATGGGAAGGAATTGACAGACCTATTAACTGAGGGAAAGGATTTTCACTCGTATATTTAGATGTTTGAAAGTTGGGCCACTCTGCTGCTGTTGGGAAATACACAGTCTTTAATTTTTCTTTAGAGTTGGATGCCAAATTTTGGAAGACCTATTTTCAGAAAAAAGCCGAGGTTCAATATGACAGTGTTCCACTGATTTGTCATGGCTTTATGAAATCGGTCTTGCTGATTTTTTTCCAATTTGATGTATTTCTTTTCTGCATTTTTGAATGAAAAAGTTTTAGCATTTGATAAGCAAAATTGCTTTTCATTTAAAATATCACCTACTTTTATTAAAATGAAAAAAGTGAATTTGAAACAGTGGAAAAAGAAAAGGCCAAGAAACAAGCAAAGTTATTCATACATTCGTTTCAGAGACCTTAATCTCATGTTACCCCCCTGACTCGTGCTCAGGTTTGTCCTGCTTGGCAAAAGTATGCTTATGGGGTTGAAAGCTGTGTCCACTGGGGGCCTTCTTCCACCCTCCCAAATGGAGGCACAGGAAACTTGTCCTAAATGTATTTCCTACCATCCATCCATCTGCCTGAGACAAGGGATGGCCTCTATCCAACTCATTCAGTGATCTGCTGTCAAAGGTCTTTTAAAATATGCTGTCAAATAAACAGATTATTTAACTGCTGCTAATCAAATCAAATAACCCATAACTATCTTAAAAAAAAAAAAAGACTTCCTCACAGAGTGATTTCTTCATTCCCAGCTCTCTAACTATACCTATCATCAGTATCTAGGCCTTTGTAATAATCACCTCTTATTCTCTTTATAAGAATAACTGCAGTGATGAAGATTGTTTAACAAAATAATACAGATAAAGGGCAGAAGTAAACCCTAAAGATCCACAGGCATTAAATTTAATAGGTAAGCCAAAGCTGCTGGGAACAAAACTTCTTTGAGCCAAAGGCATCTCCTGCCTACCCTTATCAGAGCTCAGACACAGTCATAATCTCAGAAGTATTAGAGGGGATCTGCTGAGACCATCCAGACACACTTCCTGCAAAGGATGGCTTTGAAAGTAATTTCTTGGCTTGTGACTCTCCTGGTAGAGACACCCTGAACTGCTGGAAAGAGAATGGCTTCTCTTTGCATTCACTGACAGGAAGGAGAGACGTGGCACTGGTGTTGTGGCAATCTGCTCTTTCCTGAATTACTTGCAACCTTGTTCTTTGCCTTTTATTCATCAGGTGGTACTTTATCACCATGGTTCCCCACTACTGTTGGTCTCTTTNNNTGTGTTTTCTTTTTTTTTTTTTTTTTATCTTTATCCCTCAGTTTAAACTGTAGTCAGTCTCCTTTGAATCATTCTGATCAACAGAGCAAAAACCTGTCAGAACAGGACTGAGGAAAGGCACTGAATTTCCCAGTATATGGTAACTGGGTGGGTTTAGTACCAGTTGCCATTCTGAGAGGTTAAATGAAGAGTCCAGCCATGATATTTAGAGGTTATTTGTAGACTCTGCAACTGTGGGCTTGGGACCTGGGCTTCAACCTGAGCTCTCATTGCCCATGTCGCCTGTGTATGTCCGATCTGTACTCTGGTGGGAACAGAGAGGCAAGGCAGTTCCTCAGGTAGGCAAATAATACAAATGCAGTTTTGGGACTTGTTTGAAACAGATTCTCACTGCCACAGGTTCTGAATGATCATATAGAGGATTTAAGAAGCTTGGTATGGCTAACAAACAACACAGACAAGGTCTTGGTGAACATTCAAAAGCGCATTTTAAGTCTGTTTCTGTGGTTTCTGAGAAGACAGGATGCTTTTTTCTTTTCACATCCTCCTTCTTAATTCTCTGCCCTGACTACTGCAAAAATACACTGAACTCTTAACTCTCCCTTCTCGTGCTGGCCTCCCGCTCTCGAGAGCAACTTTGACATTTATACCTGTCTTTCAGCAGAAAGCTGGAGAGCCAGCTGAACAACCTGTGTTCTGTATTTATTTACTACCAAAGTGCTCCCAGCATGGTCTCCACTCAGGATGAGGGGAGACATGTTCACCCTGGAACCTCTGGCCAAGGTTTTTTATGGGTGATATAATC
>VYZM01021734.1:35765-48343 GCA_013398915.1 Dromas ardeola
GCAAATTTTTTTTTTTTTTTTTTTTTTTTTTTTTTTTTTACTTCAAATCATTGAATTAAACATATGGGTGCCTGTCTTAAGACATTATGGATTTTTTAGAGATTTAATCAGGGAAGAAGGTTTATAGCAAAAACCTAACTGGATATATCACGTTTTATTGCCTCTTCTTTGTCATTGTCTCACTCCTCCTTAGAGCTGAAGAAACACTTTGTAGTGTTTTGTCAAAATCCCAGCTACACAAAGTCAACTATATACTATTCACTGAGGGACTCCAGATCTGTTTTGTATGAAGCTACTAATGAGCTACTGTGCTGTTACTGCTTTGGAAAGACGATGTATGTGCCTGACATGGCCTTCAGCTGAACAGCACCGGGGACCAGAAGCCTGCTTTATTGCCTTGACTGGAGGTTTTTTCAGAAAGGAGGCAGGCACATAATGGAGATGCTAATCTACTGTACTTCTGACCTCCCCTGAATGACTTTATTGCTATAGGCAAGAGCTGTGCCTATTAATCCTTGCCCATGCCCAAATAACGCTTGGCTTCAGCTCAAATTGCTTTGAAGGGTGTTAATTAGCATTTTGCACAGAACTGAAATTGTGATCCTGCTATTTATCCAGTAAGAAAGTTGATTAGGATCATTAGACAGAATGCACCTGTAATCCAAGATGGAAATGATCATCATCCACAATGCAAATTTAACTTTAGTCATCATAATCAGAGTAGAAAGTTTTAATGCCACATTCTCAAAAAATTAAAATCTTTAAAAAAGCTATATAATGCAAATATCTTTGAACCTTACCCTTATTTACCTTACTAAAAACTGAAGACACTTGGCCAACAACACAGGCTCTTGGTGAGATAACAAACATGCATAAGGAACAGAAAAACGTAAGAGGGAAAAGAAAGAGACAGTTCTACAGTATTTTTTCTTCTTTGAACAAATAGTTTTGTTTCTTGCTCCCTTATTCAAATGTTTTACAGTCAAAATCTTTGAAGTGAAGGGATTTTGTTAATTTGTTTTTTAATCAAAGAAGAATAAAGGTACATATGAAAAGCAATGAGAACATTGAGGAAAGCGGTAGTCATTGGCATCCCTGTCAGGATGCTGCTATTGTTTTTGTGCTCCCTGCAATATGGGACCACAGGCTGGGGAGGGACCTCCAGGGCTCGTTGGGCCACTCAATAACTGCATTATACAAGCTCCTTTCGTAACTAACCATGCTCCAACTGAAAGTAGGTCAGTTTTTCACCTATTTCTCCTGACTACAAGACTGTTCCAAACGCTGTACTTAAGCCTCCTCTAAAAGCTTCATTTATTCTTGAATTGTTCAAGCTCATTTTGCTCATGGGCCAAGAGTATCCTTTAGTTTAAGTAATTCTTTCCTTTCGCCTTAATCCCCATGACTGGCTCACACAGATCAGTCATCTTTCTCATTTTTCTATACCAGAAAACCAAGTGTTTACCCTTCCTTCACAGGAGACACATGCTTTAATTTAGTTAATCTTTCCAGAGCACAGATGACCAGAACTGTGTAGTGCAGTTTTGACGTTATCTCACCAGCACCCTTCACAATGGCATTGTTCCTTCTCTTATTGAAATCTAGTAAAGCAAGAAAGGTTGAAAACTTCCCCAAAAAGTTTAAAGGATATCAAACAGTTCCTTACATTCTAGGGAATTTTAGAAATGTGAATCCCTACTTTATTGAAAGTTATTTGTATAAGATGAAATAGGCATGGTCCTAATCAGAGACCTGCATTTAACTGATTAACTACTTCTATCCTAAGCAATTTAATACTTATTTTCAGTTTTACCCATTATCTAGCTGGGGCCAGGATTTGGAAGGCAAGTTTTGCTTACTGATTCTGCAATGCTCCAGCAGCAGTATTGTTTGGAACAAGTTCAGGGATTCATCTGAATTGAGGTAGTTGCACAATAATAGTAAAAAATCCGTTCTGCATCCAGCTCTCTTCTTAGGTCATCAGCTGAACTTAAGAAAAAAAAGAGTTAAAAGGACAACAGATTCCAAGCAAGCATTAATATCTTTCTCTGATTTTTTTAAATAAAAAACAATATTAAAAAAATAATCCAAGTTCAACTGAGAACCTTTTGTTCACACAAAAAGCAAGGTGCATTGCTTCATTCTTCAGCTAAGTTTTTAAGACATTATTTTCCTCTAAGAGCTTAGGTAAATTTTTAACTGGACCTTGATAATGAGATAGTCATGAAAAATGGCTAGCAACTTAAAAAGGAATGTAAAAAAATATGCATTTCAAAAAGTGCAAGTAAAACAAAGGCATTTCTGAAAGAAAATCCTACATTTAAAAACTTTCATAGTGAAGTACTTGGATGTTTTCTAAACAATTTCTGCCCTCTTTGGGATCAAAAGCATGTGCAAAAAATCCAATTGATCACCTATAATGAGGGCAGGGCAAAGCAACCAAAATTCAAGGTAATGGAATTTTGCACCTGACTTCAAGAACGCACTTCCCTCCTGTTCCAAGATCTCTGCAGTTGGAGAATTTTGCAAATGTGGGTACAAAGCACCTGAGGCAGCTTCTTCTGCAGGCAGCCTGCATAGCTGAGGGGTTACCCAGACAGCATGGGAAAAACACTCATATTTTGATCAGTGAACTGACTGCTTGGAGTCAGGATATGGCTGTTCTTCAAAGACCGTAATTGTTAATAAGAAAACTCTGTTCTGCGCCAAGAGAGCCAGCACAGCTTCTCTCAAGATTTGGTTAAGTCTGGGTCTTGAAACGAACTATAAAAATATTTGGAGAGGTCTGATTAGAAATTAGCTATAACATCATCTGGAAGATAATTTGTTCTGTTATTTCTTCTGGAAAAAAATTACATATTGTCCCTAATTTAAATATATCTCCTGAAGTGCTGTAATAAATGCTTTACTAACACTTTTCTACTGGCTGTAGGACAAAAAAAAAACCTAACCCATTAAAAAAAAGTTTTCTATTTGGCTCTCTGGTGCTCATGAACACAGGTTTTATGAAAACTGCTTGGTCAGTATGTAAGTCAGGTTTGATTGGCGTCTGAATGAACAAATGGATTACGAACACAGTTTTACATGTGTAGAAATAGAAAATAAACACAGGCATGACTTGTAATTGCAGTTATTACTATGCAAAAGAGGTTTTAAACATCTTCATTGGTCCTGGTTTATCTTCATCTTTATTCTTACGGAGTCATCCATCTCAGAGGAGGCTTGAAAGTAGATTGGACTGTATTTCTTGATCATTTGTAACTTTTTTTCTTTCTGAAGCCGCTTGTGCTTTGCTCCCTTCTTTCCTCATTTACTGCAACAAAGCCTCAGGAGCCATGGATTTGTACGCTGCTGTTTAGACCTCTATTGTTTTCCTAGAGAGGGGCATTTCAACACAGGAAACTTTTCTTAAGTTTCAAAACTTTACATCTCCAACCAAGATACTGAAATACTTGTAAAGATTCCTTTGTGACTTCCATTTGTCCTTGAGGAAAGCACAAAGCACAGACTTTCCACCATAAACTTTAACACAAAACAGACTATCACAGACTGAAATGGAAGAGAAACTAAAGTCAAAATCAAACGTGCCTAAGCCCATGTCTGAACTAGCCCCTTGATGAAATAAGGAGGTAAAAGGACACATACCAAATTAAAGTAAGCCTTCTCTGGCCATTTTAAAAATGCAGGCCCTAATCATCCCTGGAATGAGGGAAAACTAATGAGATGCATGTTCATTATGATGAAGATCATCACCACCAGCATATGGCCTACGGTGGTGCTTCTACAGTTGTCAATGCTTTCTTTTAAATACATATGTTGCACCATAACTTAATGATAGAAGGCAGTGTGACTAGTTAACCTACAAGATCCTGTTCCATAGACCTTACTGCTTTGAAAGTTTATTATAAGTGAATGAATGTGTTTTGGTTTAAAAATATTGTTGCCCAGTAAAACTATCCAATAGGTCAAAATTAAAATTGGTTTCGGTCAAGCAGTGAAAAAAATATCCAACTCTGAAGGTTACCCCACTAGTGCTAACTGCTGGCAAAAGATTTCAGCCCTGCAGAACTGTTGGTAACATGGCTGTTGCAATTAATTAGAATGAATTTTAATTTCTTTTTTTGCTAGAGAAGTCCCACACTTAAACCATGCCTTTGGCTTACATTTGTAAGACTGATGACAAAGAGAACAAACAATTGCTTCATGATGACCCAAAGCTATTAAAAAGTGAGATTCCAACAGTAAGCAAATGATGCTGCTAGAGAGAGTGCACATAAATTTATACTGCATTTATAGTGATTGTTTTGTGAAAAAACTGAAGGACTTTCTTTTCTAAGGCTCTAAATATCATATTAATTTTAATGCTTTCTCTCATTACACATTTTACTGTGCAAAATAAGTTTCATTTTTTCTCTATATAATTAAAAACCCCAAACTATTGAGTCCATTGCTATGTATAACCTCATTGCCCCATTTACCAATATGCACCAAAGACAGCACTTTCACACAACTGGGCTAACAGCTAGTGTTCAGGGGCTGTCAGCAACTTTGAAGGCTTCACTCTTTATCTGACAACAGGTCATTAAGTATATGATATTCATCCCCCTTCCCACCCCCCATTCTTGCAAACGAAAAAATCCAGCTGTCATCTAGAAGTGGAAGGGTGCAGTATCCATAGATGTTGCACAGCTCGACCTCTAACTGAATGCAGAATCAATCTTAATTGTTGTTCTTTGTTGATTCACCTCAGAGACCTCAAAGACTGTGTAGCTCTGTTTTGGAAAATTGGGGCATTTATACTTTCTGCTTTTCTACGACTTTACAAAAAATGTAGTATGTCTATGGTGATGTTTTCTAGCTTTCTTATTAGAAATATTTTTTGGTCAACTTACGCTTAAGATGCTATTTGGTAACTTACACTCCTTATGTGTAAATCTGTTTCAAAAACAGAGCACTTAACAATCACATAATTTTATTTTCTGTATTGCCTATCCTAATTCATAATAGTGCTGACGGTGCCACTAAGTGTCAGAAGCCGCCGACCATAGTTTAACAGCTGTGAGCTTATTATGCAGTCATTTCCTGAAGCAATGAGCTAGAAACTCATACCAAATAGTTCAAGAAGTATGGTAAGGTACAGTGGCAAATCTAATTAATGTTTTGAGGGAACGTGTGGGTTTGAAAGGTAAGTCTATGCAGGGTTGGAAGGCGCTGTGTGCAATCAGCTAGTTCCAAGGGCAACACAACCTTACTTAGTCTATAACAGACATTTTTGATATTTCAGAAAAACAAAATTAAGGTGACTGATTTCTATCACCAGCAGAGACCCACCCAGACTTGTTGAAATCCTGGGAGGTTCCGATTCCCTTGGAGAAAGTAATTGAAGCTATATTAAGCATACATATCAACAACTGTCTATTACATCCAGGCTTTTCAAAAAGAATTCAAACGAAGTCAAAGCTTCCAAATATTAACCTAAGAACTATTCAGAACTAATCAAAGAGACTAAGGAGCTGACGGACACATCGGCATCCTCTGAAGTATTACAGAATATGTAACCTCCCATCAGAGGGATGAGTTTATCAGTAACTTCTGCTGAGGACCTACTTCTGGCACTTATTTTCTGTTTCTTCTCTTCCTTTTTGCTCCCTCTTGTCAAGAATGACTACTAAAGCCATGGTTCCCCTTCATTGGCCTTTGTGGTAAGTCATCCTGGATTTCTTATTTTTCCCACACTGTCAAAACCTCCCAACTCTTTATTTGTTCTCAGACTTCATGGTGTAACTGAGGGCTTCACTGTCTAGTCCATTATGCAGAATCTCAGCCTCTGAGATCAGATTATTTCCCTTTATCCCATAGAGTGCACCCATCTTTATTGCAACAAAATTTAAAATCTGTTCCTTTCTTTTCATATTTAGATCACAAACTTTGCCCTTCTCTTATCAAACTGGCATTTGGCTTTTTGCTACCTAAATTCAATACACAGTTAATAACTGTGGGTTATTAACTGACAGCCCAGTCAGAGCTTGGGTCATCAAACTGTGAGATGACAAAAAGATGAGTCTTGTCTGATGGAGCTTGAGTCTAAGAGTGGCAAATGACTTAAGGTAGTAAAAACCACAAAGAGTAGGTGGAAGCAAAGAAGTGATTAGACTGTGATGCTACATTAGAAGCATAATCAACATCTCTGGCATGCAAAGACAAATCTTGATCTTATAATTAAATCTTATCCAGAGATTGATGAATTAGCAAACTTTTACGGGAAATTCTACTGAAGAAGGTACTAAAGTGTCCCAGAGAAATCTGGGCATATCAGCATAAAAGCTGCAATCAGCAGGGCTGAAATGGGAAATTATGACCCTAAACCATACAAAATAAGGAAGCCTAGAGACAGACCAAGACTGTCCTGAATAAATACAACAATCACACATAAAAATAAAGGGGATTGTTTCAAAGTATCTTGCTGCCACATGAGTATGTCAACAGGTAGATTACTTTAAAGCCACAAGGTCATGCTTTGGAGAGCATAAAGGCAATAAAAGATAGAGGGAAAACGCTGCCTATCTGTCCCAGTGGTGCCTTAAGCTGTCAACAGGTACACTGTGAATACACACAAATCATACGGATACCACATTTTATATACTGCCTTTCCCTGTCTAAGGGAAAAGTGAAATCACAATGAGGCTCCCCATCATGAACGAAGGGTATTGAAGTAGCCTGCACATGCCCTGGCAGTGCCACATGACTTCATAGCGTAGCTCAAGATGGATTTCATGTTGATGTAAACCACTGTTTAATTTCAGGAGTATAGGTATCAAACAGCTCTAAGACTTGGTTCATGGACGTTAAAAGAAATGTTTACTTTTTC
The DNA here is from genome assembly GCA_013398915.1 of Dromas ardeola. NCBI lineage: Eukaryota > Metazoa > Chordata > Aves > Charadriiformes > Dromadidae > Dromas > Dromas ardeola. Next base: position 42,634 of record VYZM01021734.1, read on the forward strand.
AAGCACTTACTTAACTTTCCCAATTATCCAGAAAAATGACCTCATTGTAGCACATAAATGTGCTTTGGAAACTCTGTAAGTTAAAAAAATACAGCTTTTAAAAATAGATATGCAACAGGATTGAGATACTTGAGCCCTAGACACCTGCTGTATGTATGCAGGCTGAGAGAGTTGGAGTTGTCTCTGGAGAAGAGAAGACTCCAGGAAGACCTTCCAGACTTTAGCAGACTTAGCAGCCTTCCAGTACCTAAAGGGGGCCTACAGGAAAGCTGGGGAGGGACTCTTTATCAGGGAGTGTAGTGATAGGACGAGGGGTAATGGTATTAAACTGAAAGAGGGTAGATTTAGATTAGATATTAGGAAGAAATTCTTTACCCAGAGAAGTTGTGGATGTCCTGTCCCCGGAAGTGTTCAAGGCCAGGCTGGATGGGTCTTTGAGCAACCTGGTCTAGTGGGAGGTGTCCCTGCTCATGGCAGGGGGGGTGGAACTAGATGATCTTTAAGGTCCCTTCCAACCCAAACCATTCTATGATTCTATGATCTTTTCTATTGTTGTTACCATCCAAGCCCCACTGAACATTTACAAAAATAAGAATATCTTCCAAAGGGATTATAATGTTATTGATCTTATTTGTAGGTAACCAGCCAGATGGGATGATAAAGATTAAGCTTTTACACTGTGTGAAAAACAAGTCTTTACGTCAAACCTCCCCCTACAACCCTTAGACTGTTCTTACTATCTACTTTGTGCTGACACTTGGCTCTGTGTTACCTTACCATCACATAGATAAGATTGTGGGATGGGACCTTATTGGATGAAAAAACCCTGAGCTATTGCATCTCTTAGCCTCTAAGCTGAACATAAAGAAATAACCTGGAGCTTTCATTGATTTCATTTACCTTTAAAAATTTTTATACGCGGCTTTTAGTCATTCCTCACTGCAGGCTTAGTACGAAGATGGGAGCTGTAATATTCTCTAGTAGAAAGGTATTTTGGGGTCTCATACATGGTTTGAAAGTTTGACAGAGTTTCTGCATTTACCATCAACACAAGCACAATTTGGAAGTATCTTTCTTGGACAAGAGGCTTGTGACAGAAACTTACTATAAAGCTAAGTAAATGCTGGCAGACATTTCCTAAAAATTATTTTGTCCTTACTTGCAACCCTCCATCCTCCATTCAACTGTGTCTTTCCTTGTAAATCCTGCAGGTTTAATCTGTGTAAATTAGGAAAGAGCAGGCAAAGGCTGGAAGAAAACCAGTGATGCCAGCTACAAATCACTTCTCATGCTCTTCAGCAGCCTGACAGCCATGTAAGCACATGAAAGTGCAATACACATGTGTGGAAAAAAAAGGGTTATGCATCAGCTTACTAATTATCTATAGGATTTAGATCGGTCCTGTAGGTATTCATTCTTCCACGAGACATTGCATATGTTTTCCCAATTAAAATAATACAGTGGAGACTGAAGGGATAAACTCACGGGTGGTATGATGCAAACACAAGCTTTCCCTACTGCCACCTTCTAAGGCTTCTCTGTAAAATATTAAAAGGAAAAATTACCATCAAAAGAAGTTTGCATCCAAGGTTTTGAAAGAGCTGGTTAATATGCACAGTTGTCCTAATAAATTGTTAAATGTGTTTGCAGTGAATTCGTAAATCACTGTGTGAGGCATTGAAATAACTGGCACTACCGTTTTGGCTCAGTTACCAGTTTTACATCAGGGACTTATTTTTCAGTTTTTTCCTCTAAGTTGCTGTAATCGTGTGCTGCAGTTGAATCTAAATTGAATGGCACGCACAATAAATATGTTCCCTCGCTGAGATCATGCAAACACTATAAAATGTAAAAGAAAACAGTGGAAGGCATTGAAGTGTTTCACACTGTGACCTTTTATAAGCCAAGAAGAGAAAAACAGCAGAAGAGGAAAATTTGTCCAATTTATCTCCTCCTTTTGGCTTAATAACAGAGACTATGTTTGCTTGTCTTGTGATGACATCTATGGTGTGGGAAAAAGCCTACCTGAGCAGAAAAGAAATCCCAGCTCAGACCCTCCTTTCATCCACTCACAGATGCAATCCAACTGTGGTTTTTTTTTCAGAATCTTACATCCGAAGTGATGACACTTAAGCAAAAGGAGTCATTGGAGTGAGCAGACACTGACTTGCAAAGTAGGCAACGTGTTTGGAGCCGAAAGACTCATTCTGTACCTCAACAGCCATCCTGTCTCTCACAGCTTTGTTATTGCGTGATCTTATGCCACGTAAAACGCACAAATCTTCAGAAAGCAAAATAGCTACAAATGCCAGAAGGGACTTTAGCATCTCTCAGTCTCTTCCAAATGTAAACAGCTACAAAGCAAAAGCTGATCGTACAAAGTGCCCTTATCAATGTTTAAAAACAATCATGATCCTATAACACAAGGTTATCTGTTTTTGGTTGATTTGGGTTCCTGTGTTAACAACAAAAGCACTGAAAGGGACAGTGAAAAGTGAGCTGGACTAGCCCAGAGTACAGAAGACCTGGTTCCTGATCCCAAATCTGTCTCCTGGCTTCCTGCACAACAGAGGCTGCACAACAGAGGCTTCACAATGATCACTGTGGAGCATCAATTACTGTGCCTCTGCTTGCTGTTCATCTGGTCAAGTTAAACTGTTTTACAGGACAGGCGATCTTTTTGGTAAGCTTTAAAGTAAAGCTAATGTAAAGTGCCAAGACCTTGATTCCTCTACAGGTGATATACTAGCAAAAGGCCAGTTCTTCAAATTTCTTGCCTTCCAGAATTGTGCTTCAGCTGAAGGAAACCAAAAAAAAAAAAAAGAGTCAGTAGGAAGTGTAAATCACCTTAGCTTTTCATAACTCTATATAATTTTTGAGCGTTGTTTTCCAAAACATCCTATGTGACAACTCCATGTTCACCATTTTTAAAATGCAAAATGATGTACATTAAGTGACTGAAAAATGTATATATCAAATCTTATATATATTGAATATACACATACATATGCAAACACACTTGGAGAATGTGACTGCTACTTCTCAATGCATATTAAGAAACATTACAGTCTTTCTCTGCTTTGCAGTGGAAATATATACTTTAATGATGTTTTCCTGGAGCAAAAATATTAACCTCTTCTGATTATAACTGAATTTCTCACTTTCAGACTCTAGACTATTCCTGATTTTATTTTCCAAAGGAAAACTAAACCACTAAAAGTAAATAGCTGGAAATCTGTTTCTCTCAGTATGTCATATAGATATACACACCTGTTTCTCAAATCCTCAATTCTGGTACTTTTTTTTTTTTCCATATTGATGCTATCTCTGATAAAATGAATTCAGATTCATAGGAAAAATTAGTTTGGAAGGGACCTCATGAGATCACCTGCTCCATCCTCCTAGGTGCAGTGCCAGCTTCAAAGCGTTCAAAGTGAGATCAGGTCCAGTTGAGGTTCAAAAACCTCCAAAGAGGGACTTTTCATGGTGCTTACCCACTCTCATGATGAAGAATACATTCCTCACATCCAAACACAGTAAGGAAAAGCAGAGTTGCCCAGTTTCTTAGTTGCTCAATGTCATTACTATAATTCCCCCATAAAGGCAGAAAGTTTTCCAGTTGACTGGGAAAGAACAATTGGGTTTTTCACTAGAACAGACTGTAGGCTTTGCTCCTACATCCAGGAAAAGGCAAGTGCAGAAATAGTATGGACAAAGCCTTCAACAGGAATGCTAATCCAGCCTAAGCTAATTTACTATTTGGAAATGATTCTCAGTCACCCAGGGGTTGTAGACATAACTTTTATCTATGATGGGCTGCATCAAAAGAAGCACGGCCAGCAGGTCAAGGGAGGGCATTCTGTCCCTCTGCTCCGCTCTGGTGAGACCCCACCTGGAGAACTATGTCCAGCTTTGGAGTCCTCAGTACAAGAAGGACATGGACCTGCTGGAATGGGTCCAGAGGAGGGCCACAAAGCTGATCAGGGGGCTGGAGAACATCTCCTGTGAGGACAGGCTGAGAGAATTGGGGTTGTTCGGCCTGGAGAAGAGCAGGCTCCAGGGAGAGCTTACAGCAGCCTTCCAGTACTTAAAAGGGGCCTATAAGAAAGCTGGGGAGGGACTTTTTACAAGGGCATGTAGTGATAGGATGAGGGGTAATGGCTTCAAACTGGAAGAGGGTAGATTTAGATTGGATATTAGGGAGAAATTCTTTACTGTGAGGGTGGTGAGACACTGGAACAGGCTGCCCACAGAAATTGTGGATGCTCCATTCAAGGCCAGGCTGGATGGGGCTTTGAGCAACCTGGCCTAGTGGGACGTGTCCCTGCCCACGGCAGGGGGCTTGGAACTAGGTGATCTTTAAGGTCCCTTCCAACCGAAACCACTCTATGATTCTACCTTAAGGCTAATTTTCAGGCACCCGTCTCCCATATCTTGTGGTAGAATCATTCCCATTATGGCCCAAAGAAATTTACCTGCTCCCCCTGGAGAACTCCAGAAACAACGAGGACATCCACACGCCAAAGTCCCAAACATCTCGACAGGCTGGGGAGTTGTCACAGGGCTGAAGGCAAAACTACCTGGACAAGGCTGCTAAATACAAAGCTACTAGGAATATATCATAGCCCTCAGTTGTTCATGCCAGGAACCACCAGAGATCCACCGGGATTCAATAACAACAATAATAAACAAAAAAATTTCATCTTCAAGGAGGGACCTGAAACACAAAACAAGGGTACGTTATTTTCTTACTCCCTGGTTCCATAATTTGTAAGAGAAATACCATGGGGGCCAAATGAGTGGCATTGCAACTCTTACCCTAAGGACTGAAATAGCTAAACAGATCATTTGCACTGAAGTAATTTAGAAAATGGCTATAAAAAATCCACATGATGATCTTTGGCTTCCTGTAGCCTACACCAGTATGAGAAATGACTCCAGGAATAATTCCAGAAAAAAGCCCTGTCCACTTGCTGACTTCTATTCTGCCTTTTGCTTTCACATCCACTTTCAGATAAAATTGCTCCTGTTGGAATACCCTAGAATATTGCAATGCTATGAAAAAATCACATTACTGCTCTATTTCTCCTACCTTGGGAAAGGAAAACAATCTTGATATTCTCTTCTTAGAGTGCCTTTGCCTCCACTTTGTCAATGTGTTTGGATGGAGTCTGGAAGAACATTTCTATTCTGCAGAACAACATTGTAGGAACCCTTATCATTTCACATGTTTTTTGAGTCCCATAACACTCGTTACAGCCCCATTTGCTGTTAATGTCTTCCATAAATCTGCACTGTAATTCTCCTCAAGGCAGCGTTACATTTCCTCGCACCCTCTGCCCCAGTAACAAACACTTTGTTCGAGTATCTCCATCAGTAAATCTACTGATTGAATGAAACGAACGGCCTAGTCAATAGGAAGAAGTCCAATGGCAACATAGAAAGTCAGGAAACACTGGGCAGATCCAGCAGAAATTACTGGGGGGAAAATAAAATGCCTGTATGGAAAGTGTTGTAATTTAGTTTTATTCCACGTCTAAAAGTGGAAAAACTTAAAGCTTTATACTACTTTACAGCGGCGCCGTTCAGGGTCTGCCAATGTTTCCATTATGAACTGCAATTTTCAGGGGTTTATAACTCAGTCTAAAAATCTGCTTTGGGATGAAACTAGAAATAAAAGCTCTCCACCCAAAAACTAGTTCTCCCCTCC
>VYZM01021739.1:0-13007 GCA_013398915.1 Dromas ardeola
CCGGCCAAAACCACGACAACCATAAAAAAGAACATTGTTTGAAATAACCTTAAAATCTTGCTTTCCTTTAGCCAATAAGAATAAAGACTAAATATTCAGGAAAAGATTTGTATGGAGCTCCAAAACAGACAGATTAACATTTGGTGTGAATCAGCATCAGTCATGACGCTGCTCTGCGTTTCGTTTTGTTCTTCCTGCTTAATACTTTTGAAGTTGCCAAGTGAAATTATTTATGCAAATCAGAACAAGTCATATAAATAATACTGTGCAAGATAGGACAATGTTAGGAAGAGATGGATTGGGCATCTCAGCTACCCATCCACATTAAATTGTGTGGATTTAAGTTGTAAGATACTGCATTTTCTTCCAGTGTGTTTCTCACTGATGGATAAAGTGGGATTTGGCTATCTAAATTTTATTTCTATGAAAATTATGATCCAGAAATGTCCTTTTCCACTGATGTCTTATTTGGGGAATAAAACACACCCAAAGTTACTCACTATTTTATGTAAAAGTTCCTTGGGTGCCTAAAATCCACTCTGAACGTGCCTTGCTGTGTTTCAATATGGATGGGATTGAGCAGCTGAGCAGCTATCTGATACTTAGCCTGGACTTGACCCAGACAGAATCAAGGCCATCCCTTTGCTCATGTCTTCAGAACTACTAGTGGTCATTCTCAAAATACATCTAATAGACTAGGTCTCTTATAAAATGCTATGAGGGTCACAACTTTACCCTAAATACACCAAGTGAATGTAAGACTCTGTTCCTCTTTCTGTCCTTAAAAAAATCCCAGAGAACAAAAAACCCAAGCAGAAACACTACAATGAAGTTTATAATTTATAGTGTTCTTCTTGGTTCAGAAATTCTCTGTTCTGCCTGAGGGAATTCAGTTGTCTTCTAGATTTCCCTAAACACCAGACTTGGTTCTTGGATATTCTCCATTTCTCCATTTGTAGTCATTCTATTGCTGTCTAGCAAAGAGAAGAGAAAAAAATAAAAAGAGATATTCATTGGGACAGAAGGGAAGATCAAGAATACAAGCCATAAAATGTTCTTGATTCAGGCACTAACAATCACTTAAATAATTTTTCTTTCTGTGTCTCTTGAGTTATTCATTAAAACAAAAGATGGCTGTAAAGTTGTAAGTAGAATCCCCTGCCTTGAGTATTACGATAGCTGTTGGCCTATAGCAAACATGGACAAAAGCCTCCTAACTTCAGAAAAAAAGATAAAGTTTATATTTCTTTGAACTTGTAATGGATATAGCAACTACAAATCAGGAAATAATATTTACATACACCTGAGACACTGAAATTTGAAAGTGCAAGACAAATATTGGAGTTTAAGTCTCCATTACTCTGCATCTAGTCTGATTTTCTATGACCTTGCAGCCCCACTTACCACTGCAAAATGATTATAAAAGCAACTAAATGATGGAGCTAAAAAATAATTAATATATTACACACCTATTCATGACTAAACAATAGCAATGTAGTGGAGAAACATATTAGTAATAAATATTTTAGTATGTTCTTTGTTACAACAGTGATCATTCCATCCTGGCTGTTTGGCTGATCTCTTTACTTACAGATTTGAATGGGTTCCAAGAAGGGGGGAGGGGAAGCTTGGCCCATTTTTTTTCTGAGTTTTTTGCATGTTTCAGTGTATTGTGTTGCTAGTTGTATTTTTCTGCAGCTGAGGGAAGGGAGTTTAGGATGCAGATGTCAAAATTACCATTAATGTCTGGCAAAGATACATGTTCCACTTGTATTAAATGCAATGTGGACAGAAATACAGACCTTCCCAATGCATAGTTGAGAAAAGATCAGTATGTTTACAGATTGGTAGGCATGTTTTTACAGACTATTCTATCTATAATGTGAGAATTCATTGGTCATTCGTTAATGCTACAAAAAAATTCTTCAAGATACCACTAAATTTTTCTTCATTGCCAATTGATAACTGATTAAAATACAAGGAAGTTCCAGTTAAAGTATGAAGTTGTTTGTGACATTCAAGAGAAATATTTTCCATTTTGGACTCTAGTATAAAAAAAAAAAAAAACCACAACAAAAACCAAACCAACTTTGAAGTTAATTAGGTAGATTACTGTTGCATGCATTTTGATTAATCATTAGCCAGTCTATTGAAACATGCTGAAGAGATTAAAAACTTTTGAAGTCCAGTTTGTTTCCAGGCCAAGAACTCCAGAGAGATGAGGTTTGGTTCTTCATCTCTGTGAATCTCCTTTTGTCATGAATGTCTTTGAAAAATGGACATAAATTGCTATTGGCATTTGAAATGCAAAATTATCATTTGGTATCATTTATAGCAACTGTGCTTTTCAAAAGCACCAAGCAGTAGATAATTAGACCCACTAAACTGATTACATGCATAGCTTCCACCATTATTATGTGACAATAGTCCTGAAATGTTGACATATACAAGGTGTATGTTGCGCTACACACTGCATAGAGACAGGTAAGACACAGATTTTGATTTGAAAAGACTGCAGTCTAAACAAAAAATAAGATAGCACAAGTATGTGCAGACTAGGGAGCACAAGGAATTAATGAGATGGTGCTAATCACCGTAATGTGTGGTGGTCTCATCTCACCAGCTGCCTGACAGGTACCATGTTTGGAGAAATTGTAGCAAAGCAGCACCTTAAAAAGGGATAATTCATAGACCATGTTAAAAAAAGCAATATGAATTCCTTTTTTACTAGACTCATTTAGCAGATCGTGCACATATGTTATGGAAGTACATTTATTTGTATATTTTAGTCAATACTAATGATTCTCATATGCATTCATTGTATATGTGTCCTTTTCCAATGGTTTTGACTGTGTGTACATGTATGTCACTGGTAACTCCTTCATTTATACTTTAACATGGTAAAGGGGATGATTTTAAAAACTGTCAGAAAAAGTAACACCTAAAAATTAGAGATGTGCATCACTTCCATTTTATGAATTATTGCACTAGTCTGATTATTTTAGATGGATAGAAGATCAGTACTGAAAAGTGGTATACAACATAATGTCTTCTTATAAAAAATAGTAATTTATAATAATATTAAAAACCTCTTGGAGATTATTCCCTTACACATAGTAAGACATGTACGATAACATGGATAGTATTTTACATTTACTTATATAAAAGGAGTAGGTTTCATATAAAAGGAGAAGCTCCTTCTCTGAGTGATAGAGAAGCCAACAAGGGGAGGTGCTATGCTGGACCTTGTTCTCACCAATAAGGAGGGGCTGGTGGGGAATGTGAAGCTTGAGGGCAGCATTGGCTGCAGTGACTATGAAATGGTGGAGCCCAAGACCCTTGATGCTCCGGCGAAGAGGGCATACAGCAAACTCACTACTCTGGACTTCAGGAGAGCAGACTTTGGTCTCTTGAGGGACCTGCTTGGCAGAGTACCATGGGATAAAGCCCTGGAGGGAAGCAGGTCGCAATAAAGCTGGTTAATATTCAAGGCTCACCTCCTCCAAGCTCAGGAGCGATGCATCCCAACTAAGAGGGGAAAAAAAGGCAAAAAAGACAGGAGGCCGGCATGGATGAACAAGGACCTTTTGAACAAACTCAAACACAAAAAGGAAGCCTACAGAGGGTGGAAGCAAGGACAGGTAGCCTGGGAGGAATACAGAGAAATTGTTCGAGCAGCCAGGGATCAGGTTAGGAAAGCTAAAGCCCTGACAGAATGAAATCTGTTGAGGGATGTCAAGGGCAACAAGAAAAGCTTCTACATGTACACCAGTGATAAAAGGAAAACTAGGGAAAATGTGGGCCCTCTCTGAAAGGAAACAGGAGACCTGGTTGCCTGGGATATGGAGAAGGCTGAGGTACCCAATGACTTTTTTACCTCAGTCTTCACGGGCAAGTTACCTAGCCACCATGCCCAAGTCGCAGAAGGCAAAGGCAGGGACCAGGAGAATAAAGAACCATCTACTGTAGAAGATCAGTTTCAAGACCATCTAAGGAACCTGAAGATGCACAAATTCATGGGACCTGATGAGATGCATCCGTGGGTCCTGAGGTAACTGATGTATGAAATTGTTAAGCCACTATCCACCATATTTGAGAAGTCATGGCAGTCCAGTAAAGTTCCCACTGGCTGGAAAAGGGGAAACATAACCCCCATTTTCAAAAAGGGAAAAAAGGAAGATCTGGGGAATTACAGGCCAGTCAGTCTCACCACTGTGCCCAGCAAGATCATGAAGCAGATCTTCCTGGAAGCTATACTAAGGCACATGGAAAATAAGGAGGTGATAGGTGACAGCCAACATGGATTCACTAAGGGGAAATAGTATCTGACAAATTTGGTGGCCTTCTACGATGTGGTTACAGCATTGGTGATAGCTAATATCATCTACCTGGACTTTTGCAAAGCATTTGACCCTGTCCCACATGACATCCTTGTCTCTAAATTGGAGAGACATGTATTTGACAGATGGACCACTTGGTGGATTAAGAATTGGCTGGATGGCCACACTCAAAGTGTTTCGGTCAATAACTCAATGTCCAAGTGGCAATCGCTGACAAGTGGAGTTCCTCGGGGGTCAGTATTGGGACCAGTGCTGTTTAACATCTTCATCGGCAACATGAACAGTGGGATTGAGTGCACCCTCAGCAAGCTTGCTGACAACACCAAGCTGTGTGGAGCAGTAGACATGCTGGAGGGAAAGGATGCCATCCAGAGGGATGGGGACAAGCTTGAGAGGTGGGCCCATGCAAACCTCATGAAGTTCAACAAGGCCAAATGCAAGGTCCTGCATGTGGGTTGGGGCAATCCTATGCTGGGCAGAGAGTGGATTGAGAGCAGCCCTGCCGAGAAGGACTTGGGGGTGTTGATTGATGAGAAACTCAACATGAGATGGTAATGTGTGGTCGCAGCCCAGAAAGCCAACCTCATCCTGGGCTACATCAAAAGAAGCATGGCCAGCAGGTCGAGGGAGATGATTCTGCCCCTCTGCTCTCATGAGACTCCGTCTGGAGTACTGCATCCCGTTCTGGTGTCCCCAACATAAGAAGGACATAGACCTGTTGGAGTGAGTCCAAAGGAGGGCCATGAAGGTGATCAAAGGGCTGGAACACCTCTCCTATGAGGACAGGCCGAGAAAGTCAGGGTTGTTCAGCCTGGAGAAGAGAAGGCTCCAGGGAGACCTTTTACCAGCCTTCCAGTACTTAAAGGGGGCCTACAGGACAGATGGAGAGGGACTCTTTATCAGGAGTGTAGTGACAGGACGAGGGGTAATAGTTTTTGAACTTCAAGAGGGTAGATTTAGATTAGGTATTTAGAAGAAATTCTTTACTGTGAGGGTGGTGAGACACTGGAACATGTTGCCCAGAGAAGCTGTGGATGCCCCATGCCTGGAAGTGTTCAAGGCCAGGCTGGACGGGGCTTTGAGCAGTCTTGTCTAGTGGAAGATATCCCTGCCCATGGCAGGGGGGTTGTAACAAGATGATCTTTACGGTCTTCTCGAACCCAAACCATTCTATGATTTATCATGCATCCAGAGTTAACAGAGATGTCCTGGAATCAGGACACATGGCTACAGCAAAGTCCAGAGATTTCTGTAACTTTGAGAAGTCACTTGGGACTTTCTAAAAATTCTTTAGCTTTTTTAAAAGTTATTTAGGGTCTGGAAATCCAGATAGGCCACAGCATGATTTTGAAAAATGTAATACCTAACACCTATTGAAATAATGGGTTTTAGACATTTAGGTTTCTGTCAGTTCCACTAGGAACTTGCCTAGGTCATTAGGTACCTAAGTACCCTTAAAAAGTCTGGCCCATAACTGACTTGCAGAAAGACTTTCTATCTGCCAGCAAGGTAATAGGCAATAGTATTGCCTCATGACATTGGTATAAGGAAACATGCATTAAAGATTATAGCACTGCTAGATACTAAAGCATGAGGTTGTATATCAATATGTAAGACAGATCATTAAGAAATGCCATTACATAATATTAGTGGCGCAGTCTTATCTATAAAACTGCATACAGTAGTGCCCAGCCTGTACCAGAGATGACACTGCAGAATTAAAGTGGTTTAAAGACTGCGACAAAAAGGATTAAGTGCATTGAAAAAAAGGTTTGAACAGAGGTTGAAAAGACTTGAAAAAATCCCAAAGACTGAAACACCAAAAAGAAACCAAACTTGTTGGCAAGACCTTATGTTAAATTATCTGGTCTGCTCACTGCAGTAGATCCCCTGTACTTTTTAACAATTTACATGCATTCACACATTAGATTAACATTTTAGCTCTAAATATTTTCCTTTTCTCCTTTCTTTCTGATGCACTATTTATCTGTCAGATATTTGTAAGTAACAAAGGTATTTTATATTACAAAGTCAGTATTTGTATGTGTTTAATTTCAAGCCATAAATTTGTCACTGCGTTTTTGTTTGTTTGTCCTGAATTGGCTATCCCCTTTTCTCACTAGCAACTGAACAGATCAAAGCAACACTTCAAATGCCTGAAAAATAGTAAAAAATATATTATACCTGTTTGTAAAAGTTAGAAAGTATCTTACGTATGATACTGATAAATGAAAGGTTACAGCTTGATAAGCAGAATGTCCACCGTGTAAGCAAAAATCAGCCAAGTCTACCCAAAACACCTAGGGCCGGCAGACTGAAAGGTGTCTATAAATGGCATTGAAAGACATGTGTGAATTTAATGTGTGGTACTGCTAATGATTTTGCATGGACTTAATATACTGATGAAATAACAACTGTTGATAAATTGTGTGATATAAAATAATCCAAAGTGCAATGTATGATAGAGTTAAAAAATCATAAATCCTCAGAATGACATCACATAATATGTCTGATCAATCTGTTCTGGATCAGCTGCTTCTAGAATTTGTTCTGGGAACATTTTTCCTCTTCTTTTTTCTTCCTACCAGTTCTGCTCCACATATACTACATTTGTATTTTACTGTCACTTCATATTCTCTTAGTGGACTAGTGGACCTACAACAGCATCTTCGTGTCCTTATTGCATTGTCTGTATTTGAAAATAAGGCTGTTAATCCCAAAATGAAGAAAACCATATTTGGCATGTGAGTAGAACAATTCAGTTAGAAATGGCTAAGGTAAGGCAGATGTTATTAGGAGAGTGAATTTAACAAATAATCCCAGGTTCTAATAAATCACTTTGAAACAGAGAATACGATGAAGAGAAACCACTGAGAAAACTGGGCCTGAGTCTTAATTACTATGAAACATTTTACATCCTACTAATAGTCTACAGATATGTAAGAGTTAACATATTGACAAAGACTGAAAAGACAAGAACAATTAAAATCCTCATAGTCAGCATGAAAGATTTTTAAACATACTCCAACATCCAAAAACTAGACAGGACTATCATGTTTTTTATGCCTAAGGAGCATTATGAAAATCCTTTAAGAAAGAGTCAGCTGTGCCAGAGATTATTAGCACACTAGTATTCTGTGAAACATTCTGTTTCTTTACTAACACAGTTCTACCTCGAAACAGTGTCAATATTTACTAGCTGACACCGCATGAAGTGCAGCTTTTAAACATGCTGCTGCTGATCAGTGGTAGAGAGAACTGAGAATTGTATTTTAGAATCAAAATAAATCAAATCACTGGGCAGATCATCTGCCTGGGTGTCACCTTCTCCCTGGGTGTCACCTTCTCCCCTAAACACCTGTTTCCCTTTCCACTGTCATCCAGTTCAATCATAGGAACATTTGTGGCTTATTTTGAATGTCAAACCACGATTACAGCATCATGCATTGTAATTTCTTCTTAGCAATGAAAAGGAAATATTTCTGTGGTTTATAGTTCTAAACAATTATTGCTGGACTTACCTGTTTCACTGCTCATATCTGTGAAACCTATTCTGTGCTACTGCTATGGACCTGAAGCCCTGGGAAGTCTACAATGCACCCAATGAACTTTGGATTCATATTTAGTGCAATGCTGAAGCATACTGCTGTTTGTTTCAGTATTCGGCAGTGCAAGGAACCGCAGGTAATCCAGACACAGTGTGGTATGTACAGTAATCTTTATGAGATATTGTGTTTTAAAGACTTGCCATAGGATCTTTTATTTAATTAATTGTTTTGTTCTCTGTTTCCTCCCTACTGAAATGGCGGACCAAATGGTAACTAAAGCTGATTGTTACACTAATTTCTTTAATGACTCACTTTAGAGTACTTACCTCATGTAGAATATATGAGGCAATTAACAATTTCATGTAAAACTACTTTATTTTGTTTCTGTCCATATTTTAGGTCCTTGCTAATCTGACATGTATTGGTATGAATCAATGCACAAAAGAGTCTGCTTCAAAGATAGTTTTAACTTTTTCTCACTGCTAACGCAGGAAGGTTCTGACACTTACCATTATAAATACTGGTAACAGGCTAACTGAGATATTTTTCAGGTAGCAAACTCAAGAATATATAAGTTAATAAATGTCATAATTACATATTTCCCTATTTTCAAAAGCTGCAATCAAAGTGTCCTTCAGGAAATACATTATCATTTTCTCTATCAGAGGTATAATGTTAAAACTACATACTGCATTAAAACTGGGTCATTGACTGCAGAAGGGTGGTCAAGGCAAGGCAGAACTGGGTAGAATGGAAATCTATTTATTCTGCTGCAAACTTCCTTAGAAAGTCTTTTTCCAGCTGAAAAAAAGTTAAAATAGACCTCCTTCTGCTTTAACTTTGCTGGGTTGAATGATTTTGCATTGAGATCTACAGATGGCTCCCTGAAGCTGCGATTCCCCATTATGTCTCAGCATGTCTGCAGTTCAGACATTGTCATTAATGAAGGCACTTGTAACTGTACATAGTTTAGCTTTCTTTCATTATGTTCCTCTTAGAAAAATCACCTCCCATTCCCTTATCATTCACATGTCCCTCAAAGTACAAATGATTTCATACAACTCAAGCACAATACAGTAACGGGCATGAGCCAGAGAGACCCATGAACATACTAGAGTGAGGAAGCTGGCTGCTAGGGAAACTGGCCTTCATCATGACTGCATTTTCTTGTTCTTCTCTAGTGGAGAGGAAAGCACAGGGGCTGTTGCCAAAAGCATTATGAGCCTGAGAAATTTGCTATAAATTTGAGGCAAAGCGGCGACGATAGGAATATTGAAGCCATCCTCAAATATCTTCTATGCAGTGAGAAAGTGAAGAGTTGTATTTTGTTGAAAGTTTGTATCATTTTTGTCTTAACTCTTCTGACTAGGTTTGTATAAATTGGTAAAACTTAATTGTGGGGTATTGCTGATGTTCTTACCGTTGTGTAATTTAGCTCTTATATTCAGGGAAGGAATAAAAGTAGGAAAAAAAATCTGTTATGTTATGCAACAAAACATTAATAGGAGAATACAGATAGAATGGGCAAACATCATACAGGCTGCAGAAAACATCCTAGGAAAATGAGAAGCATAAAGAGGATAATTTGAAAATAATATGATGTTTGTATGCAAATAAGATGCTGATGATCTTCCTTTTCTTACAGTATATTCTGCTAATTTGCCACAAGGCAATGTAAAAAGGAATAACAGTGCGCTAGCATAGTAGGAAACCTTTGAATGTTCAAAGGGGACGTTCAATCATTTAAGACTCACAATACAACATAGTGTGAAATTGTTACAATATGGTGGGAAACAGCCTACTTAGCACAGAGGACGCTCCGCTCTGCACGACTGCTTTGTGCTCTGTGGAGGAGCATCCAGCGTTCCCTGCAGGTCCAATTGCTCTGTAAAGGTGAGCAGCTGGGCTGGCTCACCAACAGATAAACCTCCCAGCTGAGGGGAGAAAACAACAGGAGGATACCTAAAAGAATTGTATGGATTGATATTGAAATAATGTTTGCATGGAAGTAGCAACTTTTAGCTCAAAGGATCACAAAGTGGATTACAAACTGATATTCAAGCTGTCCTTGATCTGTCTCTATGGAGCAGCGTCTCCAGAGTCAGGCAAGAACATGTTGCCCTAAATGCACGCACAAGGATCATTTGGCTCTTTTTTCCTCCTTTTTCACTCTCAACAGGGAAAGTCATCCATTGCTTGTGAAAGCTCAGGATTGTGCTGAGATAAAAAGAATTCCCCAACTCTCTTCTCAAATAAGAACAAAACAACCAACCAAACAAAAAACTCCAAAGATTATAATGGAAACAGTCACAAAAATTGATTTTGGTGAGGATGCATAAGCAGTTCCTATACCCAGGTGTTTGAGCTGCACTGGGGAGAAGTAATATTTCAAAGGCAAAACTAAGTTCCTTAATTAGTTACAGTTATCTAATAACACGCAGTATGTTTTTCTCAAAATGCAGAAACAAGTAATGATTACTTTTTCTTACTATTTTCTTATTACTTTCTTATTATTTTTGCAAATATAGAACTTATTTTCTCAAATATGTATCTAACTGAAATTTGTAGAATGAGAGGCACTGGGATAATCTTCCCTTTTTTCCTTCCATTATCTGAAAGCGAAACATTTTTTAGGAATTGACAGAAATAAGAAAAAAAAGAAAAAGACTGAGTTCACAGCTGGGATTAAGTGAAAGAGGAAGCACATGCTCATGTATTTATTTTGTAGTTGCGTAACAGCAATTCAAGAACCTGCTGCCTCTCAGCTGAGATGTGCTGATGGACTGTAGGAAGTAAATTATTTCGACACTTGTAACCATGTAAGTTTTGTCGTATTGCAATATTTTGTGAACTGCATGAATGGACACAGAAAATTTCAGAAGCTAACACAGATAGATAGATGGTCAGCAAGCTCGGAAGGATGAGACGCTGAGCAGATGCATGGGTCCAAATGGCAATGTTGACACAGTTGTTCGGTTATGGTTTTAATCTTTTGCACCTTTCAGCATTTTAAGTAAGATTATTCACCTCACTGGACAGCAGGGAAATACTTGGTTTCAGAGGCAAGACATGACATATTACTGAGCTGAAACTCAGATACAACCCATGTACAAATGCAAAATGAAAAGTAATACAAATGTGAAAGTGGGATAATTCTCATAAAAAGTCTCTCTTCCAGGTATGAAAGAAATCTTATTCCGGCCATTTTGAAAATATTGCACAGTCTCATTCCCAAATAATGCAGAAACAGATTCATAGCTCAAATACTGAAAAATCAGTAAGATGTACACTTAAATGTCACTGAAGCCAGTAGAAATCAAGCATTATCTGGTAGTTTACCTGAAGAGAGTTATTTGTTTCTGCTAGTGGAAAATCTCATACCCAGAAACTTAGTTGTCCCACTTAACAGCATGTATTAGTGAAACTTAATGATAAAAATGAAGATAGTTAGAAGTCTGGGAATAAATCCTTCAATACAGTTTGATCATAAACTTTAGCTTTTTTGTGCTATGTGCACTGGATTTGGACCCACCCAGCTTCTCAGAACAGTTAGAAAACAAACCACTGCTGTTTCTCTATGTACAGATATGAGATGATATTACTTGCTCTTTTTTACTTTGCTATTTATGTAACTGAAAAAAAATATTGCAAAAAATAACCCTAGAAAGGGCATATAAATAGGTTTTTATGAATAATTATTCATTATTTCCATCTGTTTAAAGTAATTAAAGCAGATGATATTTGACCCACTAACTCCAAGATTTTATTTTTGTTTTCCTCTAGCAAAGGACAGTAGGAATTCCCTTGAAGACAATTTCTTATACAACTGTAAAGAACTGAAGACTTCAAAGTGCATTTTGAACTATAACGTATATCCTGATCTTTTTTTTGGCAATCTAGTGGCAAATTGCAAACCAAAGTACCTGAGGTTTTACTAATGCAGAAATAATGAAGCTGTTTAACGGGAATTAACTTATTCCAGTTTTCTCCTGATCATTACCTGCAAGAATGCATTTATTTGGTTTGGAACTGTGCATATTGTATTACAGTCATATTTATGAATTTTGTATTCAAACAAGAAACTAAGGTAATGAAAATTCTATATGGAGGACACTCCAAAATAGCAGTTAATGCAGTTTTTGGCAACAGTAAGTCATAATGATAACTACAGCAAAAAGGTTTCTGCACTTCTGTAACATCAGAGAAATACAGAAATCCTTAAACTTTGAGATTACAATCAAGACAAACATCTGCAATGTAACAACACTGCTTTCTTAAATCAGATTTAAATGATTTCTCAAGGGGCAATAAACACAAACCCTGCTTTCATTCAATCCAGACATGTACCAACCCTATGAATTCCTAATTTACATATAACATTATGTAAAATGCTCTTGGTATTGTGCCTTTTTAAACAGAACTGAGCGTAGATGTAGTTTAAGCAGACATGAGTGAATATGTGAGTATTATTGTGAAGGTTTTGTCTTGAACTAAAATAATGCCAAACATTAGTGGCAACCATAGAACTGTTATGAGCTTACATTAAGTATGTTGAATTGTTCTGTATAAAACCCACAAAAATTAAGTTTTCCCATGAGCCTGTACAGAGTTTGCAAAATACATGGTGGGACAATCCTGAGCAAAAATGTCAACATTGATGTCCTTTCTGCATGGAGAGCAAAAATCCTTTTCTGGCTTGATAGAGAGTATTCTGTGGCAGGTAAATAAGACTGGAAGAAATTATACGGGAGAGGGTTTCTTCTAGTTTAACACAGCTGTGTCAACAGGCACAGAGAAAAGATGCAGATACTGAATGTTAGAGCATCTTTTGAGGCAGAAATTTCTATGGAGTCCCTTTGCTTCCTATATCTTTCTTACTTTAGTCAATGTTGCTACTTACTGTGGGGCAGAAAGAGAGAAGCAAACATCCGTTTTTGATGGAGTGATGCACTGAATCTCAACAAATTATCCTTAAACTACTCCAATAATTAGGAGTGTTTAAAAACACTTTGAACAATAATGGGATTAATATTGAACCTAATTTCACTACTTCTCTTCTCTTCTCTTCTCTTCTCTTCTCTTCTCTTCTCTTCTCTTCTCTTCTCTTCTCTTCTCTTCT
>VYZM01021739.1:13542-31184 GCA_013398915.1 Dromas ardeola
TCTTCTCTTCTCTTTTCTCACATTGAAAAAAAGGACTGAACTAGTATGTACTTAGCAAAATGTTCTACTCAACTATATCAGAAACATTTTCTTTTCATTCATTTATTGCAAAACTGAGACTTGGTTTCATGACTGGTCCAACCGATCAATTCTGCCCCTTTGATTTTTTTCATATCTGAGACAAATTCAGTTTTGCACAGCTTTACACTTTTCTACATTCTCCTGTGTGCTACAGTTGTGTGTATTTATCCTTCACCTTGAATAAGAAATCTTTATTTAAACCTTCATAATCTTGTAACTTTTCCAAAATTTTCTATGTAGATTTCTCCAGAGTCGTACTAGCCTTCTTGTGTAGAACATACTGCATTGTTTATCTAAAATGTTTCCACCAACTGTAAATTAAATTTCAGCCATCTTGATAAGGAGGCATTTTCCTTTTGTTTTTGTACAGTGCTAAGGAACTCTTCCTACATGGCAAGCTCCACCAATGCAGCCGTGTAATTTATCACTAAGCACTGAGTAGTCAACACACCTTCTAAACCAGTCACTTTCCCCTAGCATTTAGAAGCAGTTGCCTTTTAGATTAAGCAGAACTATTATTTAATAAATCTCAGAAATGCCCCTCAGAAGATTAGGAAAGGAAGTGTAGAAGGTTATTTAACATACTCTGCTTAGAGAATTTAGATAGCAGGCTGTAATTATCCAAATTGGAATTTAGCCAGCAGCTGAAGGCTAATAACAATATTCTGTGAAAAATACCACGCAATCTTTCAGGCCCAGACATGCCAGCAACATCTCATCTGAAACATTGCAACTGCAACAGCTCAGTGTCTCTAACAGTTTGCTTGGAATAGTAGTTCAGTTCAAATTCTAGAAAGAAAAGTGCTTTCAAGAGAATCAGCACCATTTCCTGCAACTCCAGAAATACATATTTTTAAGTCTGCTATTAAAGTACTAAACAAACTCTTCCTACCTCAGAAGTACCATGAAAAGTGTTCTGATTCAGCCCACAAAATACTTATGGGTCTTCTGTGTTATGAAGAAGGCAACATATACAGGCAGCCCGCTTCTCCAGTGGTTTTGGGTCTTGACTTATTGAGCTTGGATGCTTGTAAGTCAGATGTTGCAGAGCTGAGATGGACTCTTACCCTCCTTTCAGTGGCTAAACCACAAGACAGGAGGTCCAAGACTGGAGTTCAGAAATGTAGGTTAAGTCCTATGTTCCACATACTTTATGTGTGAGAGAATTTAACTCCACTAGCATTAACAACAGCTGATGTGCTAAGGGCTGGGATTTCTATGGGATGCCAATAGGGAGCTGCCAAGAAAGATGCACACTGGAAACTCTGCCCGTAAGCTTGTACTCTTACTTCATTTAGGGACCTCTGCGAAACTGTGATTACGAGCCTGACTTTGTACTGGGCCTTCATGCTTGAGCCTTCAACAGGTCTCCCAAACACTTTAAACGGTTGAACTAATCTTTTTCATATTGCATCGTGGCTACAGCTCTTGTCCACTGTCTTCTTCTGGATCTATAGTTTAGTGTCCAAGCTTGTGAAAGCAGGTGTGAGACAGACAGAATATTACTCCTACTAAATGTTTTCAGTTAAAGTTGTCATCCAGGAAAAGGGAATTCTGGGTAGAGATCCATTAATCAGAATAACAAATATTTTTAAATTTAGTCACTGTCAGCATACAAGAACAAGGCTCCCCACCAAAGGTTATTAAAGAAAATAATTTACCACAGGACAGATGGAAAGATCCTTTTATGAACTTAAAGTTAGTTAAAGGATAAGAAGCAGAGTAGGGTTTAATGATCACGTGCTTAGATGAGGAAGACTCAAAAGTGGGGTTGCCCTAGGATCAGTGATGTGACCAGTTTTCTTCCACATCTCCATTCCCAATGGAGTAAGGAGTATGCAGTGAAATTTGTAAGAATGGATATGATGTTAAGATCCTTTGGGTAATCAAACAATGCACCAATGTTGAGGAACTCCAGAATGTCCTCACAAAATGAATGGGTGTGCAAATGCATAAGTAGGTGAGTTTTAGAGATTAATATGCATATAGGAAAATATATCTAAATGATACCTGCATGATGCTGAACTTGGAACTTAAAATTTTGATCTCAGAGTCATCACTGATATTTGTCTGAAATCATCGACTCCGTGTTCCATGGCAATTAACATCCCCCCCGTCCCCTAATATGAAGCACAATCAGGAAGACCAAGACAAAGAGAGTAACACAAAGTACAATAGAAAACCCTGAGGTACCCATATCTTCAGCACTGCTTGGAGTCTTAATCCCCACATGACAAGAAGGGCAGAGTAATGTTAAAGAAGATACAGAGATGAGCGAATATCTGACCTTGGAACTGAAGCAGCTGCTTTATAAGCAGAAATTGAAAGTCCAGAACTCTTTATGGAAAAGGTGGCAGTTTGGAAAGAAGGTATCAGAGGAGTGTATTCCTCTGTTTTCCCTCAGGGTATTTTCTTTGAGTTTGTCAGTCCTCGCTGTGGGAGCCTTGGAGAAACAGATTTCATCCTCACAGCAAACCACAAAGGGCAAAAATGTGAGAGGATATTCTGTTTCAATGAAGGGCTACTGTGATGTGTGACAGTTGTTCTCCAGGGACGGTTGTGTGCCCTGGCTAGTGCACGGAGATTGTGTGGAGATGGAGTAAGGCTGGTATATCTGGATCATCCATCCTAGAGCAGCCTCTGCCGAGCAAATGCTGCCTAGTTTTTCAGGTGGTGAAATGCTGGACAAACTGGGGAAGATTTTCATGGTGGGGATGAAAAAGGCACTGAGAAAAAGCTCTTCCAGATAAATTTCAAGACTCTACTTTAAAGTTGGCGGATAACGGAGTTTTTAAATTATGGATTTGCTAAATTACAGAGTCCAGATAACTACCTTTCTCTCATTTTTCTTATTTTCTTATTATTTTCTTATTAGAACTTCATTTTCTGGACATGTTTTCTAAACATATCCTCCATTTCCTTCCCCCCCACAGAGCAGAAGATTTTAGCACATGTGGTCAGTATTAGGGCAGTGAAATGTTAATTTCTGTATTTGCTGTTGGTTGGGATTTTTTTGCCATGTCAAGTCAATGAAAAATTTATTCTATGATAATTCCTCATTGCCATATTAAAAATGGTCGATGGGATCTGTTTACTCATACCTTACCAGAAAGGTGACTCAAAAAGATTGAAAAATGGAGGTTAAGTTAAACTTTTAAGCATCACTGCCTGCTTTTAGAGTTCCACAGAAAATGTTACATCTTCTTTCAAATAATTTTTTTGTCAATGCTACCTCCGTAAGTGGATGTCTGGAAGAAAATATAGTATTGCTGCAGTTCAGCATTTCTAACATAAAGTTCCTTTTTTCCTCCTTTCAAGAATTTATATATTTAACTCCATTGTGAAAGATTAGACAGATAAGAAGCTTTCAGCAGAATCACAATACAGGTAATTACGGGTCTGTCAGCATTTCCATTATGAACTCCATTTAGCATTAAGGGCTTAGCATTTTTCCATCATTTCAGAAAATGTCAAACTGAAAGCTGGCATGCAGATTAGCAGCCTGGATGCAAATTTGTTTACACAAAATATTTAAATCTGCTCAGCTGCTTTTGATTTAGAGATCAGCCAGAAACTTTAAACTCTTGGGGTTTCTCATGTGTTTCTGCCAGCTTCTAGACCAAATCACAGTTAAAAATATGTGATTGGTTAATAAACTCTTGACTCATTGTCTTCTAAAGTTTTGAAATTATTTACTTTAGGCTTTAAAATGGATTTTAGTATTTCTGCTCATCTTGCAACTCTATTTTTTCTCCCGATGTCTTCATAAATCAATAATGAGTTAGAATAGGATTCGAAAACTATAATAAAACCTGATAGTGATCTTAAAGTCTGAAACATTTTTTTAGGGCTCACTTAAGTGAGTCATAAGATGTCATAAGACAGTGAACAGAAATGGACTTGTAGGGTTTTTGAGAGTGCTGACTACTTAGCCCACTAGTTCTAACACCATTTTAGGGAACTGATCAAAAAGTATCTAACGCAGTTCAACTGCTACAGTTTTTCAGTTTCTTCACTTTAGTCTCATGCATGGTATGAACAGCTTTGTAGAGCTGTCACATCCTAAATAAACTCCTCTGTATGGAAAGGAAGTGTTTTGTTTGTTATAACAATCTGCTCTGTTCTGCTATAAGTCAATGACAAATCTTCTTTTCATTTCAGTGGGGACAAGCTCTAAAATAATCTACTGGTAAATATTTCAATAATGTTATAATTGAATGGATGATCACTCTTGTTCAAAAATACACTTCTCACTTGAGAAGTAAGAAGCTTTGAATGGACTTACTGCCACCAAGCAACATGAAATAGAAACGCTGTTAGAAACATTGAGATATCAATAGAAATTAGATAGAAAAATAGTATTAAGTCAAGTAGGAAAAAAAAAAGACACTGAGATTGTAAAATATGGATGGTCAAGTAGATAACGGGCATATTAAAAATACTGGTAAGAGATGGGCAAACAGGAAAAATCAATGATACAGGTTGTCGAAAAATGCACAGTCATCCAAGTGTGCCAAAGAAAGAATAGGAACCTAGCCCCAAGTCGTCTGTGAATTAAAAGCACAAGAAGGTATGGTGCAAAAGAGATGGTGCAAATAAACTTTGTGCAAATGAAACGTGGAGGAAGCAGATGAGGAGAAAACACTGATCAACTAAATATATCCAAATCAGTTTGGCCAGAGGATGTTCACCTACAAGACACTGTGTACTGCCTTAATAATGCAAAAAATCAAACTTTTAAGAATGAAGAAAATGTACTCCAGAAGACATCTCAGATAACATTAGTTACAGCTATGTCTTCAGAAGTATCTGCAAATTCTTTACTGATGATTCAATACAATGCTCATTGCATTGTGTACTACTTTTTTTAATAAATGATCTATTTTCCTTATACTTAACCTCAGGCTTACCCTAAATTCTAGGAGGCAATTCATGTCTTCTTGATAATTACAGAGCTTCTGCTGAGCAGATTCTCTCTCTCTGTGGCACACTCTGACTCTTTAGATTAGACATTTGTGTTAACTCAGCTGCCAATGGATTTCAAAGAAGTGACCAGTACAAGAGGACCCAAAGGGAGCAATTTGGAACAGTACGTTTCACAAGTCAGATACATATCAAACTCTCCTGATTTCATTGAAATGCTCAAAGTCAATCTTGGAATAAGTGAATAACAGAATCCCTACAAATCTATCCCTATGTGATTTTTTTTTTTGCCTTTTCTATTTTTTTTTTTTTTTTTTTTTATTAAGCTACAAAATTCTGTAGTATCCAGAGTCATAACTAGTCTGTTCTGGTCATCCCAGAATGATGATATCAGTAAAGGATAGAGTAGTGATATTAGATCTTTAAAATTTCCCTTACCATGTCACATGGACAGTTTCATTGCATACATTGGAGCTTCAGAAAAAGAGAAGATACATCTTGGATTTCCAAAATATACCAAGTATCCAAGTTTTAACCATCTGACACTATAGTGTTTATTTGTACGCAAGTAAGGATTTTCTCTTTAAATCTATTAGATTTTGACCTTTTTTAATAATGTGTTTTGAAGTTTCTTTGTTTGGGGTGAAGGGCTATTATTTTTGTTACCAAAAAATAATCATGTAGACAGGCACAATAGACTGAAGAATGAAAACAAATATAACTGAAACTCCACTCGTCCAAACTTGCCTTCTTGCAGATGATTTACAATCCAAAGAACACCCTGAAAAAGTTAGGAAGTCTAATCTATAACTGTCAGGCTGGGGGGATAATTCATTTCCTAACAGATTACTCGTACACATTTATTACTTTGGGCCACAAAAGGACTTTACAAATGACATAGAAACTGAAGAGAACTTTCTATATTTTACTGCAGGCTTTATGTTTTTGGGACTTCTCCAGTGGTACTTGTGGAGTGGGAAGAGAGTTTGGGAAGGAAGCCCAGAAGTGCAGAGGAGGCTGGATAAATTCGGAAAAATTACAGGAGCTAGCTGACGAGCTAGAATTTGAGTGTAGTAAAAATATATAGATAGAGCTTAGGAAAGTGGGTTTTTTATGGGTATCTGAATTTAAAACTAGCTGAAATTAGTGTAGAAACTCATACAAATTTCAACGACCTGCAATTGTAGTACTAGAGAGATTTAGGAATTTTGGAAGCACATCCTTGGGAAAGTTATGGAGGCAGGCATGCAGGAATCACCCATGCTGTTGAACTCATTCAATATTAAACATTGGTTCTGTTGCTCATTGCTCTTTGAGACAAATAGCTTTGAGAAGCATAAGTTTGTCAGGATGTTTACAAAAATCTCTGTGTTTTATACGGTTGGTGAAACTTTCCACCACTGAAAACGAAAATGCCAATAAAATATATCTCACCTATTTGTCAGGGGAAATGTGTTATCCTTGCATGAAAAGACATAGGAGGTTCTGTTGGCACTCTGTCCTCTATGAAAAACACAGAAATGCTGTTGCTAGTCTAATGCCTATGCTATTTTTCTTTTCACAGAAAGGAGCTGAAAATTAAACTTTCTCAAGAATGCTGAAGTACTTGGGTAGAAAATTGGGCCACTGAAGAAGTATAATAACATTCACATTCTTACAAGATGTCTGTAATTGCTATAAGGAGAATATGGTTGCATTTAGGATATATGAAAGTTCATTAAATAGAATCTATAAAAACCTCTAAAGAAATATTTTCCCAAATGTCAGAGGTACTTTATTTTCCCATGAAGGAATTGCCAAGATTGAAAAAAAGGGTAAAGAGGTGATATTACCAAAGTCTCTGAAGCTAATAACTATGTGAATTGTGTGAGGGAAATGATTGGCCCCCTTCAAAAGAGTGTGCAGAAAGGAGCAGCTATTGAAAAGAAGAATTCTGAATGAAAGTGATAGATATGTCAAATAGTAATGTGGAAAGGAGTAGGTAATGATAATCCTTTTTTTTTTGTTTTTGTAAGTTGAAGATCACACCAAGAAACTGAGGACTGGACAGTCAGTTTCCCTCTTTCGCCTGTAAGAGGATATTTTTCAAGCCCATCAAATGTAAATCTTTTTTTTCTCAGTTCTAGGACCCTCTAATTGAAGAGGAAATTTTTTAGCAGTTTCATATGAAAGGATTTCATATTTAGTAAATCATGTGAATGCTGTAAAAATCATAGCCATTTTAGTTATAGTCCTAAGAGGGAAGGTTTGTTGCCATGAGTATAGCTAAAGCATTCACTTGAAAATTTGTATCATGCTACTTCAGTCACTAGACTGATGAAAATTCTCTAATCAGAAAAGCGGTTTTGTGAACACTATTTGATCTAAAGATTTCGGAGAAAATGTCTTGCCCTTTCATTATGAATTATGAATTATATGTATTTCTTCTCTTGTGGTCATTAAAACTGCCACACCACGCAACAAACATTATTAAACTGAGTAGCAGTAGTCATATGATTAAAGTATAAGTATCAGTTATCATAGATGTATTCAAGGGAAAACACACAAGATAAGCATAGTCATGAATGAAGCACAGGTTCTTCTTGATAGAGCACGCAGCTACACATGCCTGCTACCAGAAGTGCTGGCGTGCACACACACTTGCATGCCTGTCCGTGTCTCTGTTCCCACATGCACCTGGAGATGCATGAAAAAAACATCTTTTACTGCAGAGTTGATTGACTTGACTATGTTAGGTGGCCAAAGACCTATTCTTTTCTTCCCTCCACATTTGGTTAACCAGGTAGGCTTTCCAAAAGTCAAGATTTGGACCCTTGTTTTCCAGTATATGTTAGTTCTTGTGACTTTGGCTCAGTATATTACATGTTTTTAGACTCCAAGATGGTGGCAAATACAAAAAATGTGCTAGAAGAAGATAAATACAATAAAATTCGTCTGGAAACTTCCCTATTTTTATGATTTTTCAGTATTTTCAAATGTAACTATGTATCTGGAATATATGATAATCCAATAAAAGTAAAACCAAATTGCATTAATAATTAAATCTGAAAGCATTCTAAACTGAAATCTATTTTCTCAGTTCCTCTGTAACTATTAGCAGTCTTCTGCAAATTCCAAAATGTTTTACTGGAGAACAAAATTTAATATGGAATTTTGAAACCAGGTTGTAAATTGGCTGTAATTCAGCATATGTTCTGACAAAAAGCATGAGTATTCTGTGGTTTTAAAGACTACAGCTAACATTGTGTTAGCATACTACCATTACATTGAAGCTAGTGGACTGATCTCCAGAAGCACTGACATGATCATCAATAAAATGTAGAAAGACAGAACATTTTTTGACTGTATTCAAATATTTAATTTACTTTCCTCAAAGAGAATCATAAACAATTTACTTCTGAAATCTTTAGGTTTATAATCCAATGTGAGTTTTCCAAAGGGCACTGCTATTGAAAATTTCTAGTGTATTGTGAAATATATGGCTTCTGTTATAATTTATATTTCCAAGTCAAATTAAATATATGTACAGAAAAACTGTAATTCAAAACTCAGTATGAAAAGGAGCGAAGGCAAATCTACTCTCAAAGGTCCCATCCAGGACTCTTCTGTTGCTTTCAACGGGTTCAACAACAGGCAGTTTTGAAGCTCGTTTTATATCCTGTTTTATAACTTGCATTCACCTTTGGATCAAAGCTGATATACAGAAGCAAAAATGCAACCTTTAGTAAAGGCTTTTAAAAGATTAGTTTTAATTAGACTAAGCTCTGATTCCCAAAGAAAATTGCACAACAGTCAAGAAAGCTAACTATCATAGAATGTGAAGGTTTCCTTCTGAATCAAATTAAATAATGGAGGAAAGGTTTTGTAATTCAAGTAGCTCCATCTCAACGCTATGTTGAAAGGAGAAGAATATCCATACTTGGCATTTATGTAGCTCATTTCAGCGAAGGACTCCAAACCACACTTGCAGTCATCCATTTGCTGGGTCTGAAAACAGTTCTATAAGAAGATAATGATCGCAGAGGGATCATTTTAACTGCCACTGAAATACAGGCACCTCTGAGATGTGATATGTCAGCCTCTTTAAATGATAATGCCAGTATTAAAATAAAACAGAAAATAGCACAGAAATATTTTTTTCTGTATTTGAAAGGTGATTAGAGGTTTTCATTCAACTAAGAACAGTTTTATAGAAACTATATTTGGTAAAACTTTCCTAAATCAGTGGGAATAAATAATTGTGGCAGTTAATTCTTAATGTGCTAGGATCAGTTCTTATTAGCATTTTTTAGTAACTGGTGTTTTTTCTTTTCATCAAGCATTCCTCCTGCAATTTGCTAGCTACTACTACTTGCACTCTTGTTTTGTTAGTGAAATCAGTTATGTATTATAGCAGAACTTCCTTCTGAGATGGGGAATACACAATAAATTAAGAGGTAACGAATTGCTTAAGAAGCACATACATTTCAAGTCATTACATGCATCTTTGTAAACTAACAATGTAGTCTGTTGAATTTCTTCATAACATAACCAAATATATGGATATAATTTCTATATGTGCATGTTATATATGTATGTGTACACATGTGTGTACACACAATTCCTTGAGAATGAAATCAAACAAGTTAAAATGCATAAAGATGTAAAGCTAATAAAATATGTAGATATGGGAAACAGATAAAATAGAATTCAAGGTCAGAAGTAGTGATTCATCATCTGTATAATGCAAGTAATTACTCAGTCTTTTCTGCCTCAAGCCTCCAGATTCCTTTAGTCCTGTTGCAAAAATAATCTGTGCTATTTACAGGCCTCGGGAAGTGAGAATTCATCACCCCATGAATCCTTCTGCGGTTAAGTTACTTACTGTTATTCACCTTGTTTCTATAATACAATATGAATATGATACATGATGCTATGATGCACTTTGTAGAATCCAAGGGAAAATAGGCACTCTGTCTTTCTATGCCTGTGCTGGCTGCATCTCACCTTGCTCTTTGACAACACCATTCTACAAGGGCAGCAGCCCCAGTGGAATCCTTTGTACGCCGTTCCCCAATACTTTGAAGCCCTCTCTCTCTGAGTGACACTGTTCCTAAATTTATAAGCTTATCCATCCAACATTTCAGACACTGAGAAGGAGACGATGGATTTCTACCATTTCCTTCTTTGACATTTACAACAGTATTCAGCACTTGCAATGCCAGGATTATGGACCCATATTAAACCTTACGTGATCTGTAAGAACAAGGCGGTGAGACCAGGAAAAGTAAACAACTAAATGTAAACATCTACAAAAAACATGGTGTGTCTGTTTGGTTTTGTGCATGTTTATTTTTAAAAGACTTTGCCACAGTCTGATATCCTTGTCCATTCTATTTCCCAAAAGAAAAGCTGGATGTTGGGAAGCAGATATTCAACATTTCCTAGTACTACTAGGCTTTTTTTTTTTAAGAGTCTGATGATGTCCTGTACATTACATATCATGCACCCTTTCATTTAGGTCCATTGCTAAATATTGTCCCTTGAATTTTTGATAAATGCAAAGATTCCCTCTTTTTGTACAGAAATTGTGCAATTTCATTGAGAAGGAAACATTCTTCTGTGAAACTGTTTGAAAGACACATGTTTAAAGCTCATAAAAGTTCTGGAATTTTTCAATAAACCTTAGCGTGAAAATTATTCAACCAAAATAGTGAGGTAAGTTTTATAGCCTTGCAATAACGATTTTTATCATACGCCTCTCTTATTTGTTACTTAAATATTGCTGCTTCAAACATCTTGTGTAGTAAAATCTCCCTTAAAATTATAGGGGTCTAAGGAAAAAACACCACCTTAGACCAAGTTGTCTGTTCTCTGACTGTTCTTTCCTGGGAGATTGCTTTGGAGTAATCTGGTAAACTAATTTCCCACAAAGGCTTTGCTCTATCATTTCGACCTTAACCATTGTGTCCAGAAATACAACCTGAATGATACTCATCCGCAAGAAGTTGGGTCTGAAATGTCACAACCCGATTGAATTAGAATTGACATTTTCTGTTAGTGGAGAAGCAAAAAAACAATTTTTGCAGCAGATCATAAAGCCTTTCCTGTTCCTACCAGTTCCAATTTATCAGTCTATAGAATTAACATTTTACATATAGTTTTAAGTTATTTTATAAATGTTTTCCTTTGACTTATACTGTCTGTCTCGCTCCCAGCATTTTAACGATGAACTAACTTGGCGTTGCTTCATAGATGCTAACTAGTTTCCCAGGCTCTTACTGGAGTGAGCTGGAATCAGAAATGCTCAATAGCTCTGAAAATCAGATAGTGTCCAAGATAACTTGTTTTTAAAAAAGGAGGGATACAAGGATATGTTACTCTTCATAACCTTTTCTCTGAAAGGGTATTACAATCATGCAAATTGAGCCATCCCCACAGGATATTTCAAAATCTTGAAGAAATTCTCTAAACTATTTTGTGCGTTTCTCTTTTTATTAGATGCATGTGCATTCAATGGTTACAAATCTCAAATTTCTGGGGTTGACCTATGTAGCACATCAACACTGGGTATCATAAAGCCAATTTTATTACAAATTTTCATACTATTCAGTGCTTTTATCCAGATGCAGAGTGTAAAGGATGGAGAATGCATATGAATGCATATGAATGCAAGGGAAGGGAAGGGAAGGGAAACATAAGGAGACAGAATAAACAAATGAGTGGAGCACAGGTCAGTTCATGCCTCTTAAAACACGATGTTCCAAAAGCAGCCTTTAGCTCGAGAGATGCAAAACTGCTGGCTGCTGAAATCCAGGATGGTGTGCTAGTCACTCTGTACTTGCTGTGTTTCTCTTATCTTTCCCTCAACTGCTGCTAATAGTCACCGTTGGAGATAAAGGGCACTAAGCTAGATGGGCAATTGATCCTACTTGAGTTGTTCCTCAAAAACAAATAAAAGAATTCCACAAAAAAAAACCAAGCAAAAAACCAGGTAGACTGTAAGTTTCTGCTATGTTTATTGCACAGAGGTTTTGGAGAAGGGGGGATTGGAAAGCACATCCACGGAGTTCTTTAGGTCTCGCGGGGTGGCGCTTGCAAATCGAGATGTTGGTAATGGATACAACCTGTCCCTCTTCAGCCTGCGCGGCTGCCTGGAGCCCCCAGCCCGCTCCCGCCAGCAACGGCCTCATTGCGCTCAGGGAGTGAGGGGCAATTTCCGCATGTTAAAAAACAAACAAACCGCCCTGATGCTGCCTCAGACACGCAGACAAAAGACTTGCAAGAGTCACCGAGCTAAAGAAAGCAAAGCCAAACGACGGAAGGGTATATTAAGAAGGACCGCCTGGAGGTGCGGCCACCCCGGGCGGCTGCGGAGGCCGGTGCCGGTACCGGTGGCGGGCGCGGGTGGTGCCTGCCGGCGGGCTGCCGCCCCTGCGGGCCCACTCCGCCTTGCGACTGCTGCCTCTCGCAATGAAGAAGCGGAGACTGCGGGCGCGACGTTCCCCTGTGCCCTTTGCGGGTCCCGAATGCCACCGCGCAGGGGAGGAAGAAGCCGTCCCTGCTGGCGCTGCGGAGAGGGGTTGTGTTTTTCTTCATTTCTGCCCCGCAGAAGAGGAGGAGGAGGAGGAGGAGCCGTGCGCCAAGCGGAGGGCAGAGCCGAGCCTTGTTTTAGACCTGACCTGAAGGGGAAGGGAGGGGGTGCGCGGGGTGTAACTTTGTCTGCAACCCTGCAGAACTGAGTAGCTTGAAAACCATCGCTGAGGTGCTGTGCGCGGTGCACTGTGCAGAAGCCCCGCGTGATCTGCGGGAGCTGGTGGGAAAGAGGCACCGTAGAGGAGCTGAGCGTGTGCGGAGGAGTTGAAAAGGAAGGATGAAGCTGTCCCTTCGCTAGTCAGGGTCTCCCTGCACCCCTGCGTGCGTACGCACACAGACACACACACAGAGGCAGAGACACACACACACAGAAGCACAACGATGCAGCAGCGGCAGCGACCATCTGGAAATGAGGAATCCTGAACCTACTGTTACTCGCCCAACCGTTTCCATTTCAGGGACAGAGCGAGCACCTCGCTGCGGCCACCCGTCCCCCACCGGGGAAAGCTATCCGCCAGTAACCCCATAAGTCACTGGGAAGGAAGCGATGGGGCTGGCGGAGCCTGCAGGGAGAGGGGTTGAGGTGGGAATGGAGCAGAAGGGGGACTGCAGAGGTGGCTGAAAGAAGCAGGGCATGCTCTGTCCCTGCTAAATATTCCTACATGCCAGGTACCCATCACTGAAAATGGAAATCCTTTCCATTTTCTCATCACTTCCTCTGTCAATGAGCCGTTTAAAATCTCTCTGCTTCATCTCCCTTTTATTTTGAAAGCTGCCCTTGTTCCGCTTGTCACAGCTGCAACAGGGGAACAGAGGAACAACAGCAGAGGCAAAGCTTCATTTTAGCCAGGCAGACAAAAGAGCAGACTTCGGTGCTCTCTGCTCTCTGTCTTGGAGTGACAGCTACACAGAAGAGATGGAGGAGTCTTGTGGTCTCTGGTCATTTCGCCTGATTTCCTCTGTGGTTTACTTCCACAAACAGATCACAAGCATTTTCTAATATTTTTTTTTTTTCGGTGGAGGGAGGTGCCAAATCGAAGGGGTGCAGGTATCTGATTCTTCTCCTAAATCCCAGGAGGCAAAGCTCACTGATGCTGCTTGAACTACTATGGATTTGGTTTTTTTTTTTTCTTCTTTTCTTTTCTTTTCTCCCCTCTCTTCCCCTTTCTGTAAGGGAGCTGGAAGGTGGAGGTTTCCACTCACTGGTCCTTCAAGCTTGGTTTGTACCCCCCGTGCCTAAATGGTGCTTCTCATTTCTCCTGTGGGAGGGTGGGAGAGAGGGGAGTCTTGCACCCCTAAAGGGAAGAGCACAGCATCCATCATCCCCTGTAGTTGGCCAGTAATGTCCCACCCAGTTTGGCATTTTCTAAGGGTTGGGTTTTGAGGTTTTTTGTTGGTTTTTGTTTGTTTCTTTTAATGCTTCTGTGCCTTCTCTCATTTTTCAATGGTGACACTTCTTTGCTTTTTTACTCCATCTCTATCCAATGAGGATTTTGTTGGAGATTGATCCATAGCATAATGCGATATTGTGTAAGCAGTTAAAGATTTTCATTGAAGAAGGTACGATTCCTCTTTGCTTCAGCTCTTACTGTCAGCCCTTCCCTCGCAGTTCTGACAAATTCCTTCCTCTGATTTTCTCCCTTTTTGTCTATATGGTTATATACAAGGAGTGCATAATTAAACAGAAATGAACATGGGCCTGTAAGCACCCTGGGATAGTTTGACACCTGTAACAGTGGAATAGCTATGGATCAAAACTGGAGAAATGGCGATAGGACGATGACAAAGGTAGGAAGCACCTGAGAGGCAGATATCAAGCAAAGCTGTGGAAGTGGTCTGGATGATGGGAACCTCAGCAACAGTTTGGATGTTATGATCTGGTGCTGGACTATTCAGTAGGCATGATTAAGCAAAGAAGGGTATGGGCGTGTGGAGGTGGGGTGTGGTGAAAGGGCCTTTGCCAGGCAGTGGTAGAGCAGATGCAGAATCTGAGGAGTCACCTTGCTCCCAACATCTGGAATGTTTTAAATGGGCAGGTATTCATTCATTGTTTGCCTCTGACAAGTTTTCTGGGAGAAGAAGCGTGTGCTGACACAATGGGAATGCAAATCAAGGTAAAATGTATTCATTCACAGGAGTGGGGAGAGAACTAAATATAAATGCCCAGAATAGATGCAGTGCTGCAGTGAGTCTAAGCCAGCTCTATGGAGCTTGGCTGCCCAAAGGAGGCCACATCCAGGATGTAAAATCTGACCTACCAAACGCGCAGTTGCTGGGAGGACCCCTCAGCCTGAGGGAAATCTACGGAATCTGCCAGGATCAGCACCTGGGAAACTCAGGCCCTGACAATAGAGATGAAACCACTTCACAACATCTCTCTGGGACTGTACCTGGGCAGGAAAGGAAAGGGACAGTTTTGCAAAGCCCGGTTTGTTTTTTTTTTTCTTTTTTTCTTGGGCTGCTTTAAGTGCTTCATCGCAGTTTGCACCCTCAGCACCCAGTGTTCCCCCTCCCCTCCGAGGGCAGGCGAAGCGGCTTCTCAACAGGTGCCGTGGAAACTTGCACGGCTCCCGCGGCCATCGCGACGCGGGGAGAACGGCCGGAGTCTTTAATTTTGTAGGATGCTGCCGCCCCGCGACTCGGTGCTCACAAAGCAGCTGCTTCGGCAGCAGCTCCGGAGCCACCCGTGAGCCCCAGCGCCTCCGTACCGCGCCCGCTGAGCGCCGCGGAGCGGCACGGCACGGCGCGCCTCGCAAGCAGCCAGCCCATGACTTGCAAATGATCGCACCCAGCACAGAGAATGCGTTAATGACAGCGGGCTGAACCGGAGGAAAGAAATGTCCCCAGAGCCCCGGGTTGGACTTGGTGACAGAGCTGCTCCAGAACGGGGCAAAGCGCAGGGAGCAGCTCGCTTCAATAGCCGCAAACAGAGAGAAGCCGCCTGTAATTAAAATGTGCGTTAACATCACAGGCAAGTCCCTTCCCCTCGGGTCCCCCGTGTCAGGAGAACATGGGATGAGGTAAAAGCCCTCGACACCCCCTCGGTGAAACACGAATTATCTTTTCCACGCGATGCAAATGGGGGGACGAGCAGCTGCAAAGCTCTACAATAAACTGTTTCATCCAAGGCAGAGCCAGCCTGGGAAGGCACGCCTTTGAATGCGCCCCCCCCCTCCAACACACCTCCTTCCCACCCGTGCAGGCAACCTCTGTAGGCGATAACCAAGTCTAAAAACTCGGAGAGGATCGATAACGTCCACTAAATATTCTGGGAGTGTATGAGTGTGGCGGGGAGGAGGGATGACGATGAGGAGGGGGATAAAAGGGTGATTAATCAGATATTAATCACTGGCCACAAACAAGGGGAGATTATTTCGGGTAGGCAGCCGACTGTGGGGAGTTGCAGAATAGATCCTTTTACTGAAGGCACGCCTGATGGGATCAGCACTTCACCGTTTAGCGATGCCTGTGTAATTTTGAAGGTGCACATTATTCAAGCCACATATTTCTTCTTTTCTCTGTGTGTAGCATTTCCCTTAACTGTCTGCAAGCACAGACTTCGTGGAGATATTTATGCCGCTAACTAGAGCTTTCCTTTTTGCTCTCCTTTCATGAACACAGAAGCAGGAAGAGAGCAAAACAGCCCCTGCCCGGAAAGAAAAAAAAAAAAAAAAAGACAAAAAAAGACAAAAAAAAGACAAAAAAACCCCCACCCCACCCTCCCACCTACGTCAGGGAAAAGGGACCAAAGGAGGGAAGAGAAAAGGTGGCGATCTTTGCACCCAGCGGCAGACCATGCCTTCAAGGCTGAATTGCCAACATACCTTTTCGACAGCCGGGGAGCCCTGCATGCATACAAACAGCTGAGCGTGAAGCCCATTTCGGGCTGCGAGACGGCTACGCACACGCTGGGCTCCTCCGTAACTTTCCCCACGCAACGGGTTAAACTAATAAGTGCATCGATATAGGCATTCCCGCAAAGAGCCCGTTGCTCGACCGAAAAACCAGAAATGTAGGTAATCCCCCCCCACAACACTACCATCATCATCACCTTAAAAAAGTCATCCAGTGGGATTTGCTTGAATACACACTAGTTAGAGGCTATATGAACCAACTCACGTCTCCGTTTGAGCATACTGCAAGAATATTTATTGAGCCCCAGCTCAGTCACTGCATTGAACGCCAAGCCTGGCAAGCAAATACATTTCCTATCTCCGAAGAGAGCTCTGAATCAACTCCTTCTTTCCTCCCCGCTTTCGCGATCATTTATATCTTTCCGTTGCAAAGTACCCAGGGTAAAAATAGAAAATAAAGAGATAAATATATTTTGAAATACATCTTGGTATAAGGCGAGAGCTTGCAACGCCCTGACCGAAAGCAAACGGACCCCTAAAAATATACCCCTCAAATACTACCCTACCTTTCACACACGAAACCATCAATAAAAAGACGAGGTTCCAAAATGTAAATCCACTTTTAATCTCCATTTTCTTCACCAGGATGAAGTCCAGCCGGCCACATTTAGTACATCCCCTTTCCCAAAAGTCTGCTAATTTCGATTCCTTTGCACGGATTTCCCCTCTGCAGATCCCTTTCATATTATTCTTGAGAGCTCCTAATTCCTATTCCTTGGCCAGGCGCAGCGGAGTTGTTGCTGTTGATGGTGCGCGGTCACAGCTCGGAGTGAATGGTGTTTCTGGGATACCACAGCAACCTTGACGAGGACTCAACCATCTCTCCAACGGGGGCACAAAGTCTCAGCTACTCTCGATCGTGTCTTTTCCTTCCCCCCATCCCCCCGCTACCCCAACTCCCTGCACAGCCGAAACCCACCACAATCCTGGCTCGTTACAGCATCCACCAGGAGCCACGGAGGAGCATCTTAAAGCTCAGACGCTCTCTCCAATAAACTCCAAACAGTATTTGCAATTGAGATTCTCCCCCCGCCCCCCCGTTCCTCCAAGAGGATCAATTCTGCCTAGGAAAACGGCTCGAGAAATAATACAGTGGCGAGGTCTCCACAGCCTCCCGGAGGAGCCTCCGGCAGCTAATACCGCGGGGCT
>VYZM01021741.1:4110-59565 GCA_013398915.1 Dromas ardeola
TTTTAATTTATTTTATTTTATTTTATTTTATTTTATTTTATTTTATTTTATTTTATTTTATTTTATTTTATTGCATTTTGCAAGCCTGAACAGGGGACGCTAAAAGTCAGAGAAGGCCTTGCACGTATTTAGATTGCTAACGTAGACCTAGACAGAGAGGACACAATACTTGTGTGAAAGGCACAAATGGATGTGAGACTTAGGAGATAAATCCAATGTAACAGAGTTTAGGCTAAAGAGCTCTTCACAGAGTATGGATGCAAATTTCACTGCACTGAGCATCTATGCACCATGCAGCCTCTGTTCCCCTTGAAAGACCTCCAGAGTGAGATGGTCCAAAAATACCTCTTTGAAGTCTTTACCCCTCAGTTATCTTGAGACATCCAAGAAAACCTTTTTACTTTTAGTAATTGAAATCTGGGACCATAAAGTATCATTTTTTCTAGTGTTCCAAATGATTCACTTCCAAATTGCTACCATAATTCTCAGCTTGTCCATGAAGAAGAAAAGTCTCATTATTATCATGCCCTTGCTCTCCTCATCTGGGCACAGCAGGAACAAGACTCCACGGGTTCTACCAGTCTTGTATTTTGCAGGGGACTGGAGGTATCTCAGGGAGCCATGCACTCACAGACATCCTCTGGGTTGCTGCCTTCAGTTCCCTGAAACTCACATCAGGAGGATACAGTTTTGGCTGTTTCTGTTCTTGGCATACACCACTGCTGTTTTACCTAGACAATTACATCTCTTTTTCTCTGTTCCTCTGAGCGAACTCATATTACAACTTAAGAAAAGTAGTTTTCAAAGGTACTTCTGCAATGTCAGTGCAGTAATGTAGTTAAACATGGATTCTTCTTTAATGTTATGGTTTATTTCCATTTAAATAGTCCTGTTGAACTCACTAGATCTCCTCATGCTCTAAAACTGAGGAAATTTTAAAACTATTTTTCTGAAAAGGGAGAAAGAGGACAAGTCTTGTAGCCTTTATCTAAATACTTGATGGTGAAGTAGGTTACAAAGTTTGTTACACTTGGTACATTGTAGGTGGTTTGTTTTTTTTTTNNAGTGGTTTTTTTTTTTTTTTTTTTTTTTTTTTTTGTTTTGTTTTTATTTTCTCACTTAGCTTAGTATGGCGTGCCTATTTTGGAATCACCTGCATTAGAAAGCAAACTTCTTCCCTTTCTATTTTATTGTCTAAGGCCGTCATGGTGGATTTACCACTTGAAAAGTGGGTAATCTCTGTGGATGAGGCACGGACAATAGTACATGTTCTGAAGTTGCTAACATAAAATCCACTTGCACGATTAACATAAAATAATGCATATTTCTTAGCATTAGAGACACAAGAAGAGATTTAACTTATTAAACTGTAATGAGATGAAGTTTCATTCTCATCTGCCATTTCCTAGTTATAACAGTTAATAGAGGGAAAACCAATTTAATTAAAATTCAAGAAAGGCTAATCCAATAATGTTGTGAAGTGGATTTGCCTTGACTAGGTGTCAGAAATCTTCTCCCAGCCTGCTCCTCTGAAATGAATCTGATTTTAATGTTTTTACAAATTCTCTCACCGGAGTCATGCAGGATTCAGAGTGGAGGGTCCTGCTGATTCATTAATTTTTATTGAAATACACTTGTGACTTCTCAGGACCATGTGGCTATGGGGAATCTTCTGATGACAAGGAAGGACCCTCACAGGGGTACAATACAAAAATGGGTGAAATGGAACAATCCTTCCAGCCCAGAAAATTATAGAGACTTTGTGACCTTTATAGGCTCCAAAAGTTTTATTTCTAGGCAGATATACACAACTATCCACATCCTCCTTTTGTTCCTCTAGATTGCATTGCATCTCTTTGTGACATCTGTAGTTTCTTATATAAATGGTTTTGTTGTATCTGGAAAGAGTTTCTGTATGTGTAGAAGATTTTATAAACTGAGAACTTACAGTAGGTATACAGATTATGAATAATAGGAACAGACAGGTTGCAGCCACTGAATTTTCACTGAGTAAAACTGGCTATATTTCTTATCATTGTTACATATTTTATGTTAACTTCCTGCAACATTTTTTTCGGTCTTTAAGAAGCAAAAAAAAGACGATATCAATACAAAGTATCTATTACTTAGTAGGTGGAAATACCTAGTAATCTTAAATATGGAGCAGGAAGGACTGCCACTTAGAAAAATGTGCGATATAACAGCATTCCTGGCACCCAAAACTTCGAAATTCAAGAGCAAACTATGGCAATAGGATAATGTGGTGCCCATACTTCAAGCTACATAATGAACACATGGCTGGACAGGTTCCCCTTGCTGTGCACACGATGGTTGCATTTACTACTGGAAATGACCAAGAATTTTCTCATATTATATAGGAGAGCGTAGGTGTAAAGTCATCTAGTACCTCCGTTAAAATACTTTAATACATATAAATCTATTAACTGGAAAAACAAAACAAACAAAAAACAAACCCACTTTTAAAATGTGATTATTTCTTAGTAACTAAAGGCAAGCAAGAAACAAAACCAATATGTGTTCTAACACCACAAGTTCATGTATTTACTAAGTGAGAAAGTTTAAAATAATGAAAAATTATGCTTTTTGCCCAATAAACTCAACAAATCCAGGTGAATGTTACGGCCCTGCATAGAGGACATGGATTCTACCCAGCACTAACAAGGTTAAAATCAGTCGAGGTGTACCTGTTTTGTTTGTACGACTTATCTCATCCTTCTAATGCTTGCAAAGCATTTTTGAAATCTAATCATTGCAGACATAACATGGAAAAAACCTAGCTGGTTCTTTTACTGCTATTAAAAAACCCTGTGTCCTTTCTCTGACCCACTGTGAATGCCACAGTACTCAAAGGAGAAGAAATAACTGGCAGGCAGTTTTTGAGGCACCGATATAAGGACAGCAGATAAGCACTGGCAAAGAGATATTTAGGCTTGTATTGGCTGGTATGTCAAACTGTGCGCAGAAGGGGGAAAAAGATCATATTGAACCACTAAAAATGTGGGAGCGGAGCAGCAGCAGGTCCCCACCAATGGGTTACAAAGATAGACAGAATACTGATATTACCAATAGGAACTGAAAAGAGAACATGCAAGAAGAGAAAAAGAAGAGAGAGTAAAAGACATTTGGAGAAAGTATTGAGTACTGTTTAACCTTATTCCAATTACCATGCTACTCACAAAAAAAGGGATTTATCTGCAAATGGAAATGAAACTTGGAGGGAAGGAAACAGAAAATACTTGTTTGTCATTTATGGTTGTAAAGGGTAATTTTTTTTTATTTTTAGTTTTTTAAAAGAAAGCTATGATAAAGATTCAGATAAGAATAAGGTCTGCAAATGGTGGCAGATTATCCAATGGCTTTCATTCACAGTTAATCAGCTAAAGAAACTGGGGTAGAATTAGATCACTTAAATCAACTATGAACACATTTTCAAAGTTATACAGCAAGGCTCATTTGCATCCAGAAGTTCCATTTATGATGGTAATCAAAAAAAGCTGCAGACCAGAAGCACTTGTATTCTGGAAGGAGAGTTTATGAAACTTATTTAAAATAAAAAATAAAATAAAATAAAATAAAATAAAATAAAATAAAATAAAATNACAAGTCTGGTAGGTACAGTATAGTTGAATTTATATGAAAAATTAGCATAGTATCACATGGCATCATGATTAAAAGTTAAATTTTATGCAAGATGGATGGATTAAGTCCTATGATAGAGGGATTAAATCTGCTTTACTAACAGATTGCAAAATGCAATTGTTAATTTTGTGCAAGAATAACTCACTTTACAAGGTCACCCAATAATAGCACTCTTGTTCCACTGCTGTTTAGATGACAATATGAAGATATTTCTGATTAAAGGCATGGATAACACAAGAAAACAGTGGGACTGTAAAACATGAAGGACACTTGGTTGCTGCTATGAAAAATCTGAGCTGCCAAGTGTAACGATCACAGTCCAAGGAAACATGATGATAATGATGATAAAGGTTTGTGTCAAGAAATACATCGGGAAACAGAGGAAAGTGTATATTGAGTTGGGAGATTATGGCTTAGAAAGAAAATATTCTGGGGGAAAAAAAGGTGCAATCATGACTGGAGACAACCTGAAGTGCCAGTAGCTGATGCACCCAAAGGACTGCTGGATGAACACCTCATTGTGTGCAGATGTATTTGCAGCTTGAGATGTGAAAAGCAGATTCCCCAAAGAACTGTTAAAACTCAAATCCCTGTGACAGGGAATAGAGGGAATTGCAACACAGAGATGAAGCAACAGTGTCTTTCTTTCCACTTGTAAGGAGCACATAGAAACCTCTGTACATACAAATTTTCTATTGAAATATGCATCCTGCCTAGTTCTGATTGCAACCTCCTCTGAAATGTTTAAAAGTTATAGTCTTTCAATACATTATCTTTCACATTTTGTGAATAAACTCCTTTGCAAAAAGTTCTTCTCAGAAGAAAATAAAGGGGGGAAGGAGAGGGTATTTTTCTTCTAAATCGCTTATCTTTGACTTCTATTAAAAAGAGACTCTAGATTTCAAATAACTGTGTAATATCCTCTGTTGAATAAAGGGCCTCTTTCTACCTGGAAGCCTTAATGATGAGTTTAAGGATTTCATTTCATAGAAATAAAGCACTTTGTTTCCCTGAAATCTTCTCTTGAACTGACATCCTCTTATTCAATAATGCTTTCTACAGTTGCACTACAATAAGTATTTTTATTAAGCATGGGTAACCCTGAAACATGGTGAGCAGCTTTAGAGTACCGTAGATAAATGTTTTTTATTTGACTTTTATTTGTGAATTCAAATCATATAGTGTAAAGATCATGTTATCCATTTACTAAATTTATCTTGCATTGTACTGAAATGCTTTTTAACTCATGTGTCCTGATACTCACACATTCTTAAGGATGACGGCAACCATAAGGTTGAAATACTGAAGGCCATCAAAGAAGCAAATGTGAAATGCTCATATCTTCAAGCACTTAGAGCATAGGAAGCAGCAAACAAATAATAGGAAAGCAACCAGATGCATCTCCATGCATGAAACTGAAAACAGCTTACAAACAGAGGAAAATATGGGCACTGAATGCAGCTAAACTGTTCTTTACCAAAACTGTGTGTTTTAATGGAATAGATAGATTTGTAGAAAGCAGGACATTGTTTTTGCAATTTTTTTTTTTTTCAGGCACGTATTAGTTTACAAAAAAGGTTTGGTGGGAGTTCCTTTGGGAAGTAGGAGACCAATCTTTCAAATCCCAAACAAATTACAGCATTAATGTAGATAAATACTTTAACCATGTGCTTGCTGATGTCCTTTTTAATATGTAAGTTAAGTATGTGCCTTATCTAAGGCATTAACTTTTGGTTTACGGATTAACTGTTTTGCTTTGTGTTTCCAAGAACATTTCCTTATGTTGTTAAGCATCTTGAACATCACCAAGATAACTTCACACCTCTGACACGTACCCATCTGTTGAAACCTACGTGGGGCAGACATCATAGGAAGTGTCACCACTCAGACATGAATGTCTCAGGGTTCAAAACTCATCGATGAGAGCAAGCTGCTGACAATTGTTTTCCTAGGGTAAGTTCTGTCTATCAGTACTAAAACAAGTTATTCAACAACGTTATACTTAAACTGGCTCAGTCTGCTCAGTTCTGCTTTGCAGGCAGGAAATTATTTGCCTGTAAGATCATTAAAGGCCTTTGGGATACTGAGTATACACAGATAAAGGACATCCAAATAGATGTCCTCACTATTGAAACATCAGCCTTGAATGACACCTGTAAAGAAAGGCTGGAGCTGTTGGGGGAACCTAATGCATTTGAAAATTGAAAGTTTTTGCACTCACAGCACCACATCAAATTCCAGTTACTTTAACAAATGCAAACAGCTGTGAACACGGTCCACGTGGAAATTTTTGAGTCAAGTGCCATATAATTGAAGCTCATTTATGATTACTGTGAAAGGCTTCTAGAAGATCCTGCGCTGCTACCAATAAGGCTGACGCTAAGTTGGAAAAAGAATAGAAAATATGAATATTATCACAGGCCACTAGTTAAGCAGGTTCTGTGCTGTGGAGTAATTCTAAAGTCTCTGGCAAACTGAATGCCATCTTACCTTACTGGCAGATCTCTCAAAAATCATCTGTTCTTTCTTCGTCTCTCTTCAGAAGATAAAGATATAGATTTCCTGATGTTCAGAATTTCCTCTCTACCGGAGACCTTCTTCAAGAGGACAACATATGTGAGGAGTAAGGACAATAGTCCAGGACAACTTGTTCTATAATCCTGCAATTTCAAAGCTCAGTAACTATTTGCAAAAGTATTTATAATGTTTTGACTAACTCTGAACATGACTAATTGTGAGAGGGTGGCAAAGGATTATTGGTGTCCATATCTTAAAAGCACTTTGGTCCAGAGAAAATTTATTCTGAAAATGAAAAAAGAAACTCTAGTCATTTTTTTTCAGGTAAATAAGGATTTTTGAGGTTTCATTGCAGGTTTCTGTATTGCTGTCTCCTCTCTGAACCACTTTGACTGCTTCTCAATGCATTTGTAAAGGTTCCTTTACTATTTTCCATAAACATCTTTCACAAAGATAAGTGTTCTAAAGAAACCCACTACTTGATGAAGATAATAAAATGTTGCCAAATAAATGATTACACCCATAAAACTGGTCATGACCTCATTACCAGCTATAGGACAGAAACTAGAAGACAGTTTGCCCAGTAAAGCCAGTGGTGGTTTTGCCTTATCTTTGCAACATATTTGAAAAGCAGAGAAGGATTTATGCTGTGAGACAGGTTTCTAATTACTGTGACATTCATCCTGAGAGCACATAGGACAATTCTTTGAAAGTTATGTCAAGATGTCACCAAATACCAAACACTTATTTTCCATGCAGCCTTGGCTGGAAGTCTTCCCTCTCCAAGGGATAAAGATGAAGTTTTTTCGCACTTATTTTATGACAGCCTAAAGGGAGATTAGGGATTTGTGGTAGCAAAACTAAAGCTCCCATGAGGAAGCCAAGCAATGATTTAAAATAGAAATATCTTTCCCCCAATCAAAATATTTGAGGTTTGAACCTTTATTTTCTACACAGTGGCTGGTTACTGTAAAAACTCCCGGAAAACATGTTTTTCCTTTAAGAAAAGCAGGAAAACATTTGACCAACTAATTCTACCTTGTGCAGCTATTCATAATGTTTATTGCAAGCAACAGCTAGTGCAAAAGGAGAAATGATTACAAAGCTCATTTTATATTTGAATGCTAAATTAAGACACATTACATAGAAATAATGGCATAGTAAGCTACAGGTGGATAAAAGCCTGGGTCCATTCCTCCTAAATATAAGTCATAAAAAGCACAGCAACACAGAACCTCCTCTCTACCAGACCTGTAAATGAAGACATGACAAAAAGCAGACGCACCATGCCATGAGTGACGTCACTTCAAGTCCTGCATAGCAATTCTGCTCTTATTCAAACAGATTTGAAAAACTAAAGGTTTAATCCCTGTTTGCTCCTGGTACTATGTATGCCCACGTAGAGGGCTTCTAAGAGAACCACAAGCATTAGTAAAATAAAACACGTTAGCGATCCATCCTCTCAGTGGTAGAATCTGACTGATTCATCCCTTGAAACTCAAGTATGGATTATTTCAACTAAAACTGACAACATCAGCCATCTGTGAACAATCCAGCTACGTCTAACTACTCTGACCTTTTCTCGCAGTACCAACTGCCTTGGCAACTCTAGTCAAACCTCAGCAGAGCCTTTACTCGTCTCCCGCACATGCTCTAAATCAATCAAATACTGTAAAGGCAACACCAGCCTGTTTGTTTCCTTCTCTGATGCTCTAACTTCTTCTTTGTGCGCTTCATCCATCATTAACACATATATTGCAGAGGAGATTGGGTAGCTCTGAGGGTTATTAATGGGTGACCGAACTTTTTAGGTCAGATAATATGACACTTTTTCAGAACAGATTAACGATTGCGGCAGTTCAACTACAGACAACGAAAAGAGCTGTTCTCCAGA
Source organism: Dromas ardeola (assembly GCA_013398915.1). Lineage (NCBI taxonomy): Eukaryota > Metazoa > Chordata > Aves > Charadriiformes > Dromadidae > Dromas > Dromas ardeola. The sequence goes on from VYZM01021741.1 coordinate 12,182, forward strand.
TCAAGAATATTCCATGGGTTTTTTTGCAGTGTAGAGTCCTCCCAGGGGTCTTAAAGCAGGTGAGGCAGGGCTGGCAGGAAGAACTTGTGTTTTCTTGTAGAATGATTAATAAGTTTGGGAATAACAGACAGGTCTTAAGGAGCAAGTCTTCAGAGGAAGCTTTCCACTCGTCATTTTGTAAAACATAAGTGACTGTTGTTTACTTCATTCTATATTCTCTTTTCATGCAACCTTCTCCATCATAGTGCATGGTTTGATTACAGACTCTGAGAGATACAATTATGAAATAGAAAAAAAAATATTAGGGTAACTTATCTAAAACTAGGTGTCACTAATTGGTGACTGTTTTGTTCCCAAATGATAGCATCTAATTTAAAAAGGAGCATCTCATTTATTTGCTCACCCAAATGTAATGTTATTATTTATACAACAATAGACTTGAACAACATGCTTGTAGAACAGGAGTGGAGTGCACTCCTGTAGAAAACTAGAGAAAATCTGGATTAATCTCATTTGTAAAATATTTGTTTGAAAAAAAAATTTCTAGATATGATAAGTTAATATTTTTTAAAAAAGCTGTGGTAATTCTTGTTACTGGATGTATTTGATTTTTATATTTCATTTTGAGGAATACTCATCAGTAAAATATTTTACAACTATTCTAAAAAATCTTATATTTGATGCATGAATGAATGCGCTTTCACCACATGGAAGTCATTGTATATAATATATCTGTGTAAATTTACATTCTCATGCACATCAATAAGCATACATGTGCTACATAATTCTGTATCTCTGTGCTTATATGTGTGTTAGTAATTGTGAAAATATTCCTCTGAAATACATGTTTATCTGGACAAGAAATACTCAAATTTACCCATGATCGGATGAATCTGGAAGTCACCACTCAGGTGTTCCCACTTCCTGTGGGCAGATCCAGATGTGCTCTGGTTTATGAATTTGCCCTTTCATTCACTGTTCACTTGACTTCTATAAAAATATTAGGGAAATTTGGACAGGATAACAAGGAACACATGCAAATAAAGGAAAATTGCCAAACCCGTGATATAATCAGGTGGTTTTGTGTGGAGATTTATGATGATAGTAGAGATTGGGATAATGGGTCCTTTCTTTACACATGCATAAATACAGAACAAAGAAAAACAGACATTCTGGGGTTTCTCCAACAGTGCGGAAATTTTTTCCAGAACTCCAGAACAGGTTATTTTCAACTTCCCTCCCCCTCTATGTGGTCTACAATTTGGAAAAAAAAAAAAAAAACAAAACAGAACAAAACCAAAACAAACAAAAAAAAGCTGTTAGTTTAATTTCAGTATCACTTTCCCTGTCCTAATTAATGCCATTATTCAAAGTCTGAACTGAGTAAGAAACTATTAATTGTTTCAATGATGTTTCTCTGGTGTTCATCATCATAGTATCTCAGTCTAACAAACATTAATGTATCTACCTTCTTAATGCCCTTATGAGACAGTAACTGTACAGAAGAAAAAGAAATAAGTAAGTAAAGCCCATTCCTTCTTAAAAGCATCTTTTGAGAAAGTCTTCACTCATTTAGAGTTAAGGATATAAATCACAAGCATCCACCTGTTTCCTTAAATGCATGACTCTTATAATGACACATCGTCATTAAATATCCACTGAAGGCCTTTGATTTATTCATCCACATTAGCCCTCTAAAATACAGAGGTGCGACTGTTCCTATTTTATGAAGTTTTTAAGTGGTTGGTTCAAGGTGACCCAGGAAACCACTATGCCGCCTTTACCAAAGATGGCTTAACAGATCCCTTAAAAGAGGGAATATGGAGCAGTTTTGAGGAGATGGTGCATGAAATCATAACCGAAGCATTACTTTTGATAATGGTACTGACCTTTTGCAAGTGCTGTGATAAAACTGAACAGGATCTGGAAAATATCTACGAGAATCGCAAGTCACCTTGAGAATGCCTCTTCTAGATGCCCGTTATCTATATTCTAATGTATGTTCCCATTCAGCACAAGTTGTTCCCAAATTAGAACACAGTGAAGAGTGCAACAAGTATGGAAATGTGCTGATTTAGCATTATGACTGTGCAGCTTTTGTGTGGACTATTCCTCTGGATCCCCTAAAGACGCTCATATTGCTATGTTATTTCTGCTTGGAGACAACCTGCTGAAAAAATTGCTTTGAACAGTATATAGCAAATAAAAGCCCAGAAAGGAAGAGTGTGCTCAATGATACAGTTCTGGACCAATGACATTGTGCTCCAGTTTTTTATGACAAATGCAAGAGGTCCAGTGTGGTATTTTTTGTTGTTTTTTTTTTGTCGTTTGTTTTGTTCTGTTGGGGGTTGTTTTTTTGTTTTTTTTTGTTTGTTTCCCCCCCCACACCCTTGGATATATCTTACTCCTATTAGTTCTTACACCTTCCTTATAAATCAGTAGAAATCTTTCCTTGAGCTTGTCCTAGGGTTTATAAAATCAAGAGCACAAAAAGAGCAAGGAGACAAAGACAATTATGTGGTTGCACAAGGTACACTCTTTATAGCAGCTCATTCTTGCTGCTATAAAAGGTTTGTTGGGCTTTTTTTTTTTTTTTTAGCATTGCTGCTATAAAACGTTATTTGAATGGTTTAATGCAGCAGACATTTTAAGTCACTCCAAGCAGAATTTCTTATACATCTTATTCAATCAACACCACAGTTATCTTTCTCAAAGCCTACTGTACTCTACTGAAGTGAAACTTTTCTTAAAATGATTTTGGAAATGACTAAAGGTAAGGTTTTTTTCTTCCTCAGAAGACAGTGTGCCCAATTCAGACACTCATTTTCTCTAAAATACCTAAAATACACTCGATTAGAGTAGAAACCACAATTTAATATTCTCCCTTCCTTTCTTCCCCAGCATCTTCACTGTGGTAAGGGTGTGGAGGTTTTCTCTGCTTTGAACAATGTACAGGATAAATACAACAAAAAAGGTCTACCATGAAATACCTGGAAGAATTGGTGTTACCTTCGGAGATAAAAGGTTATAATTTCAATATCTGGTTCTGTGTAAGAGGGTATGAAATCTTGTTCCAGATGTATTGTAGGAGTAGGACATGGACTGTTGGAGAGGCTCCATTACTTCCTAATGTATAAGTTCATATAAAATCTTTTAAAATATAGTTAATTTCCAGTAAAATTAATATTTGATTTGACCAGCATATATTCATTTTTGTAACTCATGGAAAGCTCTGAAGAATTTGATCTTGGGACAACTTCATTTCTTAAACTTGCAGTTTTCTTAACCAGTAACAAAATCCACATTATGTTTACATGCTGGGTGATAAACAGTTTGCAAATTAAGCTTAGAAACTTCCGCAGCAGTTTGTCTTTAAAGCTTTGGTAATCTAACACTGCACAGATCTACAAATACTGAATTTCCAGTAGGATTAGATTGAGTTGCATATTCAAGGGGACAATTTTAAATAAATGATGAATTGAAAGTGGCTTTGAGGTGCTGCTCCTTGTTCTTCGCTCTCCTACCAGTTTTCCATGCATTGTCCAGGAGAGTCACGCAACAGCAGGTCCTGAATCTACAACACTCACCACTTTTTTATTTTCAAGCAAGAGAGAAGCCCTATTGTGTCAACAGAGCTCCTCGTGCGTTAACCATTGGTGTAGTATGTATGCGTGCCTGTGATTATTTACTGGATTGTAGACTCCCTAGGCCAGGGAAAGAGTAAATCTAATTAAAAAGGTTAGTCAGATGTATGAATTACTCTTGTTAAACTTATTGTTAGATTTATTTTTCCTTTACTCATTTAGAAGGAAAATATCCTAAGAAGTCCTGTATCATTAAATAGTAGAAATACAAAACCAAACTGATAGCATCTCTGAAGGAACACAGTTTGCAATTTAAGTTGCAAGTTTTCCTCTGTACATCAAAGTGGGTAACACTTTCAGTGTCAGACTTTACCTGTCTGACCTACTAATTCATATAGAGCTAATTCCTTTTCTGAGCTCTCTGAGTTAATTTTTTTATTCATACATGAGGCTGGGCCATAGATTTCATTAATGAGGGCTGAGAACTTCTGTTATTCTGAAAGGGAAAATATTGGAAAGAGCTTGGACATCAGAACATGACATATAGCTGCTGTGTGCAAAATCTTCGGTGCGTTTTTATCCTTGAAATGATTCTCTCTGTGCTCTCAAGGAGCTACAAATTCATAGCCTGACAGCCTAATATCAGCCGTGATAGCCTTCATTCTGCCACACTCTCTTGGACAGGGTAATTAATGTAAGCATATGAGAAACCATAATTGACATTCTGATCAATAAAAGTCTGCTTGGCAAACTTGCAAATGACATTGAAGTGGGTTCCCAGGAGGTATTCAAACATCAGCAGAGGGCTACGTCACGTGAATGCCTTCAGCCGCTCCGCTCCGCAACGTGCAAGCTGTGCTACAGCAGGTCATTAAGACTCAAATATTTTTATCATCTCCTCCTTGCAGCAATAGCTGCAGTGGGCTTTTGCCTGAAGAAAACAGCTCACACAAGTTCTTTTATCAAAATAATACATAGACTTATATTAGTATAATGAAACGGGGTTTGCTTGTCTTTTCACATTGGGTTACCAGAGCTGAATTATAAAGCAAAATCATTAAAAGAAGGAAGCACTCTGCTATTCTATCTGATATGAGAATCTCGTCTCCCCAAATACTACAGCCACTATATCCCACAGAGCACCTATTTCAATCTTGACTCTGACCACAAGAATTTACAATAAAGGCACAGATGTCCCTTCTTAAGATCTAAGGGACATGTATAACTGTCTCTTATGAGTATTTTTCATCAGAGTGTTAATTTAGTTTTAAAAGGGACCAGCTATTGTTTGTATTGCTAACAATAAAGGATTTGAGGAAGGATGGGATTAAAAAATGAAAGAAAAATGTTTAACAGTGTATATGCAAACTTGAGTAAACACTGGTATTAACTAATACAACCCTAGTAAATGGAAAGGCAACCAACAGATTTCAAATTCTGATCATTGTTAACCATGCACATATCGAGAACACCTCCAGTGTTTTTAATGAAGATATGCTGAAAAAAAATTCAAAAGATGCTGTATTATCAATCTTCCTTGGGATTAAGACTTCAGTGAAACACCGAAATGTGTGATTAGACCTTCCTTGGTAAGCATACCTAAATGTTTGTTGAATCAGGGCCCTTACTGATTTGCTCAAGATCACACTGTGAATAAATACTCAGCAGGGAACCCAGACAGAACAAAAACTTAATTGCACCTGAAACAAATGAGTAATGTTATATATATTCTTCTCTGCTGTGGAACCTGCACCTGAAATCAACCAGCTGTGTATAACCAGGAATAGAGACAGAGACCTCTTTTCTGCAGCACATGGTGACACAGATACCAGCTGCATAATTTGCTGTATAGAGATTTTGTTCTCTTCGTCTATAATTCCAACACTTAACAATGTACAGGATTACCTTTTTTTTTTTTCTTTTATGTATGTGTTTGTGTATTCCTTAACAAGTGGATTTTTTTCAAGACAGAAAGGGAAACTCAGTATATACATCATGTAATAAATGTCAAGTCCCAGGCTGCTTTTTAGCAGCAGGACAGGCTGAGGGCATCAGTGCGATGAAAGCTGTGCACAGCAGAGAGGTGTTCATGTCTGGCACAGGTTGCAACCTCAGCAGCTCTCTCTGCTGGGATCCCTTCGCCTGTCCTTACTGTCTGCTTTCCATACAACCCCAACCCCAGCCTGGCACCAAACGCAAAAATGGTCAGGGAAGCAGTTGTTTTGGGGACAGCAAAATCACAGAGGATGCAAAATGAGATGCAAAACAGATGTAAAATACGTAGAGGGGGATTTGATAAAGGTATAAGCTTGCTTTGAAGCAGTCTGGAGAGATATGGGAATGGGGGAATATAGAGAGGCAGCTGACGAGGAACTGGGGGATCCCTCCGAGTGATGCACTGGGGACAGTATGGGCTCTAAGGGTTAAAAAGTTGGTTGCAGAAAGGCGAATGAAGAAACCACACAGAACAGAGAAAAGGAAAGCAGAGCTACTTACAAGGCATAAATCAATGTCTCAGAAGGTCTGCTGGCCTTCCTGGGACCGGGAAATCGAGAGTTTCCTTCCTCTCAGGTTATTACTGCGAAACGGCTGGTGTCTCAACCTTTACAGGGCCGCTAAATCCCACTCCCTGAGCCTGCTGCATGAGCTCTTAAATTCCAACAAATCAAGAAAATTGGCATTTCTAAAAATGTCTCTTTTACCTATCCTGAGATAATTACAGCCCAGGAGAATTAGAAGCATTAAGCATACATGAAGCCTCCTGAAGCCCCTGGGGTATGATTCATCTCACAATAACCACACCTCTCGCCTGTCTCATCCCAGCTAATCATCAAATATCTCCGCCTCCCTATTCTTCACCCCTCTTCCCCTCCCTGTAGAGGATACCTGTGAACCTGAAAGCGATACAAAGAAATGGGAACTATAGCTTAAAAATTCCCATTGTTCTGTTTCTGGTGGAAAAGTTACTGGGTCTTGTAGAGAGAGAGAAAGAAAATCCCCAAACACTCCTCTGGCTCCTTGTTATCAATCTCACAGCGCTGAAACAATTTAGACACGGCTGGGAGTAAATACAGAAAATGGTAACAAACGAAGGATTGAAAAATGGTAATGTAACAGATGGAGAAAACTATCTAGAGTTTCATTTTGTGGAGGGAAGCTGTGGGAATAAACACTTTTTAAATGAATTCGGTCTGTAGAGAGGCTGAGTTTCTTCTGAAATTGAAGACTTCCTAGAAAGTAGATGGTATTTTTATTACTCTTACCTGACAGAAGCCTATAGCCTTGATGTTTCAGCACAGGGGACAACTTATAAAATATGGTGGCTGGTCTTTAAGGGCAGTCCCTCTATACGCTGGCACATGGCAAAGTATAGCTAGAGCATCTTACACTGCAAAGGTGCGTATTGCTGAAACCAAAATGAATTGCAGTGATTTTTGTGACTACCAGTTCCACTTGCAAAGCTAATGAATAGAAAGACATGATATGATTTTTGACTACTGGCTGGGAACTCAACTGGTCGGCAGCATCAGCAATCAGTTAACATGTATTTCTTCAAATTCTTACAGAGAGTTGTTCAATTGTTTATTTATGAAGCAGACTGTAACACTACCTGCCATAAAGCAAAACTGCAACGTGGAGCGTAACCTAATTCCAAAAGGATAAGAAGAGAAAAAGGTGCGTTTACACCATGTAGGATAAAGATTTAAGGACAGCCAGCCTTATCTTCAAGAAAGTAGTGAACCTCCTTGATATATTTCTTCAACTGGAAATCCACTGTTGCCTGTTACTGTGATTTGGTACTTGCCTCTGAACTAACCGCCAGTGGACATGACTGGAGGGAAGATACTGCATTAGATAAACCATTCATCTGATCCACAATGATGATAGTTCTCCTAAGAAAACTGAGCTTTGTACATGTTCATTGGTTCAGCTGGCTGCAAGAACTTAAGAACTTATTATTACTGTAAAATTAAAAGATACCTAATTAATTCCATCCACTCTCTTTAATATCACATATAATAATTACTTTAGTGTTGCATAAAATTGTTACATTTCTGAATGTTAATTCAAGAACTAACTTTTGTCTTCCCGCCTCATTCTTATCCTCACCCACATGTTTATGAAGAAGTATTGGCAAAGTGTTTTTCTAAGTTGTTAATTAGACCACTGCGTACAGAATATTATTCCTTCATTATGGGAAATTACAAGTACGTTCTTTTCCAGCAGAGACAGAAGAGTGACTTCAATGCACACTTTCCTCTCTCATTTGCTCTAGGAATAGTTTTCAAAACCCACAGGAACCAGGAAGCAGTAACATTGGTAATGCAATGACTTCTTTGCAGTTGGACCTGAATAATCAAAAAGCTATTACTGAACTCAAGCTGAGACTTAGCCAAATCTGTTCAATAGCCACATGTCGGATGATTAACTTTATATTACCAGTTTAGATGTTCTGACTTTCAACTAGAACGGTTGAATAATGCCACTTCACTAAATTAGGAAGAAGATAGTCCATTCCTATTTCTGGATCCTGTTGCAAGCCTTTGTGAATAAGGCTGGGAGTAAGATAACAGCTTGGAGATACTGGCATTTAAACTAATTTCAGTATCTAAAGGTGAAGTGTCTAGTGCAAGTGAGGCTCCCTTTACAGACAAGTAAAGACAGTAAACAAATTCCCAATCTCTGAAACCACAGATGAGGAAAGGTCTTCACAGAATCACAGAATCATAGGGTTGGAAGGGACCTCTGGAGATCATCTAGTCCAACCCCCCTGCCAGAGCAGGGCCACCCTAGAGCAGGTTACACAGGAACGCGTCCAGGCGGGTTTTGAATGTCTCCGGAGACGGAGATTCCACCACCTCTCCGGGCAGCCTGTGCCAGTGCTCTGCCACCCTCAAAGGAAAGAAGTTCCTCCTCATGTTGAGAGGGAACTTCCTACACTCAAGTTTGTACCCATTACCTCTTGTCCTGTTGCCGGGCACCACTGAAAAGAGCCTGGCCCCATCCTCCTGACACCCACCCTTGAAGTATTTGTACACATTAATAAGGTCACCCCTCAGCCGTCTCTTTTCCAGACTAAACAGACCCAATTCCCTCAGCCTTTCCTCATAAGAGAGGTGTTCCAGTCCCCTAATCATCTTGGTAGCCCTATGCTGCACCCTCTCCAGCAGTTCCCTGTCCTTCTTGAGATGGGGAGACCAGAACTGGACACAGTACTCCAGGTGGGGCCTCACCAAGGCAGAGGAGAGGGGGAGGATGACCTCCCTCCACCTGCTGGCCACACTCTTCTTGATGCACCCCAGGATGCCATTGGCCTTCTTGGCCACAAGGGCACATTGCTGGCTCATGGTCATCCTGTTGTCCACCAGGACTCCAAGGTCTCTTCAATATGGAGTGATTCTTTTCACAGGTCTTTTTTCTTTCTTTTTTCTTTCTTTTCTTTTTTCCTTTTCTGCCCCCTCTCCCCTATTTACTATTTCCTATGCAACTGGCATTATCTAAACTTTTAACACGTGTTGGTGGTAAAACTCAGAATATTGTACTGATGGCACATTTTATACACCGCTATACTTACAAGAGATAAGTAAATGTGATCTTTAGATACTGAAGGTATAGAAATACTGTGAATGTATGTAAATGGTATTTGGGTATCAGTGTTGAAACTTTTAGCTATATTCTTGCTCTTATTTTAGAGCTTTTTTTTTTTTTTCTGGAGATACCATTTTATGGAAAAAAGTGAGCTCTGCATCTATGCACAGATTTAAATCTAGTTACTAGATAAGGTCCCATTAAATAACATTCCTCAATATGTGTCCCAGTCTGGCTTTGTGTGGTTGTGCCAGAAATGTTGTGCCCTACGAGAACGTCCTTATTATGTCCATTTATTTCAACATTTCCTTTCACATGACTTTTGTTTCCCCACCAAGAAAGCTGAGATGAAGTTTTGAAATACTTGAAAAGCGACCTGGAGGTTCATAAACTAGAATACAAAATTAAAATAGATCAGAATAGCATAGAATTTTGAAGGGCTGAGTTCCATCTAGTGTGTTCTTGTGTTTTATGATACTGGTGCACGATACTCAGACTGGAATAACTTGTGTGCTGCCACAGCTTACTTAGAGTCATGAATTTCATGGTGAGGAAGATGTCTGAAACACGTGGATAGACAGATGTAAATTCAGGTGTGCTTATATATATATTCCTTTTCCCTTATGGGAAAATAATGCAGGCATTACCATATTTAGCTATTTTGATTTAATTCAAAAGTTATCTTTGAAGAGTTTTCAGTGAAGTTGAACTTTATTGTAGAGTTTTTCACTTGCAAGACCTCACTGGAGACATTAGAAAAACCCAGGAAGTTGTAGAACAAACCAACCAACTGAAATGTTGCAAAAGAACCATACAAGCAATGGCAAGGACTGAAGTGAATTCTTAAAGTGATGGTCAGGAAAATTAAATCATTAATTAATCTAATGGTCACCCACGCAAGTTTAAATTTCAGTGTGAGAAGTGACTTTTATTAGCAACATGTTGGACAACTTCTCTATTAAAAATGAAAGTAGGGAGTGCAAAATGAGTAATTCCCCTGTGATGGAGATCTTTTTAAAGAAGGAACTGAATTTTATTTCTTGAGGGGTAGAGAGACAGATTATATCTTTTCAGTAATGCCAGGTATGTTTCCTGTCCTGAAACCACAAGATGCCTCAGCATCCCCAGAAGTTTATAAAATCCTTCCTAATGACTGTTGTGGGTGTTGGGTTGGCCCAATAGACAGGAATGTGCAGGGGATAATGACACTGGGCAACAAAGTCCAAAGAGGTTTCTAATGATTCTTTTACAAATCTAGAGATAGTTACATTAATTTAATAAAGGGTGGGACAAAGTTTATTTTATGCATTGTAAAATGACTTTCCAAGCCTCAACATGTGTTTTTGTAAGATCACATACTAATTAAGCAGTTACTGGAAGCTGAACTCTCTGACTTTTCCCTAAAATATCTCTGCTTTACATCTTTTATGTTCAAACATTTTATTAGAGATTAAGAAAGTTACCATTTGGAAAAGAGAAGATCAGTACCAGATCGGGAATAATTAATAATATATAAACAGGATTACCTTGAGTAACCGGAAACAGGCCCTTAGTCCTAGTTCAGAGAACTCTCTGTATGCCTTACACATTCAAATGTTAAGTCTAACTCAGCAGGAGAAAAAACATTAGTACCGTATCAGTCTGTACAAACTGCCAAGAGCAGCTGAAGAGAGCCTAGAGATTTTAAGAGAAAAGCAATGTTATGAATTGATAAATTTCAGAGCTACCTCTTCTTTTAGATGTGTTAGCCATGTACAAAGATTAGAGGTTTAGGAAGGATTTTACAAAGCCCAGGGAGTCAAACAGTTGTTCAGATCCATTGGTTGCTTTTGAAAATCTCAGCCATAACTGTTTCTTTTTCAGCAAGGTTGTGTGCTATGTTCTGTTTACATTCTGAAATCACTGATGGAAAAACATTGTTTAGTTTGGGCCAGAGTTAAAGCTGCAGTAGTGTGATGAAATATGCATTTCCATCTGTTTGATCAGAATAATCCTCTTACATTTATAATGTATTCAGCATAAGCGTTATGATATCTTTAGCCACTAATTCCCCTGACATTAAGTGCTTGGGATTTAAATATGAGGCAGCAAATTAGTGCACGGCTGCACTTAACAACTACACTTAGTTTTCAGCAAAAATTTTTTGTTTTGTTTTGTTTTTTTTTTCTTTTGGAATTTCCCAGGTTTTGTTTCTTTCCCTAATATAAGAATGATGAACTAATTCATTGAATCAAAAAACCTGACAAAGCAGCGGTGATAAAGCAAATTTTATTTCCTTTTCTAATTTTGAGGTCACCCCTGGAGGAGTCTGTAGGTTAAAAGGCACTGCCTGCAAGTATAAAATCAGCGTGCTTTTCAGAAAGTTTGCACCGACTGGACTACAATACCAAGGAACAATTCATCTCCCCAGTATCTCTCCTTTCACTGTTGAAAGATTTCATCAATAGCAGAATCTCTTTTCCATTGCTACCTTTATAAAACTTTGGTGTAGACATGTGAAAGTACCTTCCCATCTCACCCCTCCAAAACACTCTTGATATCTTTGCTCTCACTCTAAGAGTCACATTCCTTCTGAGGAAGGATTTAACTGCTCATTTAACTTTTTAGTATTTATTTTAGAGCTGCTGTCATAAAACAGGGTGTCAATACTTTGCTAATTTATTGACTCAGTTTTCTCCACTGTCTTTCTATCTCTTCACTGCATTACAATCAAACTCTCCACATCTTTGAACTCACAGCTTTGAACTTGCATGAGCAGCACTGCCATAATTTCCTCCTCATTCTCCATTTTCTTCTATTTCTCCTGTTCTCTTTTCTTGTTTCTCCTGCTGTCCCGATTTTTTTTTTCCTGTTGGTATCCTTCATCTCACATAATGTTTAACACCTTCCAATGAAAAATCTGTCCTCTTACAGTCCAAAATCTTGTGTAAGAGATTCTTTTGTTACCAAAAAAATAGCACAGGAATGAATTATCAAAGTCCAACTGTACCACTGACTCTAACTTCCACATGTTTACAGAAAAGTTCTGAGGTTTGTTTCTGAAAAAATGCCACCTACCATTCAAAGGCCTTTTCCCAAGTAATAATCTGCATTTCTAATTCAGTCTCTGCATTTAAGGACATAAGAGAGCCATGTAACCAATACGTGATTTCTTGAAATCTATGTCATTCTCACATTATTTTTAGTCATTAGAGGGATTCTCAGAGGGTTCTATAGTTTTGGATCATGTTGTTAGCATGCTCCTGACAAAAATAAGCAGCAGCTATATAATTTATAGGTGGGGGTTTATTTATTTCTTTTTACCATGGTGTAAATGAAGCCGTTTGAGATTTTAACTCATCTGCTCCTTGCCAGAGAAGATGAGACTGCAGTGAGACTGGCCCCAGAAACAAGTTGCAATTCCCTCTTTAGTCTACCTGAAGCATTGATAGCATCATCAATAATGTCAGCACAGTAATGGGCTCTGCTAGTTAACTCGTGGTTCTCTGCAAGCTCACTGGCTATGAACTGGGAAAAGATCTTAACATTGCCAATAAAGAACATCTATTAAAAAAATACTTTGTTGACAGTATTAGTATTTTAAACGAAGAAAGATAAACCTTATCAGGACACAATGCTCATATCCTGTCCTGCCTCTGGAAGATAGTCCTGTCTTAAACAATTACTTTAATGTAGGTCCTGAGGTTTCCACTGCAGCCTTCTATGGATTTAGTTAAAGGTCACATGTGGTAGGTGACCAGTTTTTACTGGTCTCTTGGGGCAGTGGGTTAAGACAGGTTTCACTTTGTCACAGTAGGTAGGTCAGACTTTCAGGGTCGAAGAAAATTACTAGTCTCCTTTGAAAGAGGGGCACTACCAAGGAATAGAAGGCAGGCTTGGGAATGTAGCTAAGAGACAACGCGTTAATTGTCCATTATTCAAGCTAAAGCGTGTTGCTTGCTCATTAAGTACACAATAAACAAAGAAAATGGATGTACACATGCAGGGTCAGAAATTTTACAACCCCCACTCTCAAATTGCATGTCACAATATTTTATTTGCTTAGTCTACAAAGGAAACACAATAATCTAAATGCAACTCCCTTTTGAAAATATTACATTACAAAATCCTACTTACTCCTGTGATAGGAAAATAAACTAGTCTAGTTGAATATGATTATTAAGATACTAGACCAAATATTATCTGTTATTATTGTGTCAATCTTCTCTTTAAAACTAGACAAGTATATATTTTGCCTAGGCAAATAAATTTTCATAACCATTTCTGCAGCACAGATTTTTGTTTATAAAGGCTAAATATTAGGTGCTATGTATATACTTCTGAGAAGTTAAAAGACTTTTTGCCTCTCATTTACTACTTTTTTCCCTTTCTTTATTCTCTTTTTATGCTATTAGTAAGAACTAAAATACTATGAAAAAATATTTTGATATAATGTGTCTTCTCAGACAGAACTCTCTTCGTAAAAAATATATATGGGGATATTCCTTCCCAAAATCAGCTGCAATTAATTTACCACTTTCTTTGCAAAGGATATTGGGACATTAGATTTGAACTCTTTTTGTTCATTGTGCTCAGCATATACACAGCTTACCATTTCCTTCACCCAAACTGTCCCTAAAGCTCTTAGCCTGAAATGAAGATTATTTTTTTTCAGTGTTGTGATAACAGAGCTGCTCTTAAGGGATGCAGTAAGATTTTACAATACTTCCATTTATTTATAACATCTATCAAGTCTCTTTAAATAGATCCTCTCCTCTGTGTCAAACACAATTCCAGAAGACTACACAAGCATCTGTATTTTTCTATTGCTCCTCTGTAGGTTTGTAGGTTAAACTAACAAATAAAAATGAACATTTTATTCTCCTTGTAAATAATATTCTATTAAACTAATAAAAAGCTGCACAAAAAAGAAATACTGCTAAGAATTGTAGTAATACCTTCTTCACCAGAAAATAATACCATTTTGAACCATTAGCAACCTAATTAGAAGAAAAGCTTGGTACAACATAATTTGTTGATGTACTTCAATATCAAAGGTTTGGGGATGATTTGGGAAACTTGATAAATAGAAGACATGCCTGTGGACCTGAAATTCAAATTTGCATTACAATTTCATCATGAATCACTAGCTAAAAGACAAATTGTTTGAATCTCTATCCATGTTTACCAAGTTTTTTTTTCTTTTTTTTTTTTGCAGTGTAACGATATTCAGTACGATTAGCTTGCTTTTTTTTTTTTTCCCTCCTGAAATAATGGAAACATTTGGCTCTTAAAATATCTCCTCATAGTGTTTGACTCAGATTACAAAGTTTTGAGTTTTTTGCTTAAAGATATAAAAAATAATGCTATGAATCAGACCACCAAGAGCAGCTAGTAATAATGTTCCTATAAAAAGATACGAAGGACATAAACAGACTGATGATTTTCTTGGCATATTTCTCCAGCCTGCAACAGTTTTAGAGTTTCTTTGACAGAGTTTGCACTTGAATTAATAGTAGCTGCTGGACCTCTCTTCCATGAATTTTCATCTGGAACCTATTTATGTTCCTGGTTTCCCCAATATCCTGTTGCACAATTTAATTATGCAGCATCTGCCAAATAAATTTATTTGGTTTGAAGCCTTCTTCCTGAATTTTAATCATATTCTTATTAAAATAGTGAATATGCATTCCTTGGTGACCTTTCAATATCTCTCATGATGTTATAATTATTTTTTTCCCTCTGATACTGCTAAAAGAGACACTCAGTAGGCAGATAGAAATCCAGAGAACCCTCATCAGTTCCCTGAACCTTTCAGGGACTTCTCAGGAGGTTTTCTAAGATCTGCTGGGTCTCACAATTGAGATACGATAGTGAAATTGGTGTGAACCGTGTAAAAAGCTCATGAAACTTGGGTGTCTTGGCAAATTACATGGGGAGAAAAAGTTGGTGTGAAAGAAATAGCGTTTCCAGATTTCCTCAATCTTGAAATTATTTGACAAATCAAAAGTGACTAAAGTTATTTATCAACAATAGAACAAAGATTTTCAAAGAAAAATACCAGAACATCTCATCAGCTGACTGGTGGGCCAAGTCACAACAAGCTGCATCTCTGAATTGATAATTTCTTTTAGACTTGTACGAAGAAAATTAACAGACGGCTATTTTTTCAAAATAAACAAGTTCTAGTCTTGCAGGCATTTTTCATTCAACCACAGCAGCTGAATGAAGTTGAAGACTTCCAAGCTTGGTGTTTAGTTCAATTGCACTTTTCCTCAGCAGAAAATGAGAAACAGGGAGAGAAAGGGAGACATTCCTTCCCCAGCCCTTAAATAATTTTAATAGGAAAATAATTTTTATGTTACTTCTGTGAAAGACCGAAACATTTTCCATGCACACATTGGTAATTGACTAAAATTCATTTTCATTGAAAGGGTGAAAGAAATCAGCATATCATGAACACAGACGTAACAATCCAGGCCCTGTCATGGACTGACTAAAGAAAATGCTGAAATCCCTCTACCACAGCTATCCAGCCGGGATGGGATTATCATGGATCTAGCATGCAGATTCACTAGAGTTTCACCGGATATTAGCGTTCAGCAGAAGGAAATAACTGTATTAAGAAATCACGAGGAAACATCTATAACATCTATGTAAATTATGATTAAGAAAATGCAATTGAATCCAGAATGCCAAATAACTTGCAGTCATATCTTTGAGAACAAATGCCCTATGTCTTGATTTAAAAGTCTTAAAACTCCATCTAAACATCACTTTATTCATGTATGCTCTATCTTGCATCTCACCTTGAGGTTCTAAGAAACTTCGGAGCATTTACAGAATATGTCTCACTGGTACTTAAAATGTCCTGTCCTTTACTGGTCAGTGTTGGTGTCTGACTTTGCTTTTGCAGGCTTGTTTCATGCACTCAACACTATCCTTATAGAGCTTCTGTTCAGTGAACGAAATAGATGCTTGATTCTCAATGGAAACACCAACAAATATCACAAGAGAACAGTAAATCACAGAGCAGTACTCTGTGGAGTAATGCTAGAGGCAGCTGGCTTCTGACATCCTTTATTTTATTCTCAGAATGAGAACTAAACCACTGGCAAAGCCTTCTGGTTGGCGAAGAAGCCAACTTGGAAGGTGTCCCTATCTGAAACATGTTGCTTACAGCATGAAACAGGAAAACGAGCAACTGGTCTGCACTATAATTAAGTTTGAACAATAACCAGTCATGGCTTGAACACCAGCTTATTTTGTCCAGCCTGGAATTTGCCATAAACTCAAAAGCCTTCCAGTGTTGCTTCAACTGTGAGGACTATGTTTTGTTCTGTTGGAAAATAAGAACCTCTGGTCCAAAAATAGCTGGTCCCTGCTGACATAACTCCGTTAATTTCAGGGAAGTAGCTCTGGAAGAGAACTTGTCCAAGAAGGCCTAAATGAGAATCTAAATTAGATGTGAGACATAAGTAAAGCTTTCTACCTTTTCTTTTTTTTTTTTTTTTTTTTCCTTTCACTGTCCANNNTTTTTTCCTGTCACTGTCCAGGGACCAGATCCTCAGCAGGTATAAATTACTATAGTTGCACTAATTTCCAACTGAGCCATGACAATTTGCACAGACTAAGGATGTAACTCTAGGTAGCAATACTCTTTTCCAGGAGTGAATAGAGTAATGCTCCACAGTGTTGTCAGGAGAGGCTGCATTTAGTTAATATGAGATATAGGGAACCATAGGACAGATAGTGCCACAATGCAATCAGTTAATAATATCCTTTAAATAATCTGAAAATTAATCTCACTTCAGGGAAATGAAATGGTGTTTTGATTTCCCATAAATGGTCTTCCTAGGTAAGATCACAAGTCTGCCTAGTCCAGTATCCTGTTTCAAACTATAATGAAAAGTGAAGATGTGGTGAAGAATTGGAACAATAGGGTAAACATGTAGCAATCCTTCCCCAGACTTCTTCTACAGCCTTCAGTAATTTGGGGTCCAGGGAGACGTCAGGCCAGAGAAGGTTCACTGTAAGCTAGTGGAATCATGGTAGTTGTAAGTGAAAAACTCAAGTCATGTTCAGGACAAATGTATAATTCATTCTCTGAAATTCGGTCACTGCAGAATTCAGATTTTACTGCATGTTTTCAACAGAGTTGCTGATTTTAATGTCTTACAGTTTTTTTCCAGATATAATGTTATAACAGAAAATAACATTTGGCATGAGTGTGTTATTGAAAGTCGTTGATGCAACTAATTGATGTTACTGAAATACTTAAACCAAAGTCAAAATTCAAGTCAAGTTAATGCAATGCAAGATTGATTATGAATTCCTTTCTCTCTATTTCAATGTGATGCCATTTTATAGCAAACACTCTTTAGGTAACATGTATTAAACAATTAACATGCAGCGAATCTCAAACTGTTCAATTTGAAAATCACCTAAAATTTCAGGAGAAAAAATGAAAAGAAAGAAAAAAACCCCAAGCATCCAGTATGCTTGAAAGTGGTGAGCTCGAGTAATTGTATATGTAGAAGACTTAATGTTTCCTCTGATGATTTTGTCATCTGCACTGTATCTTGTGGCCTTTGCAAGGCATACTTTTGCAAATCTTTCAGGTTTGGAAATCCATCATGCCCTTTTAGGTTCTACTTTTTGGGTGTTTAGCAGACAGTAGTGGACCATGAACAACAGGATGACTAACATCTCCCCAGATTAGTGAAAATTAGATATACATATGATTGTAAAATCTGAAAAATCCAGTAACACAAGTAACATGATATATGAAAAATAGGTGGAAAACAGTGGGCAAAATGAACTAGAGGGGTTTGGGATCCATATTTTTTTGGGGGGGGCAGGGATTCTTTTGTTTTGTTTTGTTTTGTTTTGTTTTAATTTTACATGACAACCTCACTTGAAACTTCACAGTAAGTTTATGAAGTTTAGAGTGAAAATGTTGTCCATAACAAGAAAAACAAAGGCAATAAGGATAGATGGCTTTGGAACAAAACTTGAACACCACTGTTTTTTGCAGCTGAGGAGTGCATCACTATGGAGGGCAGTGAGTTAGTGAGAAGTGTAAGAACTATTTGTCTGAAATAATTCAGCCAATTTTAACCATTTAACATTCTGCCAGGTTTTTTTTTTTCTTTTTAAAAATAAGAAAATACATATTCATCAGATCTAGGTTACTTTACTCACTTTCTATCTGACATCCCAACAGATGTATTTAAACAACAGAAAACTCAATGAAACTGGAGATAAAAATAATATACATACCTTTGTATTCTGATAATAAATGAGAGACTAGAAAAGTTTGTTGTCTGTGTTACTATTGCTCTAAAAGTTAACATCAGCAGGGCTAGACAAGCTTTTGAAAGGCTACATTAAAAAAAATTACTTCCATCAAGGAATGCACAGCTTGCTTAAAAATATCATAAAACAGGTTTAAATGAAAGTAAAGAAGGAAAGTATTATATCTGATGCTTCATGACATTTGGTGAAGATGTTCACGTTTGCTTTAAAATATTGTAGCAAGATAGCATTCTGTATTTCTGATGTACTTTTAGGAAACTACTTCAGAATTAAGATCTTGCTGTGCTGTTTCAGCTATTTGGGTTTCCATACAATTTTAGGCCAAGTGCCTGGGATTCATTATATAGGTAGTATTATATCTATAACGCCTTACCCCCTTGCTCAGAAATAAATTCCCTCTTGGCAAGTATAATTTGTCTTGGGCTGTTATTACCATCAGTTATTTTCCTATTGAAATAAAAGTTCACTGCTGACTGGAAGGACCTTACATTTAGAAGGTCTTCAGCAGTGCTGCTGAATAAAATAGCTTTCACTGGAAGGCTGCTAAAAGAAGCAGAGAAATGAACATGATGTTAGCTATATTATTAAGTATTATTTGCGTGTCTAAGGCTGTACATCATAGTACAAAAATATTGCATTTAAGCATGCAAAATATAATTAACATTGGTTTAATTAACGAATACAATTATACTTGCTCATATTCAAAAGGCAAAATAAATAAAATGAACCATTGTAGAGGCCTCATTGATTTGCACAATGACAAAAGTCATTAACTGAGCTGTGGTTAAATGGCACTCATCTGCTTCCAGAGGAAATGGGCCTGCGCTGTAGGTCTGTGTTATATCTCAAAGTATTTTGCTTTTCATGCATGATATGTATGAAATGTGCGTTCTGTTGACTGGTAGCACAATCAGCAGGACGTATTTTGACAGCTAAATGGCAAATGTAAATGTGACTTTCTTTTTAGTGCTCTGGAATTTATTTATTTATTTATTTTCCCCTGCATGTGCAATATAGCCCTGCTGAAGGTTTTAAGTATCTCACACGGCTTACCCATAATGTATCACTCCCTGCATCTAGATAAGTGTCATCATGTCCATTAAATGTAAGTTGAACGTGCTGCTCTGTTTTGATGTATTGTCTCAGGAATGTCTTCAGACTTCATCGCACGGTAATTGTCGTACCGATTACCGCTGGAATGCCTAGACGAAGCAAATTCAAGGGACTAGGGACTTTCCCTTGTCTGAGAGAACAGAGCATATTTTACGTTTAAATGGCAAAGTCAGTTAAAATGTTTAACTTTGCATGAAATTTTGTTTGGGGGAAGATCTAACTCCACAGTTTTAGTGGCTAATTAAGAAAAATCTGTTAGAAGATATTACTTTGCAGTTTTATAATGCTCATTACGGAAGGGTTTCAAAGCACTTTACAACTGGTTCCTTGGCTAGCAGGAACTGCTTTCCTGCACAGATTTCATGAAATTATTTTAATGGAGTTATAACAACATTATAACATATTTAAGAAACCATCCAGTGTGCTTGGTATCATTACGTCCATTTTACAGAAGAGTGGGATGAGGGAGAAAGAGATTAGAAAGCAATAATAATCTCACCTGTTTTTAGGGGTGGGATTCAGTTTAAGATTAAAACATATAAATTTAATGATTATCCAGCATGGGGCTTAGTTACACACACCTTAAAGGTCTTATAATGCCATAGGATATCAGACATCCACAAGGAGCTGGCACAGGCATTACAAGAGAGTTATCAATTTGAGTGGTGCCTAATCATGACGAATCTCAAAGGTACTGGACACGTATGTTTATGATGTGATTTTCACCACAGAGATGAGCTGAATTATCCTCTGGGCGCCACTGACTATGTGCTCAGTGCAGTTGCCCAAATGCACGTGTCTGGTGCCAATTAGGTTGCCCTAGGGGCTTCCATCCGGCATGCAGATGCCACTTTGCAAAGTCTAAATCTCCCTGGGTCTCTGTCACTTCTGACAGCTCTGTACAGTTTTCCTGGACACCCTAAGGCAATTCGTCATTCTGCATTTTGGAGTTGATGCCCAATTTACATGCAGACGTCTGTATTTGGTATTTGGAGCTTAATCCCACGCTAGATGTTTACGTTTCAGGCACCTGATTTTAGGTGACTTTGCAGTTAATGAAGAGTAATAATCACTTTTGGGATATGAATCATCTGTCCAACTTGTGCATCTACCATAGGATGAGAAGAATCAGAAGTGTCCAAAGTCAAGTCATATAAATTCTGCCCCACTTGACTAAAATAACACCAAAATTCTCCCTAAAAGCTAAACATCATCTCTGCGCGACCTGGTATTTGAAGTGAAGAAATGTCTACTGCAAATCACACAGTAACAGCAAAAGAGGGCAACAAAACTAAAGAGAACCTATAAGAATTCTACTAAAAGCAAATGAAAGGAAACTGAACACAAAAGTATGTGTGGCTGCAGCATCAATAAGGAAATGAGAGCAGACATTAGAATAATACAGCGACTGTGAATACAGCTAAATAATATATATATAGCTTCAGAAAGTTGCCACCCACTTTTCAAACATAAAGAGGGGCTTGTCTATCTGAGAGCTCATTTTGTTTTTTGCCAGGTATGACCTAGTAAAATATATTAGGTTTCCTTGTAAGCTTTGTCTCACTGAATAGATCTTCAATCAGTACAAGGTCTTATACCTAAGAAAAAAGACCTTAAAACATATAGAATGGTCAGTCAGAAATGGTGTAACCTTCATGACTAGCCTCTCTGGAAGTTTAAACCCTTATCTGCTTTTGTATGTTAACCAGACGACTTCCCAAAAAAGATGGATGAGTAAAACAATTAAATTATATTTATTCCCTAATTCATGTCTATTGAAGTGCAGTACATAGGTGCCTCAGTCTTGAAAGGAAAAGTGATACCTGAGCCATAAGAAACAAAATTATACTGAAGACAGGTAGAGGGGTAAACTTTTTATTGTTCTGACTGCAGGGTTAGGTACGATGCTTGGGATGCTTGTAAGCTCCAAAAACAGTGTGACTGAATTCTTCATGGCGTATATCTCAGTCCATCCTGTCATGATGTGGATATGATCACATTCTTTAGTGGTCATTACCTCCTTGCTTATACTATAAAAAGATAGAATGCAGATATAAAGACAAAAACAACATAAAGATAAGAAATAACTATATAAAGACAAAACTACCAATGCTTTGTAACACACTACAGAAACAGACGTTCTTTCTGTAATTATAATTTATATCTCAGACTTCCCAGCATTTGGAGGAATGGAGAGGTTAGGAGGGACAATTAGGAGCAAGCATAAGTTTTGAAATTAATACCAGTTTCAATCGGGGAAAATGGGGAACACTTCTCTTGAATCAGACCTCTACGTTCACATCAAAGTAATAGTAATGACATTCTTTTCCATGTTATTCAAAACACTGTCTTGTTCTTACAACACACTACATCTTAAAAGACTCACTTTAGAGTTTATGTGAGGTTTGACTCTGAGTGGTCAAACCACAGAACATTTCTTCAAGGAAATTAAAAACTATGATTATTGACATCCTGGCAGACAAATATCTCCAAAGGCTTGCAGCTGACCTACTACTATGGACTATATCACACAGAATTTGCTTATACTTCAGTTATGTTCTCTCTCTTAACAAGTAAAATGCATATTTCCAGATCTTTAATGGTGCTTTACCTCTCAGCTCAGAAATTACTCAGCACTGAAGTCTATGCAATAAGGCTATGGTACACAACTTTCTAGTAAGTAATGAGAAGATGGTGATACATTCAGACTTGCTTTTTCATTTGGAGGATAATAATTTAAAGATTATCCCAGCATCTCCAGCATTTACTTTTTTATATTTTATAGGTAAGTAGAAATTCCTTTGAATATACAAACAAAAAAAGTCTTGGTGCTGTCTCAGAAGGCAAAAAGTGAACAGGCTTGAACCATGTTAAAGAAGATTAAAATTATATTGAAGACACACAGGAAGATAAATTTTCATCATTATTAGTGCAGGTAGCTTAGGATATGTATTATAGGGAAAGCCAGAGGTAGGAAGCCCAAAATGAATATATGTAAATACCCAGATAAACCTATTGTTTGGGCGCATTCTCATGTCTGTGTTCTGATGGATGCTGTTTCCACTTCATTTTGTAAATCTTTTCCTTACCACAAAAAAACAGGCTGGGATTTATCTTGCCTAGTTTTAAGAATCAACATTATAGACACCTATGTGTAGGACAGTCACATGCTGAGGGTGACTGACTTTCTGTATTCATCTACACAAATTGCCTTCTTTGACTCTAAAGGGAGTATGGAGTGATTAGCATACATAGCAGATGTCTACATTTCATTGTATGAATCTCACCCTAAATAATGACAAAGACAGTCACCGCAGTACATATATAATACCCAATTTATGAAAAGCATCAAAATCACTGAAGTGAAAAGCTATAGGTGTTCTTATTTGGAAAATAGGCCTAACTATGGCTTAACCACCTGTTTAAAGTGGCATATGCTGTGCAAATGTGTCAAACTGAAAAAAACTTATTGGCTTGTGGGTTTATTTGCCCATTATGTTGGTTTTGTTGTTTTCATAACATCCAGAAAAAAATCAGTAGGAACACCTAACAACCAAAGGTAAGCAGATCCTGATGGAACAGGCAGCAATCAGGGGAGAGTATCTGCCAGGTACTAAGGACTCATTTAGACCCATAAAAGTTCAAAGCTCAGAGGGTTAGTGCTTCAGTACCCAGCATCTAGTGCATGATCAGCAACGACAGTCTAGTAAGGGAGAGTATAATAATTCAAGCCTGTTATAAGACACTAACCGTCCAGAATTATTCTCTCTCTACTGCTATTTTATATCTCGAGTTCTGACTTGCTAAATACCAGCCTAATTTGAGTTCAACTAATCTATCTTTTCCAGTTATTAGTAGCCCAGCAATGATGCAGAGTACATTTACAAAAAAGTTTGCTCTTTTCCTTGCTCTTTAAGAAGGATCGAAAGCAGTACAAAGATGAAGCAATTAACAAGGAAGAAAGAAAACACTGTGTTTTCTTTGTCTCCCAAACACTTGCAAAATTATATCATAAAAGACCAAGATCAGGGGAGAAAACATAGTTTCAAAGAGAGAGCAAAGAAGATTGTTAATCCCCACTCTATTCTTGGGGGGAGTGGAAATCAAATAAGAAAGCGGGCCATTGCAGGCCACAAGGAAATTCCCTCAAGCTTTGGAATTCGTTATTTTCAGTTTAATATTTTGCATTTTTTTCTTTTATTCTAACTACAAAACACTTAAAAATATGCAACAACAAACATTAAATGGTTTTATAAACCATGGAAATTCTGAAGCTGTGCTTTCTCCGCAGCACAGTAATTTCTTAAAGAACAAAATTAATTTGAACTTCTTGTTATACTTACAGCAGAAATTCTCAAGAATGGCCATTGCTTTCACTACCTCACAAAGGTTTAAGGTTTTATAGTCATCAGGATGACATATGAGTTTGTTTCCAGAGTTTACAGACTCTTTGTCCCATGGCCATTTGGGGATACCAGGACAACAAGAATTATTGAACTTAAAAAGTGGGAAAATGAAGACTCTGGTAGGTGACATGTCTCCAAAGCTTCCAGAGTTGCCAGACGTGTAACATAGCCATCTGGCAAAGATGTGAAGAGAAGCTCTCTGAAAATGTAGGCTCTGGAAGGGCTGGGTTCCTGGATTTAGTTTATAGAGACTATTTAAAACCCAACCCCTTCAGTATTTCGACAGGATACAGTGGGCAGCCTTTCAGTGGAACTCAGCCTGTAATTCAGTCAAGGTTTTGCTAAGCTCAAAATATTTTACAGAAACATTTAGAGCTAATGAAATTGATGTGTTTTGATGAAAATTCACTTTGTAAGAAAAATTCTGATCTTCTTCATAATTGGATGTTTTATAATACTTTGATGGTTTTAATTATGCAAGAATCAAATACCATTATGAAATTATGGGTTTCTTATAAAGTAATGGAAAATTACTTACAATGCATAGCCAGTATTCGCAAAGGTAGGAAAAAAAATCATATCGTAGAGACTTATTTCCCACAATATTTTGGTAAGATTCAAACACATGATCAGAGTTATCAATGAATAGCAGAACATATTTTTATGTTTGCTCTTAGCTAACAACTTCTGCAGGTTTATAAATATAGTTCAATTCACTTTGAATTTATAGGCATTTGGACATTGGAGAAACAATCAAAATACCTACTCCCATCTACTGTCCATTATGTCCATATATTATGTCCATATATTATCAAAATATTTCCATCTCTGCTCTGAACTGGCATAGACACATTTCTGGTTGGTTATTAAAATACTTGGAATCCAAGCATGTATGTTACGCAAAAGTTTTTGGCTTGATCCCATCAGCTTACCTAATATCACTCAATCAGTATTTTTGATAAATGATAACTCGTGAATCACCATAATTTTATCATCCACCTGAGACTTAACTCTCCCAAATACACAACTCACTTTTGAAAATATTGCCTTTATGTCCCTGTGGCTCTGAATAAGGGTATTGACCACTTGTTTCTCTACCTAAAAAGTATGAGAGAAAAAGAAACAAGAAGAATATGATGCTGAAATAAAAAAGGAATTTATGAACATATAATGATCATTATATGTATATGAAATAAATAAATAGAAAATAAATATAAATTAAGATAAAAATATAATGCTCTATGAACATCAAATGAAATGCTCGAGCACATCAGGAATTACCAGCCTTCTTAATGAGTCCAGTATTGTATTTTAAAAGAATCTTATAACCCAGTAGTGATACATTTAAAATTGTCTGTTCTGCTAATCTTAGTAGAGTAATTACTAAGCAAAAACCTTCTATCTTCTTATGGATATTCCCATTAAATTGAACTTTGCAGAGTACTTGTTCCTAAAATGTCAGATATTTACATCAGCATCTTGATGATACAGGCCTATATTTTTTAATTTATAAATTTACTGGTGCCTGTTTAAAGACTACTCTGAAGCAGTCAGATACCGTCATGATGAACTAGAATAAATAACTAGCTTGCTAGCTATAAATACCTCTTATTGCCATCACTTTAATACTCACTCCCATGTGCTACAAGTAGGATAATGTATTTTCTAATAAGAAAGTATAAGAGGAAGGTATCTTATTACTGTAATGCAGTAAGATTTAATGCCAATAAACATATGAAAATGTTAAGAACAAGGAAGTTCTTCCAAGAGATTTACTTCAAAGTCAATGGAAAAGGCTCTTCCTCTAAGCACAGCATGATCTTTTTTCACAACTGATACCGCCATGTGTATGAAGTGACAATTTCTTTCCCTTTGGTAGGCAGAGGGAAATCTGTTAGCTTTCAGGACTTCGGAATGGAAGAACCGATGCATCTGGTGATGGAAATCACCCCTCAAAGTCCTTACACTAAGAAATTTGGGGGTCGATCTCCACTAATACCTCACCCTAGGACATAACAGCAGAGCTACTTTTAGTTCCAAACCATACCAGAAGGTCTGCAGTTTCTCAATATCTATAGCAGATAAATGCTGAAAGCCCACCCAGCAGCCTTTGTGGCACTGCTGTTACCCCGACCGTTGCAATCTATTTCTTGAACAGGGCTCAATCAGTGCTTCTGTAAGCAGAAGGCTTCAGAAACTGTCACTCAACACAGCACCTCTGTTTTATCTTGCTCTTAATTTAACTCTGCAAATGATAAATCAGCCAAAGAGGTATAAATGAAGGCAGATTAACCTTTGAAACTGCTACTGGGAGCTGCTGATTACCTTATTCAAGTCAATGAATCTTCACTAGAATCTGCATTACACACACAGAGCTTTTAATACCAACATATTGAATATGCACATATTGTTACATGCCTGCACCATCACAATCTTTCAGTATTTTCTTCAAATTTTGAAAAGATTCCTTTTTTTTTGGCATTATTTTCTTATTTCTTATATTTCAATTTATTGGTGGAGGGGTCTTGGGAGAGAACACATTTTCTTTCCTTTAAAGTATAAATAACCTCTTAGTAATCCTATGGATGATATATTGTGCAACAACATTATCATATACATGTCTCTTTTTTTTCCCTTCTTCTGTGAGGTCTCCAAAACATCAGTATTTATGTTGTACCCTTGCTAGTGACATCTATGTCAAATGACTTCCTTTAGTTTAACAGGAATGAAACTGAAGTGCTGATTATTAGCCCTCATATTAAATTGCTGCTGACTGACTTTCCTTTTCAATCAGCCTTTTCTCTTAAAGAGCTGCTGATGAAGCCCGACTGAAGACTTTGACAGCTATTCTATTTAAAGACAATTCTATTTATATACCATATGATTACATTTATGGATACACGTGACAGAACCTGGTTTCTTATGATTAGCGAATCTTGTATGAGAACAGGACTTTGCTACTTTTATATTTTCCTTTCAATAAAATGTCAGATACAAAACACAGCCCTCTCCCTCTCTGAAACCATAATTATTTCAAATGTTTCACTAACAGGGAATGGAACATGGGCTGCAGGCCCCATAGTGATAACCACCAGTGGGAATGCAGGTAGAAAAACAGTGGTTTAGAGACACAGGGAAAAAAAGGGGGGCTAAATAAAGAGTGTTTTGAGATGCAGCAATTATTTCTGTATCACAAATCTGCTTGGTAATACGAAAGAAGGCAAGATATTAGGGTTTGTTAGTTGTTTCTTAAGTTATTTTTGAAATTGTAATTTGGGTTTCTACTTCACATGGGGTTTGGTTCACGAGATTTGTATGGTGGCACTGAAGACCGTTATACTCGGTTTTAAACTCTAATTCAAAGATTAACTCATAGCCCTTAGTTCGGCAACAATGTTCC
This sequence comes from Dromas ardeola, assembly GCA_013398915.1. Taxonomy (NCBI): domain Eukaryota; kingdom Metazoa; phylum Chordata; class Aves; order Charadriiformes; family Dromadidae; genus Dromas; species Dromas ardeola. Next base: position 39,571 of record VYZM01021741.1, read on the forward strand.
CTGTACACCTTTGACACAGTTTCCCACAGCATTCTCCTGGAGAAACTGGCTGCTTGTGGCTTGCACGGTCATTAAAAACTGGCTGGATGGCCAGGCCCAGAGAGTGGTGGTGAACGGAGTTAAATCCAGTTTGTGGCCCTTCACGAGCGGTGTTCACCAGGGCTTAGCATTGTGACTGGTTCTCTTTAACGGACCAGTTCTTCCACACACATTAATTTGGGTTATTTGCAAGCCTGCAGTGCTACCACAGCCTTTCTGCAGCCAACACTGAGCAGCACGGCCAAGGGAGCTGCGCTTGAATATTGTATCAATCAGACATGGCTTAGCAGCCTCAAGTCAGTCACTTCAGTCTTAATGGGAGAACATGGCTAAAGTGGTTGGATGGTGGTGCTGTTCCTCTGTCTTTTAGACTTTTTGTTGCTTGTTATAGCCTTTTTGCCTCTTACACAGGGCCTGACCAGCAAGCCAGATGGTCATAATATCTGATAAATGTTCTCAGTGAATGGAGTGGATGCTGCTGTGCATCGACAACTAAGCATCTGATGTCAAAAGTAATCTGTGTATGCCGAATAACTAGGAGAGAGGGAAGTATAATTGCAGGACAGAGAGAAACAGGGGTGGGGGTTTCTACAAGAATGATAATAAGAATGATTAGGAGAAGAAATAAAGCCCTCCTCCATGAATAGAGATTGCGAAGAATAGTGTCATTTCCCGGAGAAATTAAACAAGCAAGACAGGACATAATAAAGTGTTAAAAAACAAATGCTGTGTGGCAGGAGGAATGGGGACTACTATTCCCCCCTGGTATAAAGGAGGCCTTCAATCAAACAAGAAGGGACAATTGCTGATTATTTCTAGACAATGAATAATTAGGCAGTGCAATACACAGCTGCATGATACAAAGGGAGACTGGACAGTTATATGACTAACAACACTACTGACTTAATGATCCAAGTTTTGGGTAGGGACATAAAACCCCATAATTTAAACCAGTGTCTGTTAGCTATTAATAGCAAGTCTTTTGGAAGAAAGCAGGCTTTTTTATCTTTTTCAGCACATATTTTTTGTAGCTAGTTCTCTACAGCTACTACTAAAGACAATAGAAGACAAGATGAACCATGGGTTTGATACGTTATGACTTGTACTATACCCCCATGAAATGCTACAGCATATTTCACTACAGTATGTGATAGACTTCTATTTTTGGGTACTGCTCATTGCAAATATATTGCCCTGGGAACAAGATGTAAAATGATCCAGTTCTGATAGAATTATGCAGAACCTAATAATCTCCTATTAAGTCTCACACTCAAACGCTTAACTGCTTGTCCAGCATCAGAGACATGAATATCTTCAGAAGTAGCACTTTCTGTCATAAATTTTGTAACTAACAGGGAGTGCATGTGCTGGAGGTACAGAAACCAAGCCTTAAAATTTTCCACAGTCCTCTTCTTTCAGCTTAATGGGCTGACACTTCTACATTGCTCAGCTGGCTGATTGTACCTCTGTTCTGGTCTGACCTCCAGGCCACTTCAGTCTGCTTCTGATTTGCCTTCTGGTGTTGTTCAGAAAAAGTCAGCTTCTGTACTGCATGTACACCTCGGACACACTGCACAGAGAGGTAATGCAGGCAAGCGGAGCACAGTTTTGATAAACTCTGCTATTTTTCCTGTTGTTCCTGCTATTTCCACGGTCCAGCCGTTCCAGGAACTGCATTTCGCACACCAATTCACTTCATGGTGTGGCTTTTCCCACATACTTCTGTTTCTGCAACTCTTCTTGTTCAGCAAAGTTATAAGTCAGAAAGCATCCACGAAATGTAGAGCAGAAGATTTGCCATTTTAGGGATAAACATTACCATTCACGAGCCATGCACTTGTTAGACAACTGTCACGTTACCACTCCTTGGCTAAAAGCAATAGAGCAGTCTAGGTCCCTGAGGACTAGTAGGACCTTTGGACAGTGAAGCACTTACTAAATTGGCAGGACAGTACACCATGCTGGCTTTAACTCTGTAGGAGTCCAGTGAGCATCACTCCTGTGCAGTCAATCAGCTGGCAAGCTTTCACAGTGCTCTTGTCCTTGAGTAACCTGAAATGCTGGCTTTTGTCCTTATTCCTCAAAGCAGCCTTGCCATGGAGAAAGATTTGAACCTCTTTTTCATAAGTGCAGAGATAATTAGCTCTCTACTTCAGCGTGCGGGGGTGGGTTCGGTGAGGAGAACACTATTACCTCAAGTCACATAGCAGACTGGCTAAAGCAGAGTATTAGGGTTTTATTATAGGTCATATTTTTAATCTTTCCTGGTCCAAGGAGCGCTCACTGGAAGGTCACAGAAGGCGCAAGCATGTTAGCATCCATTTCCTCCTCTATATAACACCTCTGGTCAGCACTGCGTGATGTTCATGTTAATCACTTAGATTAACAGAGCCCAGGGAGGTTGTTGAGTCTCCCTTGTTGGAGATATTCAAAAGCTGTCTGAACATGGTCTTGGGCAACCAGCTTAGGTGACCCTGGGGATGGAATCCCCCCAGGGGGATGGAATGGGCTGGACAGGATGACCTCCAGAGGTCCCTTCCAACGCCAACAATTATGTGATTTTATAAAAGCAACGACAGGGCAGTTAATTATAATACTTTACTTATAATCAGCATTTCTTGTGGAAAAATCCTTTATTTTTTTATCATCACCATTTACTATCTATGTTATGATAGTGCCAAGGTCAGAGCTTAATATCAGAGAGTGTCAAGACCCCTCAGTCTTGTAACACTAAGGCCAGACTAGCGAGGCTGACCATTGCAACTCTGCCACATAAGAGCAGGGGAGAACCTTGTCCTACAGCCCCTTCCACATCAACAGATTGCACATACATTACCATTCAGTTGTACAATGCTCGTACACGAAGCCAACATTTTCCCCACTATGAGACAGATAAAATCATGTCAGTAACTGGGAACATGCTCTTTCCACTGTTGACTTCTTCCCAGAAGAAAAAGGGCTGCATGAAGGAGACACAAATACTCCTCAGAAAGATGACTTCAAATTCAACTTCTTCAGACCAAAGCTAGTAAACTAACTGTGTAGTCCTGAACAACTCAGTCCTAAAGGTAAATAAATCTCCATAATGGCACGAAGATTAACCTGAGCCGCAAGAATAATATTGTGCCAAAATGGTATTTGCTCCAGCATCAGGTCCTAGAAAACTACCACCCTACACAGTCACTTAGCACCTGGTGCTGGAGACAATACTGTTTTATAATGGCACCTTCCAAATTGCACTTTTTAACCAGTAATTAATCTTTCAAAAACAGAAAGCATGTACAGAAGATTGAATGCTTTCAATTGCTCTAATCAAAACCACATTTTCATACATCTATACACATACAAACAATTCAATGAGATCTCTTAGGAACACATCCTGGCTATTATGCAAAATCAATATTTTTTAGTACAAAATATTTGCAACAAAGTTCTCATTTAATTGCAATCATCTGGGCCAAATTTGTTTTGAAAAGATGAAATGCACAGGCTTCCTTGATGGTAATTTATCTCTCAGTAATTTGACGCAGGATTGGAATATCTGATCATTACTTTGTTGAGCTGTTTTGCAACGATGCAAAGCTACAGTGAATAGTCTAATCTAGCATTCTGGACTGGGGATCAGACCGCTTGGATTCACTTTTTCTATGTCCTTTGACCTGCTGTGTCATCCTAAACAAGACACCTCACTTGCCCTTGCCTCTCCTTCTAGATATCCTTCCATGCCGTTGTATTTTTGTTCAATTTCTCATGTGTCCCACATGCTGTCTTGTTTCACTTGCCATACATCCAGTATTTATAGTATACTTATTATACACTGTTGCTTTTAGGCTATAAATTGTTTGTCTTTTACCAGGTAATCATAGTCCTAATAGAAGAGCCCATTATTAATTGTCCATCATGAATCACAAAATACACACCTAAAGAGATATAAACATAGTATAAATTGGGGAGGAGGGGCAGTAGTGTACTTTCAGGGGCAAGCTGGGGCGGAAGGAAGGGAAAAGAAGGCATGTGCTTCTTCCAAGACTTATAAGATTTTCTAATGAACTATAAATGAGACCTTTATTTCAGTGGGAATTTCTGAATTGTGCTGTTGTAATACAGGTAGTAAGTACCATTAAGTAAGCACAATCTCAAATTACATTCCAGGTTTAATATTTTTAGGCTATAAATGTGGCCCTGATAATATTTCCTTCACTGATTTTTAAAGCATTTATAATTAGCTGCCAGAGCAGTTTTAGCCACTAACTGGAAATCTCCCAGCAAGGTCCCCATAAATAAATGGTTCAATAAATCCTGGGTTCTTCTCTCCATGGAAATATTTGCTTTTATGAGAAGCAACGCCAGTAGCAAATAACTAGAAAAATTGCATTTGTTTATTAAATGGAAAGAAGACACAAAAAACTATTTAAGATGTTATACTTGCTTAAACCTTACCAATTTTTTATCCGTGATGCCTTCTTTTGTACAAAATTATAGCTTTTCTTGGAGATATGTATTATAAAGATGTTACTTTTGTATTTATTATTATTTTTCATCATGTTTATGACATTAAACAGTGTTCAGAGCACAAATATGGCTCTGTATGCAGGGCTTAAAATGCTTATTGCAGGTATGCACAAGTACTACTCTCGGCTGTTTTAGAGCACATCTGCCTCAGAAAGTTCAATACCACAAAGGAAAACAATAGCCATTCTTTTTTTCCCTGGCATGTCTAGGTAGGTCAGCAAAGATGGGATTTGAAGGATCATAGTGAAAAGTGTTTCCCATGTCCCAGGGGAAAATGTGCTATAGCATAAACATTGAAGAGTTATGATAAGCCTTTATTTTTTTCTTTTTCAGCTTAACTTAGTGAAGATACAAATTAAGCAGTAGTGAGGAAAAAACCAGCAAGCTTATAGTCTGTAACAATCTTTCACCAGACCTACACATAGTAGAAGCACCTTAATAATGCAAAGGCCTCTTAACATGCCTGAAAAGCATTCAACATGACTGACACAGTGAAATGCGTTGTAAAAGCACAATTATCTGTGAACATATTAAGTCTGATCAAGCTCTTTTCATCCTTGGTTCTGAATACAAGGAACTGTTTGTCTACACATCTTTTTATGCTGTTCATTCTTTCCCAGAAATACAACAGTGTGTAACTTTTCCACAAAAGCACATGTCAAAACACACATATCCACAATAAGTGTATGCACACATGTATAAAGAAGCTTGGCTACAGAGACCCTTGGTGACAGGGAATTTGGGGCCATGGAGCAGTAGGATGTGAATTGTGTGTTACAGTCAAAACCTAGTCATTAGGTCAGAGCAGAGCTGAAGAGACAAAGTGGTGCTGGTGAGGGACCATGGAACCAGAGCTCATGTTTGACTGCAGAAGGGGAAAGAAAAAGTTTCCTTGGCCAAAGTGAAGGAGACTGAATTTTGCCCTACAGGTCCTAATTACCCATCACTGTCTCTCTACCCTTTATCCAGCCTCACAGTGAGCTCTGGCAGCAGCTGAGACAGGATTTATCCATCTTCCACTCACCCATAGCCCCTGCTAACCCCACCTTGACCTAAAGAAGTGAAGAGCTAGCAATTTTCCCCTTCCGCCCCCCTCTCACCAGCAGAACTCTAGATCGCAGCCCATGAGCCACATTTCTCTCTAATAAACTGTTCAGCCTGTGAGATACCCAGAGGGGTGCTGAAGCAGCAAACACAGGCAGCCCAGCAGCACACAACAAGGTCAAAAAGGGCACAAATAGCAAAGGAAGACACGTTCAGCATATCCACACTTCCTTAAAAGACATTATGGATTGAACACCTCTAGAACGTAAGGGAAAGGTAGAGATAGACATACAACCTACTGATTTTTATCCCATCAGCATCATCTGTCATCCCACCAAGTCTGCTTCTTGCTCCTCAGTGGGAAACCTTGTAATCATGTCCCTCTGCGGAGAAGGCAAAGGTGACATGAGTACTATCTGGGAACATTTGAGAAGTGTCATGAGGGCTGTTCATGCAGTTGCTGAAGATACTGGTCCTTACTCTTCTGGTTGGGATGGAAAAACTCTCTTGCAATCTCACAGAGGTTTTGCAGGGCACAGCCAGCATCCTTTACTCAGAAGGCATTTGTGACAGCAGTGACCAACCACCCATTGCCAGGAAGGTTATCAACTATGTATTTCCACACAGTGTGCAAAAAAACGAAGGCAAACTGTGTATGCACTCCTGTGCTGACCAGGTATGGTAGCATTACCCAGCAGCAGAGGGGTAGGCAGCCTTTGTGACAACACAAACAGGTATTCATATGCCATAAAAGACTTTATCCTGGCATGAAAACAAACAGTCACTTCGGGCTGGGAATCAGAGCAATCGGGCATTGCACGCTTTCCAGCAAATCCTCCCTGGATATCTGTAAGCCTGCCTAAGTGTTTCACCAAGGCCTTCAGAAACAAACTACAAGGCTTGTACTGAAACGATGTCACAGCCGTACTGGATTGTACTGAAGATCATGCCAAGCAGTGCTCATACACTTCAGGAATGGACACAAAGTAAAGGCTAGATGGCTTAGCGTAAGAGGGAGGTGGATGGCGGCAATCAAAGAAACAGTATTTGGGTGATGGTTAAGGAGACCTCAAATATGACCACAGCTGACTTGCCCATCTCAAAATAGCTAATGATTAACCGATATCTGTCAGAGACCACAGCTTGGGAATCTGTGAAAATCATGCTCTTGAGTTTAAGTATGGGCTCCTAGAAGTTTGCTCAGACATTGCAAAGTTGTGGTGGCAGCTTATAATAGAGGGCCTCAACTCTGCCTCTCTGCATCTGCCAGTTCTGCACTGAGGACACTACATTTCCACTAGCCTGAGATCAACCCCTACATCCATGACCTTCCTCTGACTGGGACAGAGCAGTGCAACAAAGAGAAGGTGCAAGAAAAGGAGCTGTAAAGAACTCTAGGAACATCAGAGACAAGTCATCAAGAGTTTCCTCCAAGCCATATTCTGCAGAAATATGAGTTATCCCTCCCTGCTGGACCTGCCTGTGTCCAGTGACCAAACCAGGAGCTTGTCAGAAGTGGAGAATTGGGTGACAGGTATCATGGTATTGCTCATGATACTTGGGGAGGGACTCTTTATCAGGTAGTGTAATGATAGGACACGGGGTAACGGTTTCAAACTGAAAGAGGGGAGATTTAGATTGGATACTAGGAAGAAATTCTTTACTGTGAGGGTGGTGAGGCACTGGAACAGGTTGCCCAGAGAAGTTGTCAATGCCCCATCCCTGGAAATGTTCAAGACCAGGCTGGATGAGGCTTTGAGAAGCCTGGTCTACTGGGAGGTGTCTCTGCCCATGGCACAGGGGTTGGAAGTAGGTGATCTTTAAGGTCCCTTCCAACCCAAACCATTCTGTTATTCTATGATTCTCATGAATCAGGAAGAACAGGACAGCTAGGATCTGGAACAGAAACAAGCCATGAGCCTAGCCAAGAGCAGAAATGGAGCCTGATTCCATGTATGAGACCTTCTAAAGGGAAAGACACAATAAAAAACCAAACACCTCTAAACTCCTACTATCATGTCCATAAAACAGACGAAAGGGAAGCATGGCACTTCTGAGGGTGATCCATTGAAAGGTCTCCTCTTCTGAGAGAAGATATTAAAGAGCATAATTTTATTTTAGACAGCTTGAAGCTACATGTTTATTGGGGATATTATGCCTGCAGACCAGGCTAGAACTAATCTAAGGTAAAACACCTGAAATGCCTGAAGCACATATGTTAAATTTTTGGCATCACCTGCTTCAATCTACTTGATTTGGTCTTGCTGTGTTAAGGAAAGCAAAGCCTGTCCATCAGTCTAAGACCCTGGACATCACTCTCTGCATATTGGTTAGTTCTCAGGCTTAGCTTTTGAAGGAACCAATTAGTTCCCTCTGAGGATAAAGTCAGAAGAAGTGGTTCAGATGGTCCTCTTTCCCTCCCACACTGCTAAGGAGTGATCGATGGTGCTTTTTCCTCCCAACAATCCCATTCATCTGCTGCCACAATCCAAAGCGTACAATATGTACACTTGGCTTTTGCCAAATCTGGCACTTCTAGCAAGGGGTGGCAGAGGATTTAACCTTTTTGGAGTGCACTTTGAGTTGAAAAAGTATAAAAATATGCCCTCCAAGTGCATTTACTGGGACTTGGAAGAGATCCAGGTGCTCTATGGTGTGAGTACGCACTTCGTGCTCCACAAGGAGTTAGCCCTGCGCAGTGTGGGTAGAGTGTGCAGTTCCACACCATGGCCTTAATAGGTCAGTTGCAGACACCTTTAGCATTGCCAATGTCTTCTGTTTTCTTGTGCTTATCTTCTGCATCTTCCTACTTAAATAATTGCAGCAACATCAAACAAAGCCTGCACACCCACAAAGAAAAATTTTTTAAACATCCGAGTTTCAGCAAATGGCTCCAGCTATCTGTTTCTAAGGGGTTAGTCATTTCCCTTATTTTTCAGTCTGGAGAGGAGGGACAATTTTCGCGTTAGTTGGTACAACCAACATTTCAGCAACTCTACACACTAAGCTTCAATGAATCTTAACTCAGTTCCTATTATAAAAGATTCACATTCTCTAGGAAGGCCCTCCACAAAAGGCTTAAGTCTGTGTTGTAAATATATATTTTATGTAAGGTAGACACTCATATTTTTATCCATGTTTACTGCCCATGCAGAACTTAACCTACCAATATGATTTTTTGGTTGAGTCTACTCATGTTTAATCAACTATGTGCAAGAAATCAAAATAAACTCAGTAAAATCATTACTCTGGCAGGGAACTCTTTTCTAATCATTTCCCAGGAGCCCATGCTTTTCATCCACATTAGTGGTCACTCAATGGGCAAGTGAAAAAGCAGGAAAACCTCTTGAGAAAAAAGTGTAATTCAAGTGCCAACATCTCTCCTAATAAGTACATAGCAATTTTGCACAGAAACTGGGCACTGTAATGAATGCCCAATAAAACAAAATTGCTGTATAAAGTGCACAAGCAGGCATTTGAAGAGGTTCTGAGTGGATGGATACTAGCCAAGAGCAAGTAACAGGGGAAACAAAACACCCAATGCTACTTAAGTGAAGTGTTTGCATGGGGCCGGACTGTCAAGTCTATGCTCTTTTGTGTTCTGAAAGATCTGCCATTTTGTTCAACTTGCCGCAGCTGCATGACCTGATGGCAGGAGAAGGTGCTCTGCATGCCCAGTGTTGATTCCCTCAGCTGATTACTTTGCCAATCAGTCAGATGCAATTTACAATCAGCTTTAAGATTGCTCATCATTTCCTATGATTGGCATGCTGACTCTTTGACAGAACAACAAATTATGGCCCATACCAATCAACAGCATAAGATGGTTTTGAGCATTCTCGCTTTGTTAGGCAGTGGTGTATATCTCGTTTTCTCTTCCTGGAGAAGTTGGCCACCTTTTGTCAGTGGAAATGGACAAAAGGAATTATTGGATGTATATACACTTACCACAGTATCTACATTTAAGATAGCACTGATAAATTGAACCTTCCTAAACAAGTTTCATTGATTCCCAACACAATAGAAAAGTAGCAAACTGCTCTAAGCAGCTTCTTGAGAGGCAATAGGGGGGTATCTCTAGGATTCACATTCTAGCAATCTTGGATGGAAGAGCATTTAAATTTTCTTCAATTTCATGATCTCAAATACCATAGTATCCACTAACCGTCATGATGGATGTTGTTAAGTGTGTGACCCGCTGCTTTCAGAAAACCGAAATCTAACCAAAGTCTTCATGGAGGAAAGGTCTGATGGTCACATGTTCTTCACTTTTAGCAACACTATTATTATTCCCCTATACAAAGGATTAAAATATTAACATCTTGAATACAAATTCTTGCATTAAATACTATCATTCCTTAAAATAACGTACTCTAAGATGCGAATGCCTCAGGAAACAACAGCAACTTGAAGAGGTTACGCTGGCACCAAAGAGCTGGCAAACTCACATTAGAAGTGGACAACAATTGTGAGAAGGTGCTTCTATATTTGACCGAGATAGACTCTTCTTTTAGGACTTGAAATTGCTTTGTATATCCATAAAAAATTTGTGGTACTACTTTTTACTGCATTCATTCTATGGCTCATTCACTGTGTGAGGAGTTTGAATCCTTTAAGTGGGGATTTTCATCTGAACTGTTGGGTAACGAACACACAAACATCTCTGCTATTTTATTGTAGTTTCTCATCCTTTTTTTTTCCCAGTTCTCCATTTAGAATCATAGAATAGTTTGCGTTGGAAAGGACCTTTAAAGATCATGTAGTCCAACCTCCCCTGCCATGAGCAGGGACATCTTCAACGAGATCAGGTTGCTCAGAGCCCTGTCCAATCTGACCTTGAATGTTTCCAGGGATGGGGCACCTCCCACCTCTCTGGGCAACCTGGGCCAGTATTTCACCACCCTCAGCGTAAAATATTTTTTCCTTATATCTAGTCTAAATTTTCTCCCTTTTAGTTTAAAGCTATTAATCCTTGAAATGCTCTATGGAAAGCATCCTTAAAGATCTACCAGCTCTGTTCTTCTCCCTTGTCCCCTAGGGTAGTTTCCCATGGGGTCCTATTGACTAACTGCTTGAAGAGCTGGAATTTTCCTTTCCTAAAATTCAGGATCCTGACTTTATTCTTCCCCTGACCCATATCCCTCAGGACTGCAAACTCCAACACTGTGTGATCACTACAGCCCAGGTTGCCTCCAGTCTTGACATCACCCATTAGTGTTTGTGACCAATAGGTCCAGTATCACATCCCCCCTGGTATGGCTGTCTATTACCTGGCTTAAGAAGTTATCCTCAGTGCACTCCAGGAGTCTCCTGGATTGCCTACAGCTCACCATGTTACTTTTCCAGCAGATGTCGGGGCGGTTGAGTCCCCCAGCAGGTCAAGAGCCTGTAAGTGCGATGCCTCCTGTAGCTGGAGTAAGAAGGCTTCATCAATAGCCTCCTCTTGATCGGGTGGCCTGTAGTAGACACCAACCACAAGGTTCCCTTTGTTGCCTCGGTCTCTCTTACCCATAAGCTTTCAACCTGCTTGTGGCTATTCTTCACAGACAGCTCTTCACAATCTCTCTATTTCTTGATGTAGAGGGCAACGTGTTCACCCCTCCTTCCTCACCTGTCCCTTCTGAACAGCCTGTAGCCATTGACAGCTGAATTCCAGTCATAGGATTCATCCCACCAAGTTTCAGTAATGGCAACTAAGTCTTAGGTTTCTGGCATCACAGTAGCTTGCAGCTCCTCCTGTTTGTTGCCCACGTGGCGTGCATTGGTGTAGAGGCACTTCAACTGGGCTGTCGACTGTGACGCCTTAATTCCTCTGGGATATTTCACTGGTGTTTCCCTCTTGGCTCCTATGACCTCAGGAGCTCCAGGCTCATCTCTGTAAGATTTCAAGTGTGCTGCAGTGTAGCCCGCACATCTTAGAGCAACAGGCTGCGGGGATCACTTGCTGGCACCTCATCCCTCTGACCTTGGCTTGTCATCCCACAGCTTGTCATGGGGAAGCCTGATATCCCTCCTCCCCCTTCATGCATAGTTTAAAGCTCTGCCAATAAGCCCTGCTAGCTTGTAAGCAAAGACCCTATTCCCCCTTTCAGAAAGGTGAATCCCATCTGATGCCAGCAAACCTGGTGCCATATAGGCCATCTTATTATCAAAAACCCCAAAACTGTGGCTGTGACACCAGCCACGGAGCCATATATTAATAGACTGGGCTCATCTGTTTCTTCCACTGTTGCTGCCCAGAACTGGGAGGAGACAGGAGAAAACAACCGGTCCTCCAGATTTCCTTACCAACTGTCCCAAAGCCCTGAATTCTCTTTTGATCTTCCTCTTGGACTACGTGTTGCAGCTTCATCACCACCCACATTGGAGAGCAGCAATGGGCGATAGTCCAAGGGCTGTATCAGGCTAGGAAGCTTCCTAGTGATGTCCTTAACCTGGGCCCTAGGAAGGCAGCAGACTTCCTTAAGGGAAGGAGACCTCACTTGCCCTGCTTAGGAATCATCTTCCAAGCATCAATTTTTTAAATTACCTTAACTGATATTTTCTTCTTTTGAAGGGAATCAAGGATCTGATAGGTAAAACAGAAGATTCAAATCAGTTATTCGGTTGTACCTCAGTCCTCTGATCTGTTTTCAGAATTGCCTGGCAGTGCAGGAAATGCCTTGAACAATGAACGTCAGGAGTTAAGTTGCAGACAATCCTAAATCAGGCGGATTTGAGCCAAAAGCTTATTCAGGGGCATTAAAACAATTCAATGCACTGGTAAGTATTTGGAACATCTGCTTTATTTGCTGCAGGTGCTTCAAGCTGGAAGTACGCCAGGTAGAGATCTCTTATAACACCCCTTCACCCTATGTAAGCAAGGACACTCTTTTTATATACATATATATATAAGGACTGGGAGAATCAGAGCACCATGATGCTTCAAACACTGAGGGAAGCTCCAGTAACTCCAACCTTCCTGAACATCAGCAATAGCAACAGCAGCTGTGGCTGCGGTCAAGAAGACATTTGTTTAACAGAATGTTAAGCTGCTTTCCTATACAATCATTATGCAGTTGACTGATTCAGATGTTTTCGTATAATTGTCTTGTTTGACGAGGAGTTCATTCTTGTGTCTGCATTTAAGATAATTTCTCTGACAGCCATATGGACAGGATTTGTTTGTTAAAAAGCCCACCCCTACGGTGAAATGGTTTTTGGAAACAGTAACCTTTTTTTGGGTTTGAAGAAGAGGTGGAGTAGGAGAGGAAAACATGCTTTGCTGTTTATCAGTAATTTGACCAGATATTTTGGTCAGTTTTGTCTGTTGGCTTAACCTGGGCTGGAGACTTTGGATAGAATTATGCAAATCTAACATGATGCTTTGAAAATCAGTGTAATTTAAAAACAAAAAAATCACACCCAAACAATTTTCTGCAAGAATCAGGATCTCACTACTGCAGAGAAGTATTCAAAATGAAGCATTCAAGTCCCTTTGACATAGCTTCTAAATCTATATGTTAAAGAAAGTCTATAATAACATAACCTAGATAGGATAAAACAAAAGAAAGCATGGAAAGGAGGCGCTATCACAGGGTGAAGCCTGTATTGTTTTTGTAACAGCCCTTAAAAATGTTCAGGGTATTTACAAAGGGATTTGGTATTTAGAGAAGAGCTTGGAAAGTCAAGATGGTTGAATTATTTTCCTATCCTTCATAACCCTTTGTGGTATGATCTTGGGCAAGTCAGTCAGCACTTCTTTGTCAGCATCATATGGGTAGGACAGAAATGCTTCTCCCACAAGTATAAAAAAGCCACATACACTTAAAGGCACCTCAAAAGAGGAGGAGAAGTGAAATATCTATCAATGGAACATGATTAAACCTGGCAATTTAAGTTAAGTAAGGGCTTAGCCAGCCTTGCCTCAGTCATAATGTGGAAGATGCACATACTTGTAGCATCAGTCCTGCTGTTGCCTCACTTACAAAAAATGTTCAAAGCAGAAGTGAAAAATAGTATCTCTCAAATTTGAGTGTCAATAGTCTTTGCCTGCCGTTTTCCAAGGATCAATTTCTGCAATATCAAGGAAATTCCATGCAAGCGTCATCTTTTCTGTATACTGTACAGAGGCAACCTGTTGTCCTGCCCCCTACCAGAAGAGGATCATTGCCACTAGGCAAGAGATGTATATAAATATTAAAGAGTATTAAAATACTAAAAAGGGTTTTAATTTTACCTATGTGTCTTAAATGCAAGGACATAACAAAGGTGTGGGCTTATGTTAATTTTCCATAACAATGGGTATTCATGTTTTATATTAGTATTTGTAGCATCAAAATCAACATTAAAATACACAATTTCTCAGTCGATTTTTTTTCCTATATTACTGTATGAGAGTACAATGTAAAACCATCCAGACCTTACACGCAAATCACTGCACAGTACTATCTCCTAACCCTGTACTTCACTGTACAAGCATTTTAATATGGAAGACAATTTTTTTCACACTCTACAGATGAGTTCCTTTGCTCCCTAGCCTTTATAAGGGGGATCATCTCTGATACACCACATATATCATTTTCCAGACGAACACAATCCTATTATTTATTTCTATTGCAACTAAAGTCACAGACAAGCCAAGAAAATATTGACACCAATAATAATTCTACATCTCCCACACTCTACAACTGAAAACAATTCCCACCTTAAAACTTTTTGTGTGATTTATTTTCCACCAATCTGTTCTTTCATTCCCTGTCCCCCTGAGTCATCTGGTAAGCTCTCCTTGAAAGTTGTTCTAGGATCACCCCGATGCTAAAGCACTGTTTTACCCTCAGCCATCCAACTCTTAGCTCCTGCCAATTAATGTCTGAACCAGAAGGCATTCAGCTTCCATTTCACTCTCTCAAGCATGAACAAGTGCAATCACTGCAGGAAGCTGAGCATCCTTGTCAGAAGCAGCAGGAACCTCTGTGCTTAAAATGTTACTGTCATGCCACTGTCACTTGTCCTGGACTCCAACATGCCATGACGGGCTGTCTGGTGTTCTGGGTATCTGTTCCAGTCGTATTCAGCAAGGCTAAGAAAAGACTTGGCCTGTTAAAAATTTTCATTCTAACTGGTGAGTCTTGGCTCATCTTCTGTTGGCCTTGGTGAACTTTATTGTAAATAAGAATTTGGGGCAGCAGTCTCTTATCAAATATACCTTTTCAACACTTCTCATCCAAACACACATTCTTTTCCACCAGCTTATACATAAACCCCTTGATTTAGCATGTTCCTTAACTTTCATCACAACGTTTTTATAATTTATTGTGTAATGGATAAAGTTTTTATTGTTGGGATAAAATGATAAATGATCTGGCCATATTTTCTAGGAAGACTGAGAATTTCCTCAGATCTCAGAGATACAAATCAGGATGAGATATCCATCCTTCTAAGCTCCAGAAAACACTCAGTTTCTCTCACCTTGACTAGTTACTTTATTTCAGATTTTTATGTGTTCAGAATGTTGCTTAGTTGTTATTTTTAAACAAAATTCAATGCAGTTTGTTCATTGGAGAGAAGGATCCCAAATGCAAAGTGAACTTTTCCATTGGCATTTGCTAAAATGCCAATCATTCCTGGCAAGCTTTTTTGCCTATTATAAGATTAAAAAATACCATTTGGGAAAAAAATAGTTCTATCTACTGAATTTTAGCCAGCAAAGTTTTAAAAGATATTAGAGTAGCACACAGGAAATTCTACAGGTAATTTCAACAGTCTGAAGTTTTTGTTGAGGTTCAGTTCACATTTTGATGCAGATTGCCTGAATGATTTTAAACTGTTTTGTCTAGAATAAAGTCTTTTAGGCAACTACATATATAAGGCTTGTAGTTGGAATTCCTCAATATTCACATAATTAAATATATTTGATAAGTTACAGATGATATTATGAAGAACTCAAAGCAGTAGTGGCAGCCATATAAGTATCTTAGAGAGCTGCAATCCACCTTAACGATGATCAACATTAGGTGTGTCCGTTACATCATAGATGTGTCCTTTAATGTCATAGGTGTTGGTCCAAGGACATGGGACTGCACTGCAGTTTGCACTGCCTTTCCAAAATTCCTAACACAATGACGCCCTCAGTTTGATGAAGCCTGCAGTTGCTACTGTAAAGCAAGATAATAAACAGAAGAAGAACGGAGATTGAGAAACCAGTAAAGCTCGGAAAAAACCTTGAAAAAATGCATGAGGTAAAAAATCAATTAATGGAACTGAAATTTTCCCCAAAATCTTCAGTTTAAGAAGAAATCACCTATTTTTTTCCCCAAAGTGAAGTCGGAAAGACAATTTTCTACTGACACCTTCAAAAGAAGGTGACTCACACAGGGGAGGAAGAAATAATAAAAACAAATAAGTCTTTTGCAGATAAATGTATAAACAAAACTTAAAGCTAGAGGAAAATTTGATAGAAATTTAAACTAGTCAGGAAGAAACATTAATTGGAATCAATATGTAGTTGTGAAAATGTTTCAAAGACCTAAATAATTACTGCACTTAATGTTGTTGTCTTAAAGGAAAGTAGAAAGGTCAGCTAATTAAATTGTCTTAATGTGAACAATAAGGAATAAAAGCTGCAGCTTTTAAACGTGTTGCAGTAGTACACAGACAAGTGTGAGAAAGTAAATTATTCAATGCCAATAAAATTAAACTCAGGAAGGAGAACCCTACACAAATTGACATTCCTTGAAGCACCTAATGTAAACCCCTAAGAAAGCAAATTACCAGTAAAATGAAAATTGATAATTTGCTTGGCTCAAGCTATTTGCAGTTCTTCACATATTGTGGAAAATTTTATCCTAATTCACAAGAGCACTGGCAATTACCAAAGACACAAGACCTATTGAACCATATAGGGGAAAATGCTGTTTATTCCCTAGTGAGGTAAAGGAGATCCTTTCATTTGTAGTTTCCCAGTCAGTTTTCGACAAAGCATAAACAGCTGGAGATAAAGTAGGGTGGGATTTTGTTTTCTCCCTGGCAGGCAGAAATATTAGGGAGAAGAAATGTAATCGCCCTTTAAGAGGGCTTTTGCTTTTCACTGTTTAGCCTTCTTCTAATATTCATCCATGTGCACACCAAAACACCTCATCTACCATATTCTCATTCTCATCTGGATTAGTGTACTCCTAGGAATAAGAGATTTAATTGAAAATAGCAGAATGTCAGTATTAGTTTTAATGGTTCAAATTAACACAATCTCTGTTCAAAGGATTCAATAAAAAGACTCTGCTACATTCAAAGAAGGTACAGGAGCTCTTGCTGGAACTGTGTAAAAAATAAAAATAAAAAAAATCACAGTTTTGTACCGGTTCCACACCACACGCTCCTCCCAAGAGTCTTCTGGCCAGACCACACTGCAGCTTCTGCTACCTGGTATCACTTAGCAAAAAGCATTGAGGAGAGAAGTACTGACTTGGAGAACTGTGTCTGTCTTTGAAGGAAGATTGCTTAGATTCAGCCTATGAATTCTTTGGTACATCTGAGCTTCACTTAGAAGTGAGGTTTATGAATACCAAATAATCAAAACCATTACCATTCTGCAGTAAAATTAAACAAAAAATAAATTAAAATTAATTTTTTAAAAAAATTCATGTTTGTCTCAGAAGGTATGATCCTATTTTTTTCAAATTAAAAAAAAAAAATCCCTTTAGCTGGAGATTCTGGCACCTGCTACATATATGCTGCAGAAAAGCACTGTATTGGTTACAGCTCGTAAAACACCCATGTATATAAGGAGTGAAGATAAGGATACTTAGGCCACATTCAGAGAGCATGACAGGTGAATTCAGTGGTCTGCCCTGATGTCCTGCATTCCAGTCACTCCCACTAAGGGAGCCATTGGAGTCATTCAGGGCTCCCATTTTTCCCTCACACCTTGACCCCAGAAGATCTAGACTCAGCAGCTAGGAAACACCCCATTTCAAAAAGCTGGTGTTGCATTCTCAACAGCAATTTCAACATTTGATTCTGCTGCTGCAAGACTGGATAAGACAGTTTGTTACTCACATTTCAAGTCTCGATTAAAACCAGGTACTCTTACTTTAGAAAAAAGGAAATAAATCATCAAACAGTGGTCAGACTTGCACAAGTTTTCCCTCCTGGATCTCCTGAATTTTCACACAGCATCTTATTGAATACTATGTCAAAATGCCAATTTCTTGCTTGGAATGTTGGAAGTTAAAAAAGCAAATCAATATCAGGAAATGTCACTCTTTCGATTAAATAGTTACAGTTGCTTACACAGTATGGGAAAGAATTAATTAAAACAGTGAAATGAAGGTGAGGATTTTTTCATTCAGAAAACAGATAATTTACTCCTTAAGAGGTTCTACATTTGAGCTATGAAAAAAAATTTAGAGGTTTCTTCTCATTTCTAAAATAATTTTCTTTAAAGAAAATTATGAGGGCTGGTAATTTGTGGGGAGAGGGGTAGTCTTTTTAAATATTTCATTCAGTAAAAACATTCCAATAGTGTCTAGTTTTGAGCAATGACACAATAAAGCATTCATTTATACCTCTTCACACGAAGAGTATTTTATGAGATATAATTTTAGAGGATCTTCCTTCTGTGCAAGTGCTACAGAATTGATGTATATGATGTTAAAAATCTCCTTCGCCAAGAGAATAAGAGACTTAAGGACAAACTTAAAAAAAAAAACAAAAAAAACCAAACAAACAAAAAAAAAGACCCACAACGCTAAACTAAACTTAAACAACAACAAAAAACAACCAAAAACCCAACTTGGTTAATAAAAAAGAAATTAAAAGTAAATTCATCTCTCAGAATGATTCACTGCAAGAAAACTTAGAATAGTGTGATGCAAAAGAAAATCCGGTAGCCAAAGTGACATTGGTCCTTTTTTCCCAAAGTGGGAAATGAGGGCATTTGGATTCTCACCTCTTGAGGTTTAATTTTGGACATGCCACTTAATTTACCCTGCCACAAATCCCGGTTGTGTCTCATTCGTCTCTTCTCTTAAAGGCCTGCTTCTCTTCTGCCCTTTTCATAGAAGAGTGCTGGAACACCTCTCCTATGAGGACAGACTGAGAGAGTTGGGGTTGCTCAGCCTGGAGAAGAGAAGGCTCCATGGAGAATTTATTGTGGCCTTTCAGTGTATAAAGGGGGCTTATGAGAAAGATGGAAAGGGACTTTTTACCAAGACCTGTAATGCCAGAACAAAGGGCAATGGTTTTAACCTGAAAGAGGGTAGATTCAGATTGAACAGAAGGAAGAAAAAAATTCATGATGAGGGTGGTGAGACACTGGAACAGGTTGCCCAGAGAAGTTGTAGATGCCCCATCCCTGGATGTGTTCAAAAGGGCTTTGGGCAACTTGATCTAGTGAAAGATGTCCCTGCCATGGGAGAAGGGTTGGGCTAGATGATCTTTAAAGGTTCCTTCTGACGCAAACTGTTCTATACTCCCTGGTATATGTAGCTTGGTATAAGGTGATGCTGTGGTTTGTCATAGCAGCAAAATGAAGAGGGAAGCAACCCCCTTGGAAGACGGTATGACCTTTTGCATGTGTTTGTAGGGGGAAGAAAAGATAGATCTACACCTTCTAGAGGGCTGCAGTAGTCATGAATCTCTGGACCATCATTAGTCTGGGAGGCAAATTGAAGGTGATTTATAGTACTGAAGCTAGAAGCACTCACTAAACTAGTGGAGACTGATACAGGAGGAATATATGGGTAGTGAACTTCTACGTTTTTTTGCTGTAGCAGACTATAGAGGCAGACAATATAATTAGGTTCAAAAAACAATTAGACAAGTTCATGGACAACAAGGATTAGCAATGCACACCCATAATCCCTCAGCTGTGATGCTGGGGATTGGAGGGAGACAGTGGCAAGGGTGGTATATTCTCCCTGTGTGATGTCTCACACCACCTCCTGTGAGAGCAGTGACTTAGATGCACCATTGTGCAGCCTGTGGGTGCTTTATATGTCATATGGTGAAACTCTCACCCTAAAATTACAAGTTTTTGGGGTCGGAGGCTCTCTGTTATGATATATGTATATACATATCAGCCATGATACAGCACCAGGCCAGATTCAGCCACTTTAATTACTAGACAATGCAAATCGTGGATGTGGTCTCCAGCTAGTAGATAAAATCTGATCACTCTGTTGCATCTACTATTCCCTGCAACATCCCTCTTCCCGTGAAGAGACTATCAAATTTTGCTGTAACTGGCTGACAGAAGTGGGAAAAATTCACAGGGCTTGCTCATGACTTTTCCTCATGAAATGAGGATAACCTCCCATTATATCCCCAAGAAACTGCCATGAAACTTCACCAGCAATAAAGAATATCTGGAAGGAGATGAAACTCACCACATAGCAAAATGGGGGGGGGGGGGGGGGGGCA
>VYZM01021741.1:59590-71389 GCA_013398915.1 Dromas ardeola
ATCACAACAGAAAAAAGGGGGGGGGGGGGGGGAAGCAAACAAACATTTGAAAATCATAAAATGGCATATCATGAAGGAATAACAGCTTGATTTTTGATGTGCCAAAGCACTCTCAAAGCCACAAAGGAACTGTGTATGCCAAGATAATAAACAAAGAAAACAGGTTTATACTTCATTATACCTTCCTGAAAATCATGTACGTATATGGGGGGAGGTGTTCTTTTAGGTCTATTTTCAGGCACATTTAAGTGTTTAATATCAACTCTATTTGTTTCTTTGTGCTCACTGATATGTGTCTTGGCACTTTAGGACTCTGAAAAGCAAGCTCTGCATATTGATTCTGTGATTATTTCCTAATAAATACTTATGCATCGTAAAGCCATTGCTCATGCAGAAGTAATACGATATAAATACAGGTTACCAAGTTTGTTAAAGTTCAACAAGATTCTGAAAGATGGTAAGGTTACAACCAAGAAAGTTTACCTGTATTTCAAAAAGGACTGAAACACATTTTTTCCCAAGTAAAAATGACAGAAGTCTATCAAATTTTTCAGACTTATTGTGTAAAAAATCAAAGACGTCAATCACAGAACCCAGAAGACAATCCCTTTTTGTTCCAGCAAGACTTGCTACCCAGGTGTCAGGCTTCTTGTTACCACTTCTCCTTCATCTGTTACTGCTAAGCATGCTGTGATACTAATTTCAATGGTAAAGTTGTCAACACAATCACAATGCTTCAAGAGTGAGGTTCCTCCACAAGGAAAGACAAGGCATGAGCAGACGGTGACCACAATCCAGGCAGTGGTGACAACCTTACCACCAAGGATACAGTCCCAGTGTGCCTGAGCAAGAGGATCCAAGCCTGGCTCTGCAGAGCTGCCAAGGGGGAGGTTCCATCAGCAGCCTAACCATCATCACACAAATGGGAGGTGGCTAGTCAAGTCAACAGGTCAGGAATGGTAAAGGCCAGGGCTGAAGACAGGGATATCTATAACACAGCCCAGCTCCCAGGGCTCAGCTTAAACAGGACTCCTGAAGAATGGGCAGAGGGTGCCTGGGTGGGATTCCCAGGAGAGCCCAGTCAGGTCAATGAAGGTCCAGGAATGCACTCAGGGTCCTTGAAAACACAGCACTTAGCTTAGACGCAACAGGCTCAAATTAGTATATGCAGGAGACAGCTTGCTCTGTGGTGTATCAGATGGGTAACCTTAAATAGAGATCTATCTCGCTCTACATAGATGTATTTTCTATCATTATTTATTATCATTCCACAAAACCTTGTATGTTGGCTTCTTAGATTCCAACTACCCACATACTTACGGGCAGCAATAGTTAGCACAACTTCACTCTCAACATCTGTAGATAAACATACATAGTGCAGCATTTTGGCATAATGATTGCAATAAACAAAGACAATGTTATTTCATTCCATTTTCTCAATCTAATTGCACAAAACTTACAACACTTACTTTAAAATACAAAACCACAGTAACTTACAGAACATTTAATGAAAAGAAAATATATCCGGTTATTTATCACTGTACTGAAGACACTGGCATTGCATTTGCATTACATTTTTTTAAAGTTACTATGCCTTTGCCTGTTTTTAGGTTTTAAACTGTTTTTAATAAGAGAAAAAGTAGATACTGTTTTCATTTAAGCTACTCCAATCTCCTGCTCCTTCATTACAGATATTTTTCCTGTTTCGTTCATATCCAGCAAAGCTGTGATTGATTGGAGGATGCTATCTTTATTCTCAGCCCTTAGGATAATTAACCCTGAAACACACAATCAAGGCTTTCCCATTAGTACGTTATACCGTAGGTCTGTATTTCTGAAAATGCTGTACACATTACCCTACAGTCATCCTTGACACTTCTTTAACAGCGGGCACAAGTGTTTACAGGGGGAGAAATACCTTGCTATAGATCTTTTTACCAAAAAGATCTCATTCTTGAAATTTCAGTCCATTTTGAGAACTACTGTTTGGCATCTTCTGGCTTGTCTACCTGAACAGCAGCAGCCAGATGCAGGTCTGATACCAGCCTCTGAAGGGCACGGTTGCTAGCCAGCCTGGTCTGGAAGTCACACATCACTGAAGCTGCGAGCCAGCCGTCTAACGGACCGGTCAATAGAGAACACTGTAACTCTTAAGAGTCAGGAGACTGAGATGTGGCAATTACCCTGCACTGTGTACTAAGGTACTGATGACATCAGGCAAGCAAGAAAAGAATTCATAACCTCTAGCAGAAATATTGATTCTTTGCAGAAAGCAGCTGGTGATATTATGCTCTGCAGAATAGCTAAACCCTTGTGAAAAGGAGGAACTTTGGGGGTTTGGACATTTTTTTACTTTTTTTTATTTTTTTACTCTCAGCCTACACTGTGATAGCAGCAGGACTAATCACTGGATTAGTGTGTTATTGCTTTGGAAAGCTCAGTGTATACATTTGCAATTCTGAACAGCTTTCAGTGGTCTAACTATGAAATTCACAGAGGTACTGTCAGGTTTGGTGAAGGTTAAAATTAAAAAAAAATGTACAATAATGAGAAGCTTGCTTTTTCTGTCACTTTTGTGTTTTTCAGGCATGTTCCATGCACACTGAAAGTGGACAGTCTACTTTATTCTTAAAACTAAATCTATTTATTAATATTAATAGCTATTACAAGACTATCTCTGGAATGAGGAACCCTGTTGTTAATGTTCTGAATGTCTTATTTTTATCAAACTTCCCAGAGAAAGATAGCATTAGAAGCCAGTCATACACCATTAGCTTCTTGGTATAGTGATTTCTCATAGGAAAATACTCTTATTATAGTAATGGGAATTAACACATTAGAATATGCATAGGTGAGACACTTGTTTATTCTGCAGAAGGACGCTGGTGGGTGTGAGTACCTTTTTAGCACATTTTAAATTTACATAATGGATTGGCTTGGGGGGAGCCTGAAATGAAGAAGAGGAGAAGCTGGACAGGGAGCATGAAGGGAGATCAGACAGAAACAGAAAACCGTTAACCAAACACAGATCCATCCCTCTTTTTGCTTTTGAAATACATTTTATAGAGCTTCGTAGACTAAGATACCTTATCTATAACCATCCTACAACACCAGTCTGCTCTTCTACCTCTTTACAAATTTTTTTTTCAGATAGATTTGTATTTTTAAATACACATGGACAATGAAAGGACAATCTTCTCCATTAGATTACTTTTTTAACAAAACATTTATTATATTTTTCATAAAGATAATTCATATTTCAATTTATTCAGTATTTTTCTAAAAGCTGAAGCTACCACATTCTTCATGGCTCTGAGGAATGAAGGCTCCCCTTGAAGTTCATGTTCTAAAGGACAGAAGGAGAAGGGAAAAAAAAAAAGAAGGGGAAAAAAAAGAGGAGGGTGTGTGGAAAAAACATAAAATATAATTCTTATACCAGCCAGCTTGACAGAGCTGAGGATCAAAAGGGGTTTTCATGAAACATAAATGTGAATAGGGCAAGGGGCTGTGTCTGACCTCATGAAAGCTGTGCAATGCTGAAGGGGCATTAATAGGGGCCTGAGGAGTTGCTGCACTTTGGGATGAAATGTTGGGAAAAAAGGAAGTTTAAAGAAGTAAGACAGTAAGCCAATCAATGCTTTAATGAGAATGATGAAAGACAGCATGGTAGTAACAACTTATGATGTCAGACCAGAGCAAATTGGAGTGGCAAAATAGCAGGACAATTTGTAGGTGTCCTTACAGGCTCAACACTATTTTGTTCATCAGCTCTCTAGACAAATAATTTTTTTAATAGGAGAAGAAACTTACTTGCTTACTTATGTCTTTTAGAAGGCAGCCAACACATTAAAGGAACTCTAGCTGTAATTTGTCATTTTCTGTCCATTTTCATGAGAAAGTCAGTATAAAGGAAAGTGATAAGTGAGCTAAGTTACTAAAATACAAAAATCACAGAATTACCATTTATCCTGATTCCTTGGCTGAGGCAGTCAAGAAAAGACCTTGTACTGATCACACAATGTCAGCTGTTGCAGTTCGTTAGTTTTCATTGACTCTCAAGGGTTAACTTTAAAAAAAAAAAGTTGAATGACACCGATTTTAGAAGACTTTCTTTAATATTCAAGAAATTAGGCTCATATGCTTATTTTCAAACATTCCTATAACATTGGGTTTTACCCTGCTTTATACGTTGCATGGTTATTTGACAGTTAAGTGTCTTTGGATTTAAGGGTTAAAGGAATTTCATTCACACTTCATCCTGAGAGAACAGTCATTATCAAGGTGTTTAATACTTCTAATGTGTACTGCCCACCGCATCATGGCTTCTGTATTACATTTGGTATTAACAC
Source organism: Dromas ardeola (assembly GCA_013398915.1). Classification (NCBI taxonomy): domain Eukaryota; kingdom Metazoa; phylum Chordata; class Aves; order Charadriiformes; family Dromadidae; genus Dromas; species Dromas ardeola. The sequence goes on from VYZM01021741.1 coordinate 63,940, forward strand.
ATCCCAAGTCACTTTTCGCCTTTCAAATTGTTTGTGTTTATATTGATTTTTCCAAGTACTTTACCAATAATTTCTTATCTGAAGTCCTCAAGAGGTACTAAAAAAATATTTCTAAGAGAACACCACATCTAGCTCATATTAAGTGATATATTCATGTTTTTGATTTGTTTGAACGAATTCTGTGCTACTTTATGGAAAAGCAGGTAATGAAGATTAACAGAAAATTTAAATGAAGCTATCAAGTCATGCTGGGAACTGCTGAAGTTGCTAACAATTGAGAATATAGTGAAAGATAAGATCATTTCCACAAAAACTCTGCAAAGGATTTTGAAAATCAGGAATGTTAATCTATATTAATCACAGTGGTATTTGAAGTCTTGTTTTATGAGGTTTGATAAGGCTTTGGAGATATTGAGAACAATATATTTAACATCCATTGAATTGCATGTGTGATTCATCATCTGGAAAAAGCAGGGGAAACCTTTTTGTGGACTGCAAACAATGATGTTTCAGACCTCAGCCAGCTTCAGAAGTACCCACCTCTGGAGAAGCAGGGATTCTAAAAACCAGAATGGAAATGAGACATACATACAATCAGTGGAAAGAAAACTAGGCAGGGTGGCAGAAGAGGAAGGTAATGGAAAGTGGGTTTGCAAATGAAGAAGTTTGAAGGAGTCCTTGGCATAATACCTAGAGACAAAGACATAAGAGGTTCCTGGAGGATTTAACCACCTAAAATATATATTTTGTTCCTTGGTGTATGATAATACTAGGATTGAAGATATTGGGCAACATGTAGCAAGGATATCTGAGGTCCCTCAAGGCAATGCAAACCAAGTCTAGAAGCACTATGGACAAATCTGCATGTGACAACCTCCTTTTAGGAAGCTCATGAAAGTGACTTTACCACTTCTGGAATAAAGCTGCCCTCTGAGCTACAGCATTTGGATGGACCAGCTCAGGTCTCTGCCATGTGCTTCTCTGTGCAGTGTGAGACACTCCTGTGATGCTGCTCTACAGACCTCCTCCTCAAATGCACAGTCATTAAACTTCTTCCCCCCCACCCCAGAAAAAATCCAGAATAATACTGCTTTGTTATTTTAGTAGATTACAGATCAGAGTCAGCAGGGAACGGGAGATGGCTAATTTTTTATTTTTTTTTTTTCAAAGTATGAATTGAACATATGCATTGAAATATAAGAAAATGCTTCAGGCATAGCTCTCTTCTGATGGCATCCTAATCAGTTTATCTATCCCATTGCATACATTAAAAAGCAATGCATATGCTAAGAGTGTTCTGCTCTGCTGTCAGATGCCTCTGCCCTGCCATTGTGAGGATGCTGAACTGGCTGAAAGCTCTAAGTAGAGGCATCTCTGCACAAAATAACCCTTCTACTAGATAAAACCTTTGGTGGAAATCAGTCTTTATATTGCTACATCTCACTTCTAACTTTATTTGCCTGTAGGCTTAGACCTCTGTAAAGCAGAATACTGAAAATCCATCAATTACATAAAGGGTTTGTGTGACCAGGCCCAACGGTGTGACTCGGCAAGTTAATGCTCTACATGCATTTAATAAAAAGTTCTCAGTCAATATGCATTTTAGAATAAATGTATTAAGCTTGAAATTCATAGCAATGAAAACTTTGAGAAAATGGTTCATTTATAACTTGGTGGGTTGTTCTTCTCTATTGTTTTTTCTTATTTACCTCTTAAAAAAGAATGTCATATCTTTTAATCTGCTCCATTGGTATCTGCCATCTTAACAGCATGTTAGCCTCTACGTTTATGAAATAAATGTGAAGCTTTTAATTTTCTATTCTTCACTGCATTTATAGCTCTCACAGGACAATCCTGTGTCATCCTTTTCCAAGTACAATAGTAATTTACCCTGCAAATTCCCTTTTTTCCCTTTTATTAAAGATTTCAGCAGCGCAAACTATTACTTTATAAGAGAAAGGATAGAAGGGTTTGGCCTAGGTCCATGAAAATCTGTTGGTTTTTTTTTTCAATAAGGACAATTTGCATTTTTCCGAGGGTTGGATTTTTTGGAGTTTTTTGTGTTGTTGGTTTTGTTTTGTTTTTTTTTTTTCTTAGAGAACTGTTTAAAAAAGTCAAGTTAGAAGTTGCTGAAAACTTTTCAGAAGAACATTTTTCAGTTAAAAAGACTGCACAGCTTTGCCTGAATCAAAACGTTTCATTTCAAAATTTTTCTTCAATTGCATTTTCAGTTTTGAGTGTCATGGTTTGCAGCCTGTGCTGACACAGTAAGATGGTTTATTTTAGCTTCATAATTTCAGTACCTTTTTGTTCTGACTTTTATAATATGAAATCTTTAATTGCAATGTAATATAGAGTGTTTCCTTGACCAGTCTGTTTTGCCTTATGGAAGTCCTGCACCTAGAAAAAGGAACAGCAAAGCCAAGAAGAAATAGTCACCCTCACTGATCATAAAGCAAAACATTTCAATGACGCAAAATGTTGAAAGAGAGAGAGCAAAGTAAACTGAGACTGTCAGGGTCACATCCCCTGCCAAGGCTCAAAGCTAGATCAGAAGGTCATCTGTGATGTGAAGAAATTTTGTGGAAAAGGGATGCTTTTTAAAGGTCCATGAAAGAAACCTGGACCAGTGTGATTGCTGTGACAGACCAGTAAAATGGTTTTGCTGATGAATGAATTAATAGTGACATACAACATAAAAAAGATGTCAGCATGATCTTACATGACAAGGTCAGAAGATGACTACCTTTCTGCAACCCAGTCAAATCAATTACTACAGCCCACTTCAGAGGACAACTCGTTGGCCTCACCATGATCCAGGTCTACACTGCAATGCTACACACAGGGGAACTGAGTGATCTGTGGCCAGCGTGAATGTTGCCTAAACAGCACTATGAACAAAGACGCCAGTGTGGCACCAGGCAACACAACACCAGGGCTGGGGAGCACAAAATTAATGGGGAGGTACCAGAAATAGATGAGCGGAATGGTGCTTCATCTTCTCCAGATCCCGCATTGTATGTGTGCATGGTACAGTCATCAACCACAATCCTTAAATATCATTTTGTCCTCACAAACATACTTTAGCACTTCAACTTCATCACCCTTTTATCAGGTTTCAGCCCTCTCCTCTGAGATATGCTCCCCAGATACCTTGGAATTATTAAAGGTAGAAAACAGATAGGTAGGAATCTTGCAATGATATAGGGGTCCTCTCATAACATTTCCAACTTAGGCATGGATCGAGCCTGTTCAGTACGCCTGCTGGCAGGGCAAGCTGGTATTTTCCTAGCCAGATCTTTGGTCCTTTTAAAGGAAAAAAATCCCTGAGTTTTAGCTGATGGTCATTTCTAAAGCTTTTGCTACTAAAGTGATGTACATGCTAACATACTGCAAATGCTCAATAATATTGAAGTAATATGGAATTTCAGATGGCATTCCTGACTCATGCTGTAGGAAAACTGTCAGTCATGCATGTCTGTTGTAACCAGGTTGAAAGCATATAGAGCTGAGGAATACATGTGTAATTTGTGTGTCCACTGTGTCTGCCAGGATTTAGAAGTGCCGTGTTAAAAACCAATTACTCTCTCCCCCAAGGATGAGTATGTTGAATTATTAATAACACAAATGCTTCCCTGCACTATTATTTTATTTCAGTACTTTTGCATAATTATCAGAGCTCTTCCAGGGCACTGCCAGTTTTTTAAAGCTCAGCCATGCTGCATTATAAGTAAACAAAACATCATAAATGTAGTCTTTGTGAATACAAATTGTGAGCAGCGTGCATTTACTGACACACAGCTGAAAAATCTGTCTAGATGTGATAGTATTGATAGATAAAAGCTACCATGCAATGAAATAAGACAATCCCAGTCTTCAGTTCCTTAATAAAAATATGTACTAAGGCATATTTTTATGTAGAGTTTTAAAAATGCAGTATTCATTCATGTATTAATGTATAAAAAGTAAGGTATAACTCCTGTAAAATACTTTTAAAGTGCACACAGTATATTTACTGTGTAATGAAGCTATCTGTAGTGTAACTAGGAAATGCATTCTGGGATGATCTGTAAACCTGGATTGATTTTTCTCTCTTCTGTTAACTACCTTCACTGTCATTTACCATAACAATCGAAAAGGCATTTAGACTGGAAGGAACTTCTCTGGCTCACTCAGTTTATCTCTCAGCTTACTGCCTTTAATGTTTTCTTTCTTTATTTAAAATGAGATGAACCTGAAGGACAAACTATGGCCACACATTCCTGATTTCAGCAGATTATGTACCTACAAGAGTAAGAACAAATGTTAAAAAAACCTGAAATGGCACAAAGGAAGCCTGTGATGACTTGGTTAGCAGGGACACACTAGTCATCCACATTTCACAGTAGCATTAAACTGAAGCATCAGGTACCATCTTCCCTTTGTGGCAAGCTCCACATCAACTGTTATCCACTTGCTGCTTGCTTGGTCAGGCACCTCATTTGCTCATTAATGTGGCTACTTTTTATATGGTTTATATTTTTCACTATCTTCTTAAAATAACTAAGATGCAAGAATAACAATAAAATACTAAGCATTTGGATTGCGCTGTTTTTTGTACCTTTACAACCTCAAATAATCGATATATTTTTAAAGTAGCTTGGTGGCTAATTATCATTAAGTATCATGAAAAGAAACTAAACCACTGAGAAAAGATGTGAATTCCCTTGAGCAAAGTTTGCCAGCTTCAGCTAGGTCACAACAAGGTTGGTGCACTCAGCCTTTCCTGAGCTTCAATGCTCTTGATACAACCTGGTCTTCCTCCAACTTCCTCCCAGAGCTGTAGCTCCAAGAGAACCAAGGGACGTGCAGTCAGGGTATGCAAAATACACATAAGTGGATGAACCACTTCCATATTGTAACTATTCCATTTAGAGTTTCCATCCTGATTTCCAAATAATCCATCAGACATATTTTTTTTTTAGTTCTTTCAGACACTCAGTTTGTGGAAATACAAATCCCACTGGGACAGAAAAAAAAAAAAATGCTGGAATAATGGGTACATTTTAATTTTGTTTTCTGTGTGTTACAACAATCTTAACTCAGTGGCACTCCAGTGAAAGCCATATGCATCTAAACACAGTGTCTGTGGAAAACAAATCAAAAACTAAATAAGCTACAGACTGAAAGAGGAGTCAAACCGATATGGAAAGTAGAAAGGAATGCTGATGAATTGCATGCAGCTTTTCCCTTGTAAAACCAAGCATTGTGTTTGAATGCTCTTTGTGTTTCAGTTGACCCTCACGCCTTAAGATCATGTGTTATTTTTTAAAGAAAACTTTAAAAAAGTATGCATCTGTTTAGCAACACACAGAGCAAAAAAGGACCGGTGTGGTGGTGCTCCCAGTTACTTAAAGATCAGTGTTTTTTTTCTCCCTGCTCCTCCAATTCAGAATCTGGTTGAATAAATAGAAATCCTGAGTTTGTATCCAGATCACTATTACTACTCTGTAGGTAAAAAACCCATACATATCAGCTAAGGGGAATGTTCGTGTCCTAGTGATGTAAAAAACTTGATCCTTTGTAGAAACTTCATGTAACAAACCTCCCAGAGTCACCGTATACCGCAAAAATCCTGCTGTGATTGAGCTCACAGATGTTCACAGACTGTGTGAGAAACTGCCTGGAAGAAGAGGTGTAGCTTTTGAAACCAGTTAGTTAGTTGTTTGATAGGTTGTTTTGCTTTGTTTTTATTCTGTGGATCTTTTTAATCTTCTGAATGTAAAAATATACAGCCCAGTTATAATCTAAATGAAAAAAAGTCTGTGGAAGGTATTTGGATTGGCATTGCATTTGTACAAGATTTTCTTTACAGTAAACTCCCAAACCAAGTCTTTGATTTTTTCACCTTTTTCTGTGATAAATGGTTCTTTGAAAATGAATCTGGAACTGTTGTTCCACTGGTACTTAGTGGCGGGAGGTCTTATTAGTGTTTTGTGAAGCTGCACTGCCTGGAACCGCAGTATCCTCCTTCAACATTACAATACAAACTTCTTCCTAGAACTCAGAATAATTTTTATTTGGTGGGATTAAGTAGATATTTTCAATAACAAAGTCATTAAATGAAATGTTGGGCTAGATCTGAAATCATTTACAAATTCAGACTGAATTTGGTAGATAAATCATTACAGTACCAGGGAAAAAAAAAAAAATAATACCACTCAACCAACCAAGAAATCAACGCAATCCTTTTTAAAAAATGAGCAAGGTTTATTGTTTTATGCAGTAGCCTATTGAACAAGACACTTACTTGTGCCTATAAGAGCGGTATGTTCTAAACTTAAATGTCTTGAACCTACACTTGACACTACTTTATGTCATATTCTGGATAGGGTGACTCCTATGTCTTTTCTTGAGGCTATCTAAATTCAATATGACTTGAAACAGAATTAATAATCTGATAACAAGTACACAAGTATGGAAGTGGGAATACCTAGGTTTCACTATCTCCTTTTTTCTATGGAATATTATTTTTTTCCTGAAAACCACTCCGTACTTCCATTCAGGCTGGATCGCTTTCTTTACTACAATAATTTTGTTCAGTTCCATAAAATTCTGAATAATTAAAAATCCAGGTATTAAATTTTCTAAGGAAAAATCCTAAATAGAAAAATAATATGTTGCTTATTTCTGTCTTTTCATTCTGAAGTTCATAATACAATCAGGTATAAGACTTCAAATCTAGTTGTAACCTTTCTGTCAAGGTCTGTGATTCTTTGGGTTTTTTTTTGTATGACTGTAAAGCACAAAGGATGTTTTGGACAACCAACGAAAAAAAATCAAATACATTTTGCTGCAATCTAAGATACACAGCTATCTGTTACAGTAATACTGATTTCCAGACAATATTGTCTTGATGAAGAGTTGACAGTAATTCCACCTCCCTTATCTGATGCTGGAAAGCTCTTGAAACCAAAAAGACCAACTTCCAATGAATCTTTCTAATTAATCTGCATGGTGAACAAAGTCTGCTATTGCCTATCTTGCTCTTAAGTCAAGGCTTGTATACTGGTTGGTTGCTTCATTCAATGAATACTTCATGGAAAACTTCATTTATGTATCATTGAGTTTGCAATGAGGTAGATTAAGAAAAGTATTGAAATAATTCTGCTGCCTCATCATTAGAATAGGTTAGGTGGGTGCAAGAAATGGCTTTCTCATTGAAAGGAGTAGCCAAACTAGTATGGATTGGAAACAGTAGAATTTTGGAAGGCTATGTCCACTTTTAATACAATTCATGAGAAAAACTGTGGAAAAAGGACCGTTTCAATTGCTCTCTTTACTATTTTTTATCACACCATTATAGTACTTTTGGTTCTGATCTGATGTGAAATGAAATCCAAACTCTTGCTCCACTAAAGTAGAAATTACAATTTAAAAAAAAGCTTGAGTTAATGATGCTGTTTAAAAA